>CM066032.1:911780310-912320073 GCA_033557465.1 Ichthyophis bannanicus | reverse complement strand
CAATATGCTGCCTCACTTAGGCAGAATATTCAACAAACTGTAGACAAGGTTCTTTCTACTGTGTGCAATCTGATGAATCAGTGGTCGCCCCTGAGACTGGACTTGGTGGGGCTGATTGGAGACCCTAAAGTATGACCATTGCCTCCAAAGTTAATTATGTTCTCGCACTGTTGCATTTTCTCTTCCCCGCTACTTTTTATACAAAACTGTGAGCAAATTTTAGTTCAATATTTATAGGAAAGGGAAACCTCCTAGGATTGCCACCTGGAAATTAAAATGTAGCCGCGAGTCGGGAGGGATTTGGGAAAAAATTTTTTCTTTCAAGATTTGCATTGGTATCACTACGCTTTCCATCCTGAAACAAAGGTGCTCAATGGGTTGGACTCAATGGCCTGGTTCAATGGCCCAATATGGTGCGATGTAGAGGAACGTCTGGTTGCACCCATCCCATTAGAGCTACTCCTTGAACATGACTTTTCAAGATAATGAGGATGGTCCGGCCAATAATTCATGACATGCAAATGCCTATCAGTTTCTAGCTAATATGGTGCGCAGTGCACATAAAGCATCAAGGAAGCTCCCCATTATGGCATACATCCCTGATTTAAAATTAAAGATATAGACCATCAAATGGAAAGCTCTGCGACTCTTGGGGATTTTGGTCGCTTGGCCAACTACTACAAGATCTCTAAATGGGAAAGCTTTCTCTACACTGCCAAGCGGAATTTACTCTCCCTAACTCTGGTTTCTTTCAGTGGCTACAATTAAAGCACTGCATTGGCAAATCAAAGATAGCAGTCTTTCCATGTGCAGAGGAATCAGGGCCAGCGAAGCTTGAGTTTTCACTTGCAGGTGAAACGGGGAGCGCCTTTCCAGGATATACAAGTTTAATCCGTAAACATAGTCAGTGACGGACCATTGGGATCCTAATGTATTTCCCTCCCGGCGACCATGAGGATGGGAGGAAACTATCTGCACCACGGCTGTAGGCTCGATTGTGGGATTCCCTGATAAAGGTCTCTCAATCTGCTTCCCGTAACACAGCGATTTTAGAAAAGGTTCAGAGAAGAGCCACTAAATGGTAAAGGGGAGGGACCACAAGGATACTCCTATGCAGAAAGGCTAAAAGCTTCAGAGCTCTTTAAACCTGGAAAAGAGACGGCGCTGAGGTCGCTAGGAGATATGAGTAGAAGGTCCGTACTAAATTAATGAACGGAGTTGAAGGGGTAAACGTTAGTATAGATCGATTGTTTAACGTTATCAGAATATCGAAAGACTAGGGGACATGCAATGAAGCTACAGGGTAAACCTATTTAAGGACTAATAAAAGAAAATATTTTTTCACCTCAACGTGTAGTCAAACTCTGGAATTTGTTACCGGAGGCTGGAGTTGTGTGGTAGTGTAGCTGGGTTTAAAAAAAGGTTTGGACAAGTTCCTGGAGGAAAGGTCCATAAAACCATTATTAAGAAGGAGGACCCAGGATATCAATGCTTGACCCAGTACAAAACATATGGAACCTCTGTCTTTTGGGGGGGAAACTGCTTAGGTTACCTATATTGAACATAGATTGGCCACTGTTGAAAATACAGGATACTTGGGCTTGATAGGACCTTGGTCTGATCAGTATGGAATATCTATATGTTCTTATGTTCTACTCTACTGTTTTAGAACATAAAGCCAAACAGTCACTCCAGTCAAACAATACTAGAATGGGATAGGCAATGCAGGTAATGTGCCTGCTGGTTCCTGTTCATAAGGCCTTGACTCCAGGTTAAACTCCCCATTGCCTAGGTATGTTATTGGAATGCCCTAACCAGTTTCAGATCTTTTGGACACCTGTGTGGGTGAAACGGAGTCAGCAGCATTAATTCTGAAATTTCAAGCGCAATTGATTTGGCGGATACTGATTTTTCGGTCTTTAGCAGATATTCCTTCACTTAAAACTGAGAAACAGTTCTATTAGACTTTATGTTGGGAATAGCGTTAAATTTAATTTTCTCAAACTGGAAAGACCCCTTGCAGCTTAACTGGTGCTTATGGTGGAACCATCTATGCTTACTAGTAACTATGAGCACATTCATTTGGCAAAAACTCGTTCCCAACCTCTTACTTTAGATAAATGGCATGGCCCTGAACAATTATATTGACCACGCATGATAGGACACGTTTCTATGGTTCCCCATAGTGGAGCTAGGCTTGAATGTAAATTACTTTTTATTTTATATCTTGCATGCCCTTTAAAAAGTCCCCCAGTATATATGACTGGGGTGGGTGGGTGGGTTAGCTAGGGTGTTATAATTATGGGGTTGCTAATAGTGTTCTGATTTTCTTTTCTTTTCCTTTTTCTTGTTGTGTTGTTATATTGTTTGTCGAAATGTGAATAAAAAAAAAGATTTGACCCTCTTTAAGCCTTGCCATCTACATTATCGTGCCCAGATTATCTCTGCAAAAAGAGATTATTCTCCTCAATTATTAGGACATCTACAAATCCTAGCTGAGCTGTCTTTTTAGTGATTAAGCAACTGTCCTCTCTCAATCAGACAGGTCAGCTCCAGTCCTGGACCGTCCCCACTATAGGAATCTTATTCACTTACTTTTCTGATAAAGTCTCCCAGATCAAAAAGCATGCTTCCATTGCATTCTCCTTTTTCATCTCCAGCTCTAATTGATTATGCTCCACCATACCCCATACACACTTGGGATAATTTCACACCCATCACATTGACCACTCTCTTGGTGCCGTGCAAGATAGCTTGCATGTTAGATACTATGCTTCATCTTGGATGATAGACCAGTCCTTGGGACTTTTACCAGTTACGCTAACTATTGTGAATGACAGTCTCTCATCCGGTGTGGTGCCAAAGGCGTGGAAAAAAAACAGTGATTAGGCCAATCCCAAAAGAATCACAAGGGGCACTTAAAGATCCTAAGAACTATAGACCAATTTATAATTTACCTTTTATTTACAAGGTTACAGATTGATTTTCAACCAACTCTGATCATCTCGAACAGCACACACCTTACACCCTCAGCAGTCGGGCGTCTGCCCCATCATAGTACAGAAATGATCATGGCAGCTGTACTAAATGAGGTTTATAGACCATGGGTCAAGGTAAGTTAGTTCTAGCCATTTCCTTAGATCTCACAGCAGCATTGGACCTCATGGATCTGGTCTGCTGGTATCCCTCCTGTTTGACACAGGCTTCTGTGGTTCAGTATTGTCATGGTTCCGTTCATTCCTCCAGGAGCACTCTTTTCGAGTCCACATACAGGACTCTCTATCAATGTCACCATAATCTTCCATGTGGGGTCCCTCGAGGGTCCCTCCATCGCCTATGTTGTTCGATGTCTTTCTGAGTACTCTTGCAACTCTTATACAAAAGTACTGGAGTGTCCAGTTTTATATATGCATATGACATCTTGCTACTATTCACCACCGATGAATTATTGCCATACATTTCCAGGGTTAACATGTGGCGTGGATCATGTTGCCAACTGGCTTCAAAATAATTTCATAAAGCTCAACCTGTCCAAGACCGTGGCCACCTGGTTTACACACTCCCTTACAGGCTCCTGCACTTATTCCTAAGATTGAGCCCACCTTGAAATTGCAGCCCACCTTGAAATATCTAGGGATGGTTCTAGATTCCCAGTTAACATTTTCCCCACAATTGGCACGAGTTGCCCTAACTTCGTTCATCGCACTCTGTCGGTTCCATTCTATACAAACTTTTCTAGATCCAGCAGCACAAATCTAGTCGTTTTTTCTCCATACGGTCATGTCACCTGTGGACTTACTGCAATATTGCCTACTTAGGACTCCCCCAATACCAAATTAAGAGGTTACAGACAATACCAAACTACTGCAATATGTATCCTCGCGTCGCATAAGAAAATTTGATCATGTTACAACCACTTATGCAATATCATTGGTTCCAGTGGCATCCGGCATTCTGTTTAAAGCATTAATTTTCACATTTTAAAGCGATACCATGATCTGGCCCTGGAATATTATATACTCTGGTCACCCTCAATGCTCCTACTAGGGCCCATCTCTACGAACTCTTTGCCTACCATGATACGGATAGAACCAGACCTGAAAATATTCAAAAAACCCTTAAAACCCCACCTTTGGAATCAGCATTTGGGGTATCTATGGCATCATCTTAGTGGATGACTCTCATGTTGGGATGGCTTAGTCACATAGTTTATTTAATATACTGCCTATCTGGACACCAAAGACAAATATAAACATAGAAACATGACGACAGAAAAAGACCACATGGCCTATCTATTCTGCCCTTCCATAAACAACTATAATAATCCTCCTTTTACCTTTAGAGATCCTCTGTGTTTGCCCCATGCTTTTTTTTTAAATTCAGATACTATCCTCTTGTCCACCACCTTCACTGGGAGACTATTCCATGCAACTACCACTTTTTCAATAAAGAAATATTTCCACATATTGCTCCTGAGTCTATCCCCTTTCACTCTCATGCTATGCCCCCTCCTGTGCATTTATGCCATGGAAGTATTTAAATGTCTCTATCATATCACTTCTATCCACCCTTTCCTCTAAAGTATACATAGTAACATAGTATGTGATGGCTGATAAAAGACCAGCATGGTTCATCTAGTCTGCCACAGCAAGGTGGCATGAGAAGGTGTGCCCGCTGCTCCATGCAGGTCACCCCACCTTATGCCTTTGTTTAGGCGTGTACCCGCTGCTCCATGCATGTCACTTATTAAGATATCAGACATTGTTATTTTGATTTTATCTTGTTTTCTATAAAGGGATCCACTGTGTCTGTTCCAGGTCCTTTTGAATTATGTCACTGTATTTGCCCCTCACCACTTCCATCGAGAGGACATTCCAAGAATTCACCACCTTTTCAGTGAAAAAAGTATTTCTGATGTTGCTATTCAGTTTACCCTTTGCAGCTCCATGTTATGTCCTCTAGTATTACAGGCTTCCCTGTCTTTTAAAAAGGTTTGTTTTGTTCATTAATACTCCTTAAAGGGCTCATTCCATCCCAGATGTACAGCCCCTCTGTACGTCTGGTCTGAGCCGGACATACAGAGGGGCTCGCGATTTCTGATCCCATGGGGCACATCTAGCCCCGTGGGATCAGAATCGCAAACAGTCATGTACGTGCAGGCTGGGACTGCGATTCAGTCCAGCCTGCACATACATGAACAAGCCTGACTAACAGTCAGGGCTTTTAATGGAGCCATGGCGCCATGGCATGCCATGGCACCGCGGCTCCATTTAAAAGCCGTGATGCCGGCCGCTGGAAAAAAACGCTTATTTCCTGCAGCCTGACCCCTGATTGGCCTCCTAATGCCAGGGTCAGGCTGCGGGGAATGTCCTCTGGCCCCCTCTGCCCCATCTACCACCCCGGAATTTAAAAAAATCCACATCCAGGGAAGTTATTCCACCTTGGAGATGGAATAATTTCCCCGCATATGTTGCCTAGGCCCTGGACTACAGGACTGAAATTAGAATCGGCCATGTACATCCAGGGCCGGTGACCCCCACCGCTCACCCAGACTCTGCCCCCATGCCGCCCCTTCCCCGCCCCATCTAACTTCACTACACAATCACAGGGAGGTTAGACATCAGCTGGTGAAGGCATGAATAGCGGGGATGGACGCCCCATTTGGACGTTCATCCCCTGCTATTCATGCACAGAATAACCCCCTAAGTATTTAAAGGTCTATATCATATCTCCACTGTCCCTCCTCCCCTCTAGAGTATACATATTTAGGTTTTGGAGTCTCTTTTCAATATGTCTTCTGGCGCAGGCTCCAAATCATTTTGGTCACCTTTCTCTGAACTGTTTCCAGTCTTTTTATATCCTTTATGAGATATGGCCTCCAAAACTGAACACAATATTCCAAGTGTTAGAAGCCCACCTCACAGAGAGTGGTTAAGTTATAGTTAATTAATTCAGCTTCTGCTGCCTGAGAGTTAATTCATTCAGTCTCTCTTCTACCTGAGCAAGAGTTCTGATCCAGCACTGCAAATTTAAGTTTCTAAATTTACTATTTTGTCTGGTTTTGATATAAAATTTGCATGCCTATTTAGTACCTGTTTATATTCTTTTAGATTTGAATGTGCCTCGGTTCATAGAAGGTCTACTGACCAGGGACACTGCTTGCCTTGATCTTTGTCACTACTAGGACTTGGAGTACACATTTTGCTTTTAGATTCGTGAAGACCTAGGAGTATGTTTACTAAGCATTCTTAAATTGCGACCGGCGCTAGTGTGCAGTCTGCCATAAAATGAGTTGGCATTTCAGTTGTAACGTAGAAAAACTGGATAATCACGCAATAACATGCGCTGCGCACAATATCATGAGAGAAGCAGCTAAGCACGTGAACGCGCAGTAATCCTAAGTAGGCGTTGTGACGTAGAAGCCTCTCAAGAAGCATGGAGATAGAGGGAGATCCGGTGGAGAAAAGTGGTTACTGCACTGACAAGCAGGATTTTCACTTCAGACGGAAAAAAAACATGCAGCTGATCAGGAACCACACCTCACCTTAGGGGAGGAGACAGGTCAGGTCCACTGATTGGGCACGCCCAAGCAGGAGGCGGGCAGTGCAACACAGTAGGAGCTTGTTAAATACGCAGGCAGTTAGAACACAGAAGGATAAGGAAGAGAATCGGGAACAGGATCGGAAGCAGAAACAGTTGGAGAAGCATGTGACAAGGAACAGCTGGGATCCATAGAGAAGCAGTTTGGAGTCACGAAGGGAGTTACTAGGAGACTGAGAGGCACTGAGAGACTTCTATGGAAGGAAGGACTCAGAAGCACTGAGAGACCTAGAACTACAGCCTGAGCTATCTGAGAACCAAGCAGGACCTTGGAGCAGTAACCAGTGGGGTAAAGATTTATCCTGGAGATGCTCTCAACACAAGGTATGAAGTGGGGTTGAAGGAGCTAGCAACTGTGATACTAAGAAGCAAGAAAGCTGGAAGAATAGCTTTAAAGCCAGAACAACGACAGACAGAACTATGGCAGATTTGTTTCAGCCTGATATACACTTGAGCAGCATAAGAGACACTAATAAGCCAGCTGGAGCTTACAGCCTGAAAGCCAATAGAAGGAAAAGTGCTGAGGCTTATTTGGAAGACTGAGCCAAGGTAAAGCTGACATTTCTAGTTTTAATTGTCTGTTCAGAAACTCTCCAGAGCGAGTTGAACTGTTAAAGGAAAAACCCAACACTTACTTTTAAGGATAAGTGGGGGAGGGGTTTTACTCACAGCGGAGAACTGTTGTGCTGACAAAAACAGCATAGCCAATTACCACGAGCTAGATATCGCAAATAAACGTTTACCTGAAGCATAAGAAAGACATCAGCTTAGCAAAGGACAGAAGCAGGCTGAATTACTTCTGGCAGAGTTTAGGAAAATTCTTAGAGAAAAAGGCAATCTCTCCTTTTAATCTAACACAGCATGCCAATGGCTGTGAAGAAGAGATGCCGTTAGATATTTCCCTGCCTTCAACTGAACAAGATATAGCCATGGATTGCTCTACTGTTACTATAGAAAAGAATCTTGATTGAATGCTTTAAAATTATATGAAAAGAATATACTAGAAGATTAACTTACCTGTTACCAGGGTGAAAAAGCTTATGAAAGTTTAATAAGTGGAATCATTTCCTGGAGCTGAGAAGCTTTGCTGTTGTAAGAAGAATTTAGTTTCAGTTCATGGAAGAGTCACATGTTACCTGAATGTGAATCTAAGAAGGAACCCTGAATAAGCTAAGTGAAAACCTAGCCCAGCATTGCAAACCCTGTATATTTTTGTTTTCCCATCATTTGTTGTATGTGCCATAATCTTCTTTTGTGTCTGATTGCACTGAACTGCAAAGCGTTGGAAATAAACCTCTTAAAAAAGAAATTTTCTTTGCCCGCCTTTGTCTGCTCGAGCTACAACTACAACCTCCATCCTTCAGGAGGCTCAGGACTACATTACCCAGAATCCCTAGTGTCAAATATAGTACTTCACCCCTGAAGGCACCAAAGGCCACGCCAACCTGGAAACCCTCGAGGCCCAGGTAGTGGGTGGGTGGCAGCGTGCAGACATGCAAACAGGAGCAGAGGTGTAGAACAATGGTTAATACACTGACTGATAAGAACATAAGAACATAAGATATGCCATACTGGGTCAGACCAAGGTCCATCAAGCCCAGTATTCTGTTTCCAAGCATTGATATCTTCGGTCACTTCTTAATAATGGTTTATGGACCTTTCCTCCAGAAACTTGTCCAAACCTTTTTTAAACCCAGCTACACTAACAGCCTTTAATACATCCTCCGGTAACAAATTCAGAGTTTGATTACACGTTGAGTGAAAAAATATTTTCTTTTATTAGTCTTAAATAGTTTACCCTGTAGCTTCATTGCATGTCCCCTAGTCTTTCTATATTCTGATAATATAAACAATCGATCTAACGTTTACCCGTTCCACTCCGTTCATTAATTTATAGACTTCTATCATATCTCCCCTCAGTCGTCTCTTTTCCAGGTTAAAGAGCCCTAACCTTTTTAGCCTTTCTTCATAGGTATATCCTTCCATCCCCTTTACCATTTTGGTGGCTCTTCTCTGAACCTTTTCTAAAATCGCTATATCCTTTTTAAGATACGGCAACCAGAATTGCACACAATATTCAAGGTGCGGTCTCACCATGGAACGATATAGAGGCATTATAATATCTTTTGTTTTATTTTCCATTCCTTTCCTTATCATACCTAGCATTCTATTTGCTCTCTTGGCCGCCGCTGCACACTGGGCCGAGGGTTTTAACATGGTATCCACAATGACGCCTAAATCTTTTTCCTGGGTGGTGGTTCCTAATGTGGAACCTTGCATCGTGTAACCATAGTTTGGGTTGGTCTTCCCTAGGTGCATAACCTTGCACTTGTCCACATTAAATTTCACCTGCCATTTTGATGCCCCGTCTTCCAATTTATCAAGATCCTCTTGCAAGTTTTCCCAATCCTCTTGGGTTTTAACAACTAAATAGTTTTGTGTCATCTGCAAATTTGATAACCTCACTCGTTATTCCACTTTCCAGGTCATTTATGAATATGTCAAAAAGCAGCGGACCCAGCACAGATCCCTGGGGTACACCACTATTCACCTTTCTCCAATGGGAAAATTGGCCATTTAGCCCTACCCTCTGCTTTCTATCTTTTAACCAGTTCCTGATCCACAATAGTACACTGCCTCCTATCCCATGACTCTTTAGTTTTGCCAAAAGTCTCTGATGAGGGACCTTGTCAAAGGCTTTTCTGAAAGTCCAGATACACAATATCAACCGACTCACCTTTGTCCCCCTGTTTATTCACTCCTTCAAAAAAACATAACAGATTAGTAAGACAAGATCTTCCTTGTCTAAAGCCGTGTTGGCTGTCTCCCATTAGGTTGTGACTATCTACATGCTGAGTAATTTTATTCTTTATGATGGTTTCTACCATTTTTCCCGGTACTGACGTCAGGCTCACCGGTCTGTAGTTTCCCGGATCAACACCTGGAACCCTTTTTAAAAATTGGTGTTACTTTGGCGATCCTCCAATCTTCAGGTATTAGAGATGATTTTAATGATCGTTCACAGATTACTGATTGCAGGTCTGCAATCTCATATTTCAGTTCTTTCAACACCCTTGGATATATACCATCTGGCCCAGGTGATTTGCTACTCTTCAGTTATCTAATAGTTGTAAGACATCTCCCGATGTATCGATATTTCCTTCAATTCTTCCACACCTTTAAATACCACTTCAGTCATGGGTAACATCCCTACATCTTCCTCAGTAAAGACCGAAGCAAAGAATTCTTCAGTCTCTCCGCTATCGCCCTTGTCGCCTCTTAGTGTTCCTTTAACCCCTTTATCATCTAATGGACCAACTGACTCTCTCACAGGTTTTTTGCTACGAATGTACTTGAAAAGGTCTTTATTTCACGTTTTTGCTTCCGCAGCAAGCTTCTTCTCAAATGGTACAGTGGTCATGAGTTTGATCCCCCAGCGTGCCTAATGAATAAGGCTAGCTGAGGCATTACCCTTTATGTGTAAATATTGCTTTATGAGGAATATTATTTTTATTTTAATTATTGCTGCCAGCAAATATACACTCACAGTGGCGTAACCTAGGGTGCCGCATAAGGCACACCTATAAGGCACTCCATAGGGCACATTTTAAAGTGCACTGTCCACCAAGGCACCCTATAATGTCCCCTATAGGACACCTTATAAGGCGCTTTATAGGGCACCTTATAAGGCGCCCTATAAGGTGTCTTATGGGGCATCTTATGAGGCACCTTACGTTACAGTAGTATGAGGGTGTTTTTGCTGGCAGCACTAATGTACATTAAAAATTGACAATGCCTTGGACTGCCCTATCAAATAACCCACAGTGGGCTAGGAATCCATAACCTCTGGCTCCACAAGCAGTGAAATAACCAGTGGGCTACAGCTGCTAACAAACCCCTGGATGGCTACAGAAGGACTGCACGTCACCACACAAACATTCTGCTGTGGTTACCAGGATAGGATCAACCCATCCGTACCCATGATGCAAGCACATGCAAATCAGCAGTCTACAGATGATCACAAGATGGTGTATGTACCCCACAGCACCTCATCCTGGTAGGGGGAACTGACCGAGTGCACCCCACAGCACCTCAGCCTGGTAGGGGGTGCCAACGTGTGTGTTAGTTTCACAGAGTAGCTACAGACCATCACATTGTGTGGGTATTGTGCTCACCCTGAGGGTGAGGTGGGGCACCAGCACCAGGTCTGCAGCACCTTCCATGGCTGAACTAGGCCTTGTCATAGGTACCCATCAGTGCCAGTGTGTGTGATAGGTAGTTCCTGCAGACACACCTAGGATAGATTAGTGTCCATCTGTAGTTGTCAATCAGGCCTAGTCCTTATGGGCTATGATGTCCCAGAATTAGTGCATATTCTGTGTTGGTGCCATGGTAACATGATGTAAGTGAAGGGAGGTGTTTGGACCCATAGGCATATTATGTGCCATCACCCAACCCACCCTCTGTGTGGCTCAGGTGGGAGACAGGGTCCCCCACCAATACATCCACATTCTACCTCCCTGAAATGGTGGCAGTAGAGGGGGGCATCAACCCCAGTCTTGCTGGGGAGCAGACACCCTACAGGTGGTTATGCCATAGTTAATTC
Organism: Ichthyophis bannanicus; assembly: GCA_033557465.1. Lineage (NCBI taxonomy): Eukaryota > Metazoa > Chordata > Amphibia > Gymnophiona > Ichthyophiidae > Ichthyophis > Ichthyophis bannanicus. Next base: position 912,308,867 of record CM066032.1, on the reverse strand, counting down.
ATTCAGCTTCTGCTGCCTGAGAGTTAATTTAATCAGTCTCTCTGCTACCCGAGCAAGAGTTCTGATCCAGCACTGCAAAGCTAAGTTTCTAAATTTACTATTTGGCTGGTTTTCATATAAATTGGCCCTGCCGATTTAGTACTTGTTTATACTCTCTTAGATTTGAGTGTGCCCTCAGTCACAGATCTACTGACCAGGGGGCAGTTAAATTCCCACCCACCCCACCCCACACCCCACTCCACACCCCACTCACCCACTCACCCCAGGACTGCCTTGCCTATATAATCCTCATATAAACTGACATCTATCCTCCAATTAGTTGCAACACCCACCTTTTCCTCCTTGTCCTAGAACTGCTTTATAATCATCTAATCAGCATTCATTTATTCAATGCAATAGTTGTGGTGCCTTCATTCTAGAAGAATCATTTGGAGCCTAAGAGCTTGCCCTGTATGTCTCAAGTTATCTGCTATGCATAAATAATTGCTTCTATTCAGGGAAGAATTAGTTGCAATTAAACATATCTCCTCTAGGGTACAAATTGAAAAAATCCATCACCAATCCCACAAAGAATCAAGTAGCCCAGGAACAAATGGATCACAGTGGTTCTTGTTAGGTTGCGACCTGTAACACACAGAAACACCCTTGCCATCAAGAGATATCACTGCATAACGCCTTCTCTGCCTTGGGAAATTTGAGTGGTCTATTTAGTGGAAACTAAAGTGCTCTTAAATGAGAAAGTTAATGCCAATCTACTGATACTGTCCTAAATATGAAGAAACTGACACAAAAGAGGGAACTACTACTACTTGGAGATTCCATCATCAGCGACACCAACTTGGAAACGCAGTTCAAAGGGGAGAAGATGGTCAAATGCCTCCCAGACTCTTCAGACCGCAGGAATACAAAGCAAATTGCTGGCATGGTTAGTGCAGAAAGTGAACACTTCAAAATTGATGTTATCATCCACTTGGTTACAAATGACCTGGCTAGAAACAGTGCCTCTACAGTTCAGAAGGACTTCCAGATTCTGGGAGAGAATCTCAAACCCAGTGCTTAACACTATAGCATTATCAGAAGTTCTACCTGTTCTTGGTAAGGGGCAGAAAGGCTGCATCACATAAACAACTTTAATACATGGCTGCAAACCTGGTACAAACAAGAAGGATTTGGATATATGGGTGACTGGAGAAACAGATGGACCAACAAGAGGATATACTGTGTTGATAGACTACACCTTTCTATTGCAGGGAAAAAAGATCCTAAGTGAAAAATTCAGGCATTATGTTGACAGGTCTTTAAACTAGGGAAAGGGGATGATGGATGGAATACAACAAGTTCAGGACATCACTCCAGCAAATACATAACATTGGAAACAGCCACATATTAACCTACACATCAATGCCAAGTGAGAAGAGGCATGTCAAACAAGATCCATGCAAAATACTGGATGGACAGCAATGAGCACAAATGCTCGAAAGTCTAGCCAACAGAGTTCCTGACAAGGACGCCCTAATGGTAGAAATGGATGTGGACATTGTGGTCATTCCAGAAACATGGTTTAATGAGTTGCATGAATGGGATATATCCCTAGCTGTCTATAATCTATTTAGATGAGATTGAGAGGGTAGAAAGGAGGGGGAGTAGCCCTATATGTCAAAAGCGATATTAAAGCTGCTGAAATGCAGGGGATGTGGGGAAAAGAAGAAGCACTGTGGATTGTGTTTGGACTAGTGTAGTCTACAGGGCTCCAACTTAAACCAAAGAAATGGATAGCAAATTGATTATTGATATTGCAAAGATAGCCATAAAGGAGGAAATGATCATATTGGGTGACTTTAATCTACCTGATGTGGATTAGAGTATTCTTTCTGCAAATCTGGAAAGAAGTAAAAAAAATTGTGGATGCATTACTTCAACAATTGGTGATTGAACCGACCAGGGAAAGCTCGATGCTGGATTAAGTGCTCACCAATGGAGATAGCGTTTTTCTTTTCTATCATTTTATTGCACATTTTTCTTAGCATAGATCTTTTAGTTAATGGGTGAGGTGAATATCATTACCTAATTACACCTGAAAGTAAACATTTTGTGTGGTAAATAAAAAATGTGCACTAAAATCTTAGTGCAGATTTTTAGTACAGCTCTATTACATCAATCCTATAGATTGCTTCCTCTGTCCAGTTATAGATTCTACATATCTGAAAAGGGACAATGAGGGTTAGGTGCACTGTAGGGATGTTGATAATGTATTACACGTTCAATAGTGAGTCCAAACTTAAAATCCCATAAATAAGATTAATTTGTTTTTTCCTGAAATATAAATGACCTCTGAGTAACAATTTTTTAAAACATAAAATACAAATACATTTATTTATTGAAGTCCAAAGATGTTAGATGACTCATTAATGTATCCCGGTGTGAACTTCCAAATCATGACATCTCCCCGACTCACAAATCCAATAATGCATCTATTTGACATGAGTCGCTAATGCACCCCACTGGTTGCTGAAAACCAGCAAAGTACCCATTGAACAACCAACTCTATAGGGTTTTAGGGGGTGGAAATTTTCTTCCCCTTTCCCCAGGAAAACTCAAAACAGATGGAATTTAAAACAGGACTAGCAGTATTTTCAAGTTTTATTAAATTGCTCAACTGTTCATTTCCTATAAGATATCAAACAGCACATTTGACAAGTTGGGGAAACAAAGAATGCCCTATATGTTACTTCAAGATGTCAGAAAGCACATTTAGGGATCTATTTATGAAATTACATTATAGTAATAGTGCTTAGAAGAACAATTAATGCATGATAATATTCTATAATATGCCGTAAATGTCTCTAACATGCAAAAATCTGATTCGATATGCATTAAAAATAATGAGATGAATGCATGTAAAGCTGCCTACTGCTGCTCAAAATGGATAAGATGGCTTGCATTAAAAAGCTGTGTTATTATAGAAAGTTAGCATTTCCAGAGCTGTTGTTAACTCTCTTTCCAGGAACATGGAACCATTAACACCCGGACCAGGTTCCCAGGGAACAAATCAGAGGACCCATTGCTTAGTAAACATAAATCCCCCACACAAATCCCTTTTCAGCCATCTCCTCTGGAATCCTTTCACCTCCGATCCCTTTTCAAACACGCCCCAATTCCTCTCCAGAACTTCTAAATAAGCAGCAATATTGTATTCTTTCACATGGGTCAGACTGTGGGTACAGGGAGTTTCCAGAGCCTTCACATATCTCACCACCAGTCTCTGGAACTCCCTCCCACTACCGCTACGATCGATCAAAGACCTCCAAATATTTAGGAGAGAACTCAAAACTTACCTCTTCCTTGCACACTATGGAAACACAAACATAGACCCCCCTCCTTACAAGCTATATCACAACACACCCCCTGAGAGACACGCACATTCTGCACTCTCAAACTCAAAAGAAAGTCGTCATAATCAGAGATTATGTACATAGTTTATTAGCTTCTTGTTTTAAGCAAAATGTAAATTGTAAATTGTTATGTTAACTGTAATTACAAAGTTTACTATGTAAAAAGTTATATCACCGTTCTATATAAAATGTTCTGTTCTTTGTAAAACCGTCCCTGATCTTTGGAAGGGGCAGTATAGAAGAATCTAATAAATAAATAAACAATAAAACAAAAATAAAATCATACATACTCATAAACATCACATATATCCCAAATCCACCCACTCTGAAATCGCTTTTCAATTCCCTGTTCTCCACCCACAGCCAGCACCCACAGCACCTACAAGGGATCTCCCGTGTGGGGAGTTGCAGGGGGGGGGGGGGGCATAAACAAACCCTGGGCACGTCTGGCAGCTTCCTCACTCAAATTGATACTCTCACCTACTTAGCAGTATCTCACGTTGGGAGTTCAGGCTGCTAAATAAGGGAGTGCTCAGTACATTTTCACCTGGTAAAATGGTGCAACGATGTACTATTTTATATTCTTCTTGTGTTTCCTATGTCTCACTAGCAGTTATCTATACTCTCCACTGTACCCAAAGTCTGATCCATGTGAAGGAATACAACTGGACTAGTGGACCATAAGGCATATGGGTGAATCTATTTGTCCAGATTGACCCTTAATTGCTATCTACTTCTTCTACTCTGCCTTGGCTCCATAGGTGGGGTTCATGTCCCTCCTGAGATGGGGAATTTAAAGCTCTATTTCCACTCCCCCATTTGGTCCATGTCCCTTCCAGACAGACCAAAACTCCACTGCTCTACTACTAGGTCCAAACCTCCTTGATAGGTCTAATTCCTGCCACCTCTCTATCAGCACATCTATGCCGCTTCCTGAGGCAACCAAAGTATCACAACCACACTTCTGTTGGTCCACACCCCTATATCAAAGCTCTCCTGCCACACTGCTAATGGGTCCATGCCTCCTATATGGATCAACGCTCTGCCTTTTCATTGCCACTGGGTTTGTGCCCCCATGACCAAAGCTCCACACCTTCCCTGAAAGGGTTTCCTGTGGTTCAGGATTATAGCTCTGTATAGCCCTGCCTTGTCCTTTGATCCTAACTGGGAGGATTTCTTTTACTCAGTCATTCCATTTCAGCAAAATCCATGGAATTCCATTATACTCACCCACCACAAGCCCATATCAAGCAAGCAGTGAGAGCATGGGTACCCCTCCCCTCTTGCTTAGATCTTCCACTGTTCTGAAATGCAGCTGCACAGAATGTCAGCCACACACTTATCATTCAGGGTGAGAATGTGCCTGCCTGATTAAATATTTATATTCTTCCAGCATACATTTATCTTTCTATTAAAGTTGTGAACCTTTGGAAGTTTTTTGGCACTCTTATTTTATGTAGCCTGGGTCTGTACTTCACAGTGCCATGCTTTATGCAAATTACTAACCTCGGGGCTTTGAATTATACCTCACAACATGGGTCCAAACATCCAATTACACATCTGCACTGTTAGCATGCACAAGCACATTCCCTGGGCTCGTGATTCATTTTACACTGCTAAAGTCTGTACTTTCCTTTCCATGCTGCAGTTCATTTCAATTAACAGTATATAACATTCACCCCCCCCCCCCACACACACACACACACATGCAAATTACATGGATATGAAAGATGTTGTCTGTGCGTTGAAATGAATGATATTTTTGAAACGGCTAGTAATTCTTTGCTTATTGGATACCTGCATTTTGAATCTAAACTGAGAAAGTTTGTCACCTCAGGTATAATCATGGGAATTACAAGACCTTAGTATGATACCCTAGTTTAACTGAAACCAGTCTTTCCCTATGCAACAACAAAGAGTATAAAATTAAACAATTCAGTGATTCTTGAGATATAATACTGTACAAAGTATAAACAATAAGACTAATTCAAAATCAATGTGTGAAATAATAAACTAACTCCTAGGAGGTCTTTTTCCAAAGGTTATAGCTGTCAGCGCGGGTCTGACGCACAATAAAGGTGCATGTTGGACTCACATTGACAGCTAGCATGGGGCATGACAGTTAGTGCCATTGGATTATGGCACTAACTGTCCATGGTGCAGTAGAGTTGCAAGTGGGAAGGTTAAGGGCAGAGAGTGGGCAGAGTGAAAGCTCTGCAGGTAGCGCACCAGAGCTACCTGCATGGCGGATTAGTAGTGCAGGTACACTCATTACCACCTCCACAGGTAGTGTGGAGTACACCCACATTCTTCTTGTGCTGCAGCAGGGCCGTCTATACTGCGGTAACTGCTTGGAACATGCTTTCCATGCTCTTGGCAGTTAATGCCTTGGTAGAACTCTAACGCACCATGACGCCATGCCTTATGGGCATTTAGGTGCAACACCACAGCTCCCTTTAGTAAAAGGACCCCCTATTTACCCTAGCACAATTAATTGATTAATTAGAATTAGGTTCAATAATTGTGTAACGAGTAAACCATCCTGCAGAGTAAATCTGCACGACTGAGTTTGAGCATCTTGTCCTATATAATGTCCAAAAGGTTTTTGAGTGCAATCTTTACCATAAAAAAGTGGGAATATTATGAAATCACAATAAACAAGAAATTTCAGAACCTATGAAAAAGATTAGTTGATACTAATCTCTCAAGAAAACAAGACCATCTCGCAGGAAATCAAGTCCATTCTAAACATTTAGGGCCCGAGTCTATGCCACGAATAGCGGGGAAGTTAGATGGAGGCGGGGAAGGGGTGACTTGGGGGCGGAGTCTGGGCAGAGCCTGGGCAGTCGCCGGCCTGGACGTTCAGGGCCGATTCTAATGTCGGCTCAGGGCCGGCAACCTGTGCGGGGAAGTTATTCCATCTCCGTGGGGGAATAACATCCCTGGATGTGTTTTTATTTACATGCTGGGGCTTGGATAGGGCAGGGGGGCGGGGGCCGGAGGTCATTTCCTGCAGTCTGACCCTGGACTTAGGAGCCCAGATCGGGAGTCGGGTTGCGGGGAATAAGCATTTTCTTCCAGCGGCCAGCATCCTGGCTTTTAAATGGAGCCTGAGTGCCATGGCAACTGGACGCCATGGTGCCACAGCTCCATTTAAAAATCTTCACTGAGTTAGTTGGGCTAGTCATGTACATGCAGGCTGGACTGAATCTCAGTCCCAGCCTGCACATACATGACTGATCACGATTCTGATCTCATGGGGCTAGACGTGCCCCTGCAGGATCAGAATCGTGATCCCCTCTGTACATCCCCTCTGTACGTCCAGCTCAGACTGGATCTACGTCCGGAATGGAATGAGCCCTTTAGGGCTCTGTTCATTCATTGTCAGTGAGCAATTCTACAAATGAAAAGTTTAAGACTACAGTGACTGCACCCAGGAATAGTTGTCCTGCTAAGATCACTCAAGAGCAAACCAGAAAAGTATCTATGAAGTTACAACAAACCCCAGATTAACATCTGAAGATCTGCAGGAAAAAAAATGAATGAGAATGATGTTCATGGAAGGATAGCTTTAAGAAACCACTGTTCACTAAACTGATCTTTGCTGCCCAAGTGCCTTAACCATAACAATAACCATAATCTCAGATTTGCCAGTGGCATATGAATGACCCACAAGCCTTCTGGAATAATGCTCTCTGGACAGATGAATCAAATATTGCATTTTTAATTCACTAGAACAAATGTTTTAAATGGCAAAAAACAAACACTACTTCCAAAATGAGAACCCTTTCCAGACTGTCAAGTATGGAATTAGAAATATCCCTGTGAGGGGCTTTTTTGCTGCATCAAGACATGGAAAACATGTCATCATTAATGGAACCATGAATCCTGCTCTAAATCAGAAAATTATAGGGGAGAATATCAAGCCCAGCTATCCATCTGTGTACAGAAATTGAGCTGAAAGTCAATTATACAGCAAGATAATCAGCCTAAACTTCCAACATAGAAAGGCTATAGAATGGCTGAAGAAAAGGAGATTTTATGTTTTGGACTAGCCAAGTCAAAGTCCTGATCTAACCCCTATTGAACTTCTGTGGCAAGACCTGAAGCAAGTTGTTCATGCAAGGAAATCCTCTAATTTTTACAAAGGACCTCAGGTAACTATAGACCAATGAATAAAAAGGACCAAAATTAAAATATAAAGGAGCAGCTGCAAAGGTTAAAGATTTACATCAAGCATGGCTGTTTAAAAACATTATCTTGGAAGCCCAAAACAGCTATATTCCATGCTTTAAGAAAAGGAAGACTAAAAAACTGCCAGCATGGTTTAAAGGTGAGGTCAGAGAGGCTGTTATAGTCAAGAAAGCATCTTTCAGGAAATGAAAAAAGGAGCCAAATGATGAAAACTGGAAAAACATAAGCACTGGCAAGTTAGATGCAAGGCATTGATAACACAGGCAAAGATAGAATTTGAAAAAAAGCATGTAGCAAAAATCCTGTGAGAGAGTCAGATGGACCATTAGATGATAGAGGGGTAAAAGGGGAACTAAGAGGGGACAAGGTCATAGTGGAGAGACTGAATGAATTCTTTGTTTTGGTCTTTATTGAAGAAGATGTAGGGAAGTTATCCATGACTGAAATGGTATTTAAGGAAAATCATTTTTATTATTATTGTAATCATTAGAACCAACAGTAACAATTCGGTACAACATCCGACTTGTCAAACACAGTACAAAACTCAGTAATCACTATACAGACATTTTAAACCCATTTTTAATGATTAATACTTCTCCCGGGCTGCCCGTACAATATTTGTATAATAATACTGCTATTAAAAACTATCCATATCCTAGCCCCCAATTGTTCCGTTACCTCCCTAACCAACCTAAAACACGAACACATTTAAGAATAGGATACATATCAAACGAACAGTCTACATACATTGTTCGCTCGCCATATCAAAAAGGTATCTCCAACTCACAAATTAACCTTCCACAGCCCTTTCTGCCCCCCCGGCACTCCTCTCCCTCCCCCTCCCCCCTTATTCTTACCCCCTACCCCCCTGCTACCCCTCCCATTCCCAGCAACCCTCCACACCCATTCATCATCCATCCACTCATACATTCATTCCTTCAGTTTTACACTGTTTCCATGAACTTCAAATAACTGTGTATACTACTCCAATGACGCAATCCACTTCTCCCACCTGGCTTAAATATATGTCTCATTTACTGCTCAGCATTCAAACCTGATTTAACTCAGAGTTATGATGAGAGTTAGGTTCAGAATCTACAACCCCCGCAAACAACGGCTCCCAAATTTTCCCAAATGTTTCCAATTTTTGGCCCCCAAGCAACTTAGCTGATCTCTCCTCCATACTCCTCAATTCTAACATAAGGTGCTCCCGTTCTTTAACCCCCGGGGGGTGTTCTGCTATCCAATGGCGCAAAATGCATTGTTTTCCCACCACCAACCCCCTCTGTAAACAACTTCCCCGGGTTCACTCCTGTCACCAACTCTCCGATATCTATTCCAAACAGGCAGCATTCTGGGGTGAAATCCAAATACTGTGATATCCAGCTAGTGAGCTTTACCCAGACTCCCTGCCAAAATAATTGTATTTTCACACAGAACCAGAAGCGATGTATGAATGTTCCCCTTTCTATTCCACAAAACCGACACACATCTGTTTGTGCCACACCAGCCCTGGCTACCCAAACATCAGGTACATATGCCCTCCAAAGGAATCTGAACTGGATTTCTCGCAAACATACCAACTCCGAGATATCTTTAATAGCCCTAAAAGCAACCTCCAGCTTCTTTACCGTAATCCCCGACATAGCATCTTGTTCCCACTTCGTGGCCAATCTACCCAGCACTCCCCCCTCATCAACTGGGCACAGCTCTCTCCTTAGAGCGTGCTCTGTTATTCTCCCTTCCAAGCTCTGCACTAAAGCCACTATGCTCCCCGGGCCCAAGATTGCACCCCTTTCCTTCTGAACAGTACGCACATAGTGTCTGACCTGTAAGTAAAAATAGAAACCCTTTGAATCCAGTTCAAACCGTTGCCACAGAGACTGAAATGAATCCAATCCAGGGTCCGAGGCCATTCTCAAGTGGCCCAAGAATTTCACACCCCTTTCCTCCCACTGTTTGGCCACAGAACCCTGACACCCTGGCAGAAAATTGCTGTTGCCTATAAGAGGAAGACAATCCGTTCTTCTCCATGACAATTTCTTTCTTTGGCACACAACTTTCCATAGCTGCCTCAAAGCTCACATGTATACTGAACACTTCCACCAAAAGGGCAAGTCCTTATTAGCTTGTTGCAGCAGAAACACTCTATGCGAAGTCCCAGATATCTCATTTACTAATTCAATGGGCAAAGTCTCATCCATTCCCAGCAGTACGTCTCAAAAGGGGCGCATCAAGCTGGCTATATTATATTCTCTCAACGACCCAAGACCCGCCCCTCCTTCCTCCAAAGGTCTCATCAAGGCCGATAAGGCAATTCGCGACCTACGGCCCTTCCATAAAAATTACCTATGTGACTTTGCCATAATAGCATATCCTTCCTGGATACCCATATGAGGATGTGATGCAACAAATAAAGCCATCTCAGTAGTTCAACCATCTTAAAAAGGGCAATACGAGCAATCAAAGAAATGGGCAAGTCTCTACACTTCTTTAAAGTTGCTATTGTTCTTTCCAGTCTTGGAGTAATATTTATATTGCAAGCCAATCAAACAACGTGGATAGCAAGGAAGGATCGGTTTTATTGAACTTTGAATTGGGCCAATGGCTTTGAGTTAATTCAATAAAACTGATCCTTCCTTGCTATCCATGTTTGTTTGATTGGCTTGTTGTTTAGCACATGGATGTAGTGCTTCTCTGTTGGTGTATGTAATATTTATATTGTACAACCTAGACATTTCCTCTGGGATTTGAATACTTAAATATCCTATCTGGCCTTCTGCCCACATGGGAGAAAAAGTCCCCCCTCCCAGTTGTGCTGCACTTTCCCCCCTACATCTAGCACAACAGACTTAGGGGTATGTTTACTAAAACCCCGTTAGGTGCGCACCGCACTAGTGTGTGTGATGACATATAAGGAGTGGGCGTTTTCAGTCTGAAAAAAAGCAAACCGGGATTAATCATGCGCTAATGTGCGCCGTGCGCTCATGTGCGCCGTGCACATTAGCGCATGAGAAACTTGCACGGAAGCATAAGTGGCGCGCTTATGTACAAGCACAGGAGCAGAGCCACAGTACAATGGTTAAGACACTGACTGATGGTGCAGGGATCATGGGTTCAATCCCCCACTGTGCCCAATGAAGAAGGCTGGCTGAGGCATTACCTGTTATAGGTAATATTGCAGTCTGAGGCATATTAATTTTATTTTAATTACTGCTACAAGCAAACGCACTCTGAAAGCACTGTAACATAAGGCACTCCATAAGGTACCCCAGAGGGCACATTTTAAAGTGCACTGTCTGCCAAGGCACCCTAGAATGTTGCTTATAGTGCGCTTAATAGGGTGCCGTATGAGGCACCGCAAGGTCACAGCACTGTTTTTGATGGCAGCACTGTGCAGTGTAACGAATGAAAATCATAAGTAGTTGCGCTGAAATACATGGAGGAGCAGCAGTGTAGCACAATGGTTAAGACACTGACCAATGATGCAGGAGTCATGGGTTCAATCCCCCACTGTGCCTAATGAAGAAGACTAGTTGAGGCATTACCTGTTATAGGTAATACTGCTTTAGGAGGCATTTTATTTTTATTTTAATTAGTGCTGCCAGCAAACACACCCTCAAAGTATTGTAACATAAGGTGCTGCATAAGGCGCCTCATAAGGTACCCCAGAGGGCACATTATAAAGTGCAGTGTCTGCCACGGCACCCTATAATGTCCCCTATAGGGCACCCTATATGTCGCTCCACAGGATAATGTATAGTGCACCTTATATGGACGGTAACCATAAGGTGCCCTATAGGGCGCCCTATAAAGCGCCCTCTGAGGCACCTTATGGGTACAGTACGCTGAGGGTGTTTTTGCTGGCAGCAATAATGTACATTAAAAAGAGATAATGCTTTGGCCAGCCCTATCAAACAACCCCACTGTGGGTTTGAACCCATGCCCTCTGGCTCCACAGGCAGCAAAGTAACCAGTGGGCTACAGCTCTATAGCTGCTAACAAGCCCCGGGCTGGCTGCAGAGGGACTGCACGTCACCACACAGACAGTCTGCTGTGGTCACCAGGGTAGGGTTAGCCCACCCGTACCCATGATGCACTGCACATGCAAATCAGCTGTCTACAGATGAACACAAGATGGGGTATGCACCCCCACAGCACCTCGGCCTGGTAGGGGGAACTGACCATGTGTGTTACTGGCACAGAGTAGCTACACACCGTCACATTGTGCGGGTACTGTGCTCACCCTGAGTGTGCGGTGGGGCGCCCAGCACCAGGTCCACAGCACCTTCCATGGCAGAAATAGGCCATGCTGCAGGTCCCCAGCAGTGCTAATGTGTGAGATAGGTAGTTTCTGCAGATACACCTCGGATATATCTGTATGTCTCAGTCAGATGTAGCCCCTATGGACCCCTAGGAGGATTATGTACCACCACCCTCCTCCTCCAGGGCTGAGGGTGGTAAACAGGGTCTCCAATCAACAGATCCACATTCTACCTACCTGCAATGGTGGCAGTAGAGGGGACCATCAACCCCAGTCCTGCTGGTGAACAGACACCTACAGGGCAGTCAATGCAGCTCTGTACAAATCCATAACGCAATAGCAGACAGACATTAGGCCTGGATATGCTAAGCTGCACCCCACCACTATCTGATATTCTCCTGCAGCAAGCCTTCAGCCACTGCACCCTGCAAGGCACTCCATCAAGACACATACCAGCTGCAAACAGTCTGCTAGCTAGTCCATAGTGCATGTTCCTGGTGGAAATGCATGCTCCTAGAATTGGGATGTCAGCATACACAACAAGCAGATAAGTCAGTGACTGGGCCCCAAAAGGAAACCCATAAATATCACATGAGAAAAATACTGTATAGCACTATGGGGTGCCTAGCCATGCCGTGGTCACTGCACAGTCAGGGTGAGAGTGATCACCCAGCAGGACATTCTGTGGCCACCCTGTCTGTGTAGGTGGTGGCCGGGCACTACAATGTCCCAGCCATTGCCCTATGCCTTGTGCAGATGCATCCTGGCCAGGCCACCCTGTCCAGGCTATACCCATGGTACCTTGCTCCTCATTATGCACATTGGCAGGCCAATACTGGCAACATTGCTGGCAGTGTGGGCTGTGGAACGTGTCTGCAGCCACCACACACTGGATAGACAGACACACACTCCCACACCTATGCCAGCATTGTACTACTATAGAGGAGTCTAGCAGCCCTGGCCACCACACCAGTCCTGGGCACAGTACAGGCATGGATATGGTACGCAATACTGTTGGGGGTCACTCCCCAGGGTGGTAAACACTGTCAGAGACCAGACCTGAAGCACACACCACAGACATCAGAAAGATTGTTATGATGGAGCTCAATCAGCAAACTGTGCTTAACGTAGGAATTGCTATCTGCCAGTAATCATAGCAAACGTTTGATAGCTGTGTACCGTATACCCAGGTGTAGGGTGGCATTGCTAAGGTATGCAAGTTCTAGTATTGGGAGATGCACGCAGGGCCCAATGTCCTGCCTCTCCAGGAGGCATTGGCTAATGGGGCCTGTGGGTGTGGGTGTGGGTGTGTCTGCCCCTTTGGCTGCTGCTTTACGGCAGAGGTTCCCAACTCCAGTCCTGGTGTGCCAAACACTGTTCGGGTTTTCATGCTGTCCCTCATGAATATGCATGAAATACATCTGCATACCATGGGGGTGGTGCATAGATATGCACCACAGGCATCTTTATTAGAGGCAGCATGGAACCTGAATGGTGTTTGGCCCTCCAGGACTGCATTTGGGAGACTCTGCTCTAGGTAATGCGCCTGTTTATGGTGTCTGTGCTCGGTGGGGTAAAATATAGGCGTATTAACCATGCGTATGTTCTCTGCAATAAAGGTTTGTCCTTACTATCACGGTTTAGTTGTGGGAAAAATATGTGACTGGATTGGCAGTAGCCCCAGCTGGGCTTTGAATCTGTGACCCTCTGTTCTTGCACACAGATGTGCTGCATTCCCTGGGGAGTCCATGACTGTACATCTGACAGGGCCTGTTTGTTGCAGTGCACGGCACCCACCTGGACAGGGCTTGGCCATGGTCTGCTATGGCCACCAGCTGCTGCCACCTCCACCACCAGTACCGCTCCATCCTTAGATTGGAGACAGCATAAACCCTGAAGGATTTGTGGCCCTCCAGGACTGCATTTGGGGGAATCTGCTCTAGGTAATGTGCATGTTTCTGGTGTCTGTGCTCTGTAGGGTAAAATAGAGGAGTTTGAGCCATGCTTATGTTCTCTGCAATAAAGGTTCGTCTTTACTATCACTAGTTAGTTGTGGGTAAAATATGGGGACTGGATTGGCAGGAACCCCAGCTGGGGCTTGAACCTGTGACCTTTTGTCTCCAAACACGCTGGTTGTGTGCACTGCAGCACCGTGTTGCCACAGAGACAGTGCATTCCCTGATGATACCATGACTGTTTGTCCGGCAGGGCCTGTCTGTTGCAGTGCATTGCACCCACCTACATAGGGCTAGGCCATGGTCTGCTCTGGGCAGCTGCCACTGCCCCCCTCCACCTCCAGTACCCCTGTGCCACCCTGCTGACATGCCCTTCTGCTGGTGGTGCTGGTGGTACGCAGTCTCAGGCCATCCTGTGTGCGGGTAGGCGGCTGCCTATGGTACGGGTTCTGGGGTAGGGGTGCCTGCAAATTTGTCCGCACGTCCCCCAATCACCGCCTGCCAATGTTCTGTGCCCTTGGGGGTACCTGCTGGGTACTATCCCCTGTGACACTGTGATAAACACTCTCGTGCCCATGTTGGGCCCTCATTTATTTTTATTTATTATTTATTACAATTTCTTATATACCGCACTATTCGGTATCAGCGCGGTTTACATTATAACACAATGACCATAACAACAAGCTGTTTGGTTTTACATAGAACAGGAGTACAAACTTGGATAACAGGGGTGAACTATATACATGAAGTAATTACACGGAACAAGATTGGAGTAACACTAACATAGGAAAATATGTGGTTATTTCTTAGGTGGGGATACCTAGATTTCTTTGCTGACTGAATAGTATTGGAGGAAAAGGTAGTATTTTAGTGCCTTCCTGAACTGAGTTAGGTCTACAATGACCCGAATGTCGGATGGTAGCGCATTCCAGCATATGGGGACGTAGAAACTAAAAGCTTTGTTTGCCGTTGTCATGTTGCATTTTGTCAATGCCTTTGGGGTTATTAGTAGGTTTACAGCTGTTGCTCTTCTGGATCTGTTGGGGGGCACTGTGTGGATAAGTTCTGTGAGTGAGGAAGATGAAATACCATTGATTGCCTTGAATGAGAGTAGTAGGGTTTTAAAGATGATCCTTCCATGGATAGGGAGCCAGTGCAGCTGCTTGAGAATTGGAGTCACGTGGTCACTTCTGGAGGCTCCGTAGAGGACCCTTGCTGCAGCATTCATGGCCAGCTGTAATGGGCTCAGTGTAGATTGAGGGAGACCTTGTCAGATGGCATTTGCATAGTCGAAGTGTGGTAGGATTAGCGCTTGATATATAGTCCGGAAATCGTCTGGGTCCAATAGAGAGCGCAGATGCCTGAGCGAACGGATTTTGAAATATACAGCTTTGACTATATTGCTTATGTGATGTTTCATATCTAGACGTTGGTCCAAGGTGACTCCAAGGTATTTTATTGTTTCTTTAGTTTGTAAGTCAGCTTCCTTGATCCTTACATGGGATGGAGGAATAAAGTTGGGGTCTCTGGCGATGAAAAGCACCTCCATTTTCTTGTGTTGAATGCGGAGGTTTTGAGATTGGAGCCATTCTGAGACTGCATTGAAACAATCTATCAGTGGTGTCAGGTCCAATTGAACTGTAGAGAACGGCATGTATAAGAGTATGTCATCAGCATATATCAAACAGTTCACGTTAAATGACCTAATGATATTGCAGATGGGTTGCATGTATATATTGAATAGGAGAGAAGACAACGAGGACCCTTGAGGCACACCTTGTTTTTGATGGAAGCGTTTTGATTCCTCTGATCCGGATTTCACATATTGCCATCTTCCATCCAGATAAGACTTGCACCATTCAAGCGCAGTGTTGCAGACGCCCTTCTCTTTCAATCGACAGAGGAGGAGTTCGTGACTCACCGAGTCGAACGCCGCGGCGATGGTCTAAGAAGATGAGCACAAAACCTTGTCGGATGTTGTCAATGCCTGTGATGATATTGTTGAAAAGGCTAGTGAGGAGGGTCTCGACTCCATGATATTCTCTGAACCCATGTTGGCAGTGATCTAGGGGAGCTGCAGAATCTATATGATCTTGAATTTGCCTTTGTACCTCTTCTCAATTATCTTAGCTAGGAGGGGAATACTAGTTATTGGCCTATAAGAATCGACCCGTTGGGGGTCTAGTTTGGGGTTCTTCAATAGCGGCCTAATGGAAGTCTGTTTGAGTACAGTGGGGAAGGAACCCGTTGTGAAGGAGAGGTTCATCAGATTCGCGATGAAAGGGCTGAACTCCACTACGTAGCTCCTTAATCCAAAAAGCTGGGCAAGGGTCAGTCTGCGCTGTGGAGGTATTGAGAGACGCTATTGTATCCTCAATACATTTAGTGGATGGAGTGGAAAATTTATTTAGATGGGTTAGGCCAGTTGGTTCTTGATACGAGTCTGCCGCAACTTTGTCAGTCTGTACGATCTTGGATTGCAAGTAGTCCGTGAATTTTTGTGGGTGAATCTCACTGTGTTGTTCGGGAGATGGTTCCTTCGAAAGAGATTTGACCAAGTTGAAAAGATCCCGTGGCTTGTTAAGTGATCTCTTTAGAGTGTCGGTGTGATATTGTTTCATTTTAATTGTGATTGCTTCTCGGTGCATTGATAGGTGGAGTCGGTAAGCGGCCTGATCTTCAGTAGAGAGCGATCAGCGCCATCGTCGCTCAAGTCTGCGTAGCTGAGTCAGAGAAGATCGCAGCTCAGGAGAGAACCAGGGGGCAGATCTTCTTTTTATCCTTGCTGTGTGTTATTGGAGTTCGGGCGTTGAGAGATGGCATTAAGGTTGAAGTTCCAGGAGGAGATTAGTTCTTCAAGGTCAGGCGTGGTTTTGTTGAGGAGTGAATGGGTCTCAGACAGGATGTGTTCCCTGTTAAATGGGCAAAAGCTTCTTATGGACGTTTGTGATGTGCTGTCTGGCTGCTGTTCAGTTTCAGCATTCCTAGGTGCCATCTAGGCATCTGCCTAGTCCGCACTGTGCCCCAGCTGCACCACAGCATGTGCTGTCTGCAGCCCTCTGTATCCCCTTTCCCAGCATCTGTCCAGTTGCCCATTCCGACCTGCCCGCCCTGCTGTTGTGGAACATGTGCATGCCATAGGTAACCTGTCCAATGGAGAGGGAAACCCTGATCAGTGCTATTTCACTGTGGGATCATTCACCTTGTATGGGGACAGAGCGTAGATCCTTCTAAAATTCATATTTATTTTTTGGGGCTTTCTTGGGAGTGTTTTTTGATGTTTCCCATTACTATCACTATTGCCCAGCTTGATTATAATTTTATTTTATTTTGTTGGGGTCATTTTCAATGTTTATTTGCACTTTTGTTCCGTGCACATGTATCACACTTATCACTTTTTTATAGGTTTCCCTGGTTTTGCTGTACATTGCTGACAGAAATGGTTTCTCTTCCCTTTAAATCGGCTCTACCGCGAGGTTTTCACTTGCGGTATTTTTTGCCTTGAATTTCAGCCCCGCTCGTGTGCGGGGAGCCTCTCCCCTCCCACTCTCCACCCATTGACCCCTTCTCTCCGCCCCTGGGGAGCCTTCCTCCGCCCTCCGGGAGCCTTTCCACGCCTTTATCGCACAGTAGCACGCCGCGCACATGAGCGTGCACTTTAGTGTGCCACGCACCTGTGTGGGGCACATTTGTGCCCGTAATGCGATATTACTGTGCGCTAAGGTACCTTAGCGCACGCTAATGTGCGCCACGCACATTAGCGCAGTTTAGTAAACATACCCCTTAGATTTATTGATGCGTAACCCGGAGAAAAAAGTACTGAACCACTCAATCTGCTGAAGAGCTGCTTCCAACGATACTTGAAGCTCTCGTAAGCACAGGAGCATGTCGTCCGCAAAAGTGCTCACCTTAATTCCCATGCTTCCACTGTATCCCCCTTATCTCCTCCCTATGGATGAGCTAAAGCAGCAAAGGTTCAAACTGCAAGACAAACAGCAATGGCGACAAGGGCCAACCCTGCCTTGTACCACGCTTAAGGGAAAAAGACAGTGAATACGCTCCACCCAAGATCATACATGCCAGCGGGTCCGCGTACAGTGCCTTAATCCAATTTCAAGAAGGCCCCCTCAAAACCAAATCTCTGGAGAACTGCAAACATATAAGTCGAAAAGAGACTCGATCAAAAGCCTTTTCTGCGTTTTAGACTCACCAACAATAATGGTGACTCTTGCATAAGGCACATTTCCATCCCCAACAACACTTTACTGATGTTTAGGAAAGCTCTCTATCCCTGACAAACCCCGACTGATGCTTCCCAATCAATCTCGGCAATATCTTCTGTAATCTCTCTGCTAAAACCGAAGCCAATATCTTCATGTCGTAGTTGATTAACGAGATAGGCCGATAAGACGCGGGATCTTCCGGGTTTTTCCCTGCTTTGGTAATCACCGTAATAGCAGCTGTCCTCATATCCCTCGGGAAAAACCCAGTCTTTAAAAGTCATTGTACAGAGCCGCTAGTGAAGGTACTACTTGCACCATCAGAATTTTATAAATTTCCGCCCCATAACCATCCGGCCCTGGAGTCTTATGATGTTCACCACCCGCTATAACTTTTTGAATTTCTGTTCCAGAGATACAGTAGGCCTATTCAACTCCTGCAGTTCCAATTCTCCTAATCTCGGTAGCTTTACCGTATTGAAAAAGCGACTCTCCTGTTCTCTATCTTCCCCTTCAGGTGTATATAGATCCTGATAGTATTGCCTAAAAACCCTCATGATTTCCTGAGTTTCATTATACTTTACACCATCTTTATCCCTTATAGTAGTGATAACTTTAGTACCTCCCCACTCTTTCACCAACCGGGCGAGTAGTTTCCCTGCCCTGTTTCCATAACGAAACAATTGGTGTCTGTAATATTGCATCAAATATACTGCCCGTTCTTGAAGAACCCTATTTAGATGCCTCTGGGCTCCCAAGTACGCCTCCCTAGTATGGCTATCCGATTTTCGCACATCTAATCTTTTAAGTTTCTGAAGCTCCTGAGCCAATTGCAGTATAGTTTCGTTAACTCTCTCCTTTTCCTTTGCAACAAAAGCAAAGATATGCCCTCGCATCACTGCTTTCCCGGCTTCCCAAAATACTGCCATGGTTTTTACTCGGTCTTCATTAAATTTAACATACTTCTCCCAGGGTTGTCTCAGATACTTACAAAATTCCTCATTTTTCCAAAAATGCCTCAGAAATGACCACTTAGAGCAGGACCCCTGTCTCCCTCTCCAGTCCATTTGGACCATCACATGATCAGAAACTATCACGGGATCTATCTCCACTGCGGTCACCTTACCAAAACAATGCTTTGAAACTAAGATATAGTCGATACGAGACCATGACTGGTGGGCACATGATAGATGCGTGTAATCTCTCTCTCCTTCGTGCAAAACTCTCCATGCATCTATTAGCTCCTCCATTTTACAAAGATAGCTTATTCCTTTCTTACTCCACCCTCCACCAAACCTTAATTGAGATCTATCCATCTCTGGATCATGAGGACAATTAAAATCTCCTGCCAGTATGACCAGAATTTTCGGGACTCTCCCCACCCTAACCAAGATGTCTTTAACGAATTTATGGTCATAAATATTTGGCACATACACATTTCCCAAGAGCAGTTCTTCCCCTTGGACTGTAGCATGCAAGAATATGAATCTACCTTGGGGGTCAACTTCTTCATTTAAAATTCCCATCTGAATCCCCTTCTTAACTAAAATCGCTACTCCTTTCTTCCTACCTACGAGGAAGCAGCATGCACCTGCCCCACCCAATCTCTCTTCAACTTTTCATGCTCTTTCAAGCTTAGGTGCGTTTCTTGCAGAAAAGCCACTTGGGCCTTACCATTCTTTAGGGCTTGCAAAATTTTTGTATGTTTTATGGGAGAACTAACCCCCCCACACACACACATTCCATGTTACAATACGCAGGTCATGCATTCAGCCTAATAACTCTCATCAATCTTCTCAAATTCATTGGCTCAATCACCACCCAAGGTTGCCTAGCCTCAACCTCAAGCTCTACCTTGCAGAAATAAGTACTCATATATCCACTCCAATCCCACCTCAAAATGTAACACAGATTCCCAACGATGTTCCGACTCAGTTCAGTACAATTCCTCACTTCCTTACCCATTCATCTCACAGATAGACACTTCCCATTCCATGCATATCCCATTCTCATCCCCCCTCCCTCCCCCCTCTCCCTATTCCCCTCCTCCTGCTCTTATCCCCATAACTCAGCATTCACTCTATTCCCAGCTCCGCTACTGGGATCCAGTCCCTCTGTGACACTGCAGGGCTGTCTCACCTACTGCCACTGCCATTCCGCTGCTTTGCAACAACCTTATATTTCTTGGGACCCACTATTGTCGCTGTCACCACAACGTACTGCGTCAATCCAACATACTATGCAACACCCACACAACCTTATCACACAATCTCAGCCACAGACCATAAAACATAGAGCATAAAACATAGAACGCTGCCTCCACAATAGTACATTAGTACAGTAAGACAACATCATCATGCTCGAAGCAGGTCATTAGAACCCTATTAACTCTCATCGCAGTGTCATTATAATTAAATTATACTGTCCAAGTACATGCATTCTCACTCCGGGGCGCTGTTTGAGGTTGCGCTCTCCCCTTCCATGTCCTCCAAAAATCTCTTGGCTGTCGCTGCAGTATCAAAGGTATAATCATGTCCTTGCCTGGAAACTCTCAGCACTGCTGGGTAGGCCAACGTAAAACAAAGTTTCTTCTTAAACAGGGCGGTACAAATAGGCAAAAATTCTTTCCTCTTTCTTGCCACCGCTGTCGAGTAATTTTGAAACATAAGAAGCTTATGACTGTTTAATTTCAATTCACCTTTTCTCCAGTAGCCTTGCAGTAGCTGAGTTTTATGTTGGAAGTTTAGAATTTGCGCAATTACTACTCTTGGCCTGTTTCTCTGCTCTGACCGTGTCCCAATTCGATGTGCACGCTCCACTCTTATGTTCCCAGCAAGTATGTCCAGGCCCAACTCTCTCGGGAGCCAGTCCTCAATTAGGGTAGCAACTGAACATCCGTTGTGTCCTCAGGCACCCCAATAATCCGTAAATTATTTCAATGCGATCTATTCTCTAAGTCCTCCACTTTCGCTTGCAAGGCCTCAATCTGCTTTCGCTAGGCTGATTTTTCACTCGCTTGCCACCCCTCCTCATCCTCTATGGATGCCACGCAGTGCTCCAACTCCTCCACCTGCTTGCCAATTTCTATCAGTGATTTGCCAACTGTGTCCAACTTTTTCAGTACCTGATCAAATTTGGGATCCAGCAGTTTAGCCACTTCCTTTGCAACGTCCTCCGTGGCTGAATCTGCACTCTCTATTCCCGGGGAACCCGGCTGCAGCATTGTAGACGTAGGAGGCTCTGGCTTAGCATTCCTCTCCCGGTCTTTTTTCGGAACTACCGGCAAGCTAAATTCTCTGGCCACAGATCTGCTGTGACAGCTCAACTTTATCTCTGCTCCTACTGTGGTTTTCGTAAGTTAGCTCTGCAGGCTGTGATGTATTTTAATGAAAAACTTGAGACAGTCCCGGAGCGAGCAAGAAACCTCCTTGCATCATGTGGGATGACTCCTCAGAAATGGTATTTAAAGGTGATGCCACAGAAGAATTGAAAGAAATATCAATAAACTGGAAAAATGTTTTAGAACTATTTGATAAACTGAATAGTAGCAAATCATCTGGACTGGATGGTATATATCCAAGGGTGTTGAAAGAACTGAAATATGGGATTGCAGACTTACTATTAGTAATCTATGAACTTTCAATATAATCAACTGTAATATCTGAAGATATGCGAATGACCAATGTAATACCAATTGATTTCAAAAACTACAGAATGGTGAGCCCAACGTCAGTACTGGGCAAAATGGTAGAAACCATTATAAAGAGCAAAATTACTGAACATGTAGATAGTCATGGTTTGATGGGAGAAAGCCAACATGGCTTTAGCAAAGGAAGATCTTGTCTTACTAAATCTGTTATATTTTTTTGAAGATGTGAATAAACAGGTAGACAAAGGTTAGCCAGTAAATATAGTGGATCTGGATTTTCAGAAAGCCTTTGACAAGGACCCTTATGAGTCATAGGATTGGAGGCAATGTACTATTGTGGATCAGGAACTGGTTAAAAGATAGAAAGCAGAAGGTAGGGCTAAATGGCCAATTTTCCCAATGGAGAAAGGTGAATAGTGGAGTACCCCAGGAATCTCTGCTGGGTCCACTGCTTTTTAACATATTTGTAAATGACATGGAAATGGGAATAATGAGTGAGATAATCAAATTTGCAGATGACACAAAATTATTCAAAGCTGCTGAAACCTAAGAGGATTGCGAAAAATTGCAAGAGGACCTTGATAAGTTCACTGCATATTGACTGCTGTAACTCAATCTACCAAATCCCACCCTGCTCCCATTGCATACCACACTACACACAGTTGCATGCGTCATCCAAGAAGCCTCAGGATATGACCACATAACCCCCACCATGAGACAACTCCACTGGCTTCCTCTGCTGAGCCACATCAAATGCAAAATATTACTACTTCAAAACCATCACCAACCAATCCTCCTCCACCTACAAACACTGATCAATCCAACCAAAACTAACAGGACAAGAAGATAAACCACCAAAAATATGCTGATCATACCACAGAATAGAACCAAAAGCAGCCAATATGCATGCAAAAGAGCGTTTGAACTTTACGCTCAAAGCCTCTGGAATTCACTACCCAAAAAAATCTGAAACATCAATGAACTGCTCACTTTCCGGAAACATCTCAAGATTCACCTGTTCAAGGAACACTTTGGGCCCACCTAATAATCCCCAGCGGAACCTCATCCTTATTTAAATGGAGGTGTAGCCTAGTGGTTAGAGCAACTGCTTAATATCCAGAAGATCAAGGGTTCAATTCCCACTGGTACTTCTTGTAACCTTGGGCAAGTCACTTTACCCTCCATTGCCTCAGAAGAAAAGGCTGGCAGTCTACTTCCAGTGATACGTTGCTAAGAAAACCCAGAGGTAGCTGGGTCACTATGAGTCAACACTGACTTGATGGCACTAAAATATTTTTTAAAAAAATCCTTACTTTTCCCCCACCATCCCACCCACTCCCCTACTCATCCCCACACCTCATCTAGAAGTCTACCCATTCAAACAATTCCCCCAATATTTACAACTAACCACCTGGCCCACTCTTCATTTTCGTTATCCCCTCGCTCACATTGTTCACTATTGTACATAAGCCCTCTTTCACTATATTGTTCAATGCTGTACATAAATTCTGTTTCACTGTACCAAAGTATGCCCCCTGTAAAATGTATATAAGTTACTGTTATAGGTTTTGATTACTTTTTCAATGTAACAACTGGCAACCCCTGTTATATGTATACCACTTTGAACCAGTGAAAAGTGGTATAAAAAACATTTGAATAAAATAAATAAATCAATTGGAAAACTGGACATTCAAATGGCAGATGAAATTTAATGTAGACAAGTGCAAAGTTATGCACCTAGGAAAGAACAACCCAAACTATGATTACACCATGCAAGGGTCCACATTAGGAACCACCACCCAGAAAAAAGATTTAGGCATCATCATGGATAACACATTGAAACCCTCCACCCAGTATGCAGCATCAGCCAAGAAGGCAAATAGAATGCTAGATATCATAAGGAAAGGAATGGAGAATAAAACAAAGGATATTATAATGCCTCTGTATCATTCCATGGTGCGACCACACCTTGAATATGATGTGCAATTCTAGTCGCCGTATCTTAAAAAGGATATAGCGGATTTAGAAAAGGTACAGAGAAGAAATGGTAAAGGGGATGGAAGGATACCCCTATGAGGAGTAACTAAAAAAGGTTAGGGCTCTTCAACCTGGAAAAAAGATGACTGAAGGGAGATATGATAGAGGTCTATAAATTAATGAATGGAGTGGAACGAGTAAATGTAGATCGATTGTTTACACAATCAAAAAGTAGAAAAACTAGGGGACATTCAATGAAGCTACAGTATAACCCGTTTAAGACTAATAAGAGAAAATATTTTTTCATTCAACATGTTATCAAACTCTGGAATTTGTTACCGGAGGATGTAGTAACAGCTATTAGTGTAGCTGGGTTTAAAAAAGGATAGGACAAGTTCCTGGAGGAAAGATCCATCAACCATTACTAAAGAGGACCCAGGAAATCTACTGCTTGCTCCAATACTAGCATTGTGGAACTTGTGAGTCTTTTTAGGAAACTGTCAGGTACTTGTGACCTGGCTTGGCCACTGTTGGAAACAGGATACTGGGCTTGATTGACCTTGGTCTGCCACAGTAGCAGTTATTAGCCAGAAACTGGCTGGCTAATCTACTGAAGAGGGCTTTAAACTAGATTTGTTGGGGATGAGTGAAGAAAGCCCCCAGGTAAGTGAAACATTAAATACCTTTATGGAAATGGGTAAAAGGGGCAACATATGGAAAGTGGTGTGTATAAATGCCCATAGCATAAAAAATAAGATCCCAGATGTTGAAGCTTTAATGGGAGAGGCTGACTTGGATTTAGTGACAGTTTAAAAACATGGTTCACGGGGGGCGGAGCCTGATGTCGAACAGGGCAGACGGGTAGAGCGTGAGCTCCAGTGAGACCCACCAACTAATCCGGTTTTAAGCTGTGGTATAGTGCCAAGAACCCACGAAATTGTGTTGGAAGATTTACAGACATGTCTGTACTAAAGCCAGCTAGAATAGACTTCAATTCGGGACAAAATGCCAGCGCTAAGCGATCAAAGACTGAACCTCCGTCACCCCAAAAGATGGCGGCACGACTGGATGGACCGGAGGCCATGCAAGAAGTGCTGGCTGAGGTGAGAGGAGTCAGGGATTTGGTTGCGGCCAACGGTGAAGCGCTGTCGGCGGTGCGTGAGGACACAGCGGCTCTCTGATCCAGTTTGGAGGGACTATCCCTGAGGCTGGATAAAGTGGAGCAAGTAGTGGCAGTGCACGAAGAAAGGTTGCTGACGGTAGAAAAGCACACGCAGCAGATTCGGGCCTTGCAAAGAGAATTGGAGGAAGGGAATAACAGAGCGCGGCGTAACAACATAAGGCTGGTCGGGGTCCCGGAGGGAGCAGAGGGCGGAGATATGATCGCCTTCCTAAGCAAAATGATCCCCGAACTTTTGCACATTACTTTTATACAACCGTTCGAGTTGGACAGAGCTCATAGGGTGCCCGCACAAGTGATTCAGGGCCACAAAAGACCGCGCCCAATAATCCTGCGCGCCCTGCGCTATCAGCACGTTGTGCAAATTCTTGAAGCAGCCCGACTACGCCCTAATGTGGAATTTGAGAGCTGTAAACTTCACTTTTTTCCGGACTTTGCTAAAGCTACTGCTGATCGGCGGCGCAGTTTTCTTACGCTGAGACCGCGATTGATTCAACTTCAAGCAAGGTTCGGCCTTCTTTATCCAGCACGTATGAGGGTCACTCTTCACAACCAAACTAAAACCTTTGATGATCCAGAGGTGCTTCAGCAATTTTTAGATGATAAAGAACGTATGCATATGCGCTGATATTGTATTTTATTTGGATATGTAGTTGCCAGTGTAACCTAAGACTGCGTACTTACGTAGTTTGATGGTTACATTCTCCTTTATTAGTCAGTGATGTAAATTTCGTGGTCTGTTGGTATATTGTTTGATATTTTCTTACTTTTGTTTCTCCTGTATTTAAAGACACATTAGTGCATT
Source organism: Ichthyophis bannanicus (assembly GCA_033557465.1). Lineage (NCBI taxonomy): Eukaryota > Metazoa > Chordata > Amphibia > Gymnophiona > Ichthyophiidae > Ichthyophis > Ichthyophis bannanicus. The sequence goes on along the minus strand of CM066032.1, from coordinate 912,283,231 downwards.
GAGTCGTGTTATATGTTGCACTACCTATACCTTGACATTCTGTTACTGGTGGGTCCCTCTGTACTGTTTTCCTGTTTCACTGGGTTCACCATGTAATGCGGGAGGGATAATAATCCTCTGGGGTCTATGGGGAAATTTTGTTGTCTGCAGCTCGTGCCACTGGAGTTAGGGTCTCCAAGTGTCTATATGATAGAGCAATGGCGAAGAGATTGTTTAACGAAGTTTAGATGTGGGGAAGAATGGCCAATATATCTACACAGTTTCCACAGCTGCCTAGTATAATCAAACTTCTTTCCTTAAATGTTAAGGGAATTAATAGCCCGATAAAACGGAAAAAGATTTTACTTTATGCGCAGCAAGAGAAAGTAGACATACTTCTACTGCAAGAAACGCACTTGAATAGCCATGAATCACTTAAACTTAGTGCTAAGCCCTTCGAGCTGGTGGCCTATTCTGCTGCGGTTCAGAAACATAACGGTGTGGCCATTCTGGCTAGGAAGTCTCTTATGCCCACTATCAAGCAGACGCTCTCTGATCAGCAAGGCAGATGGACCAGTGTTGTTTTAAAAGTTGGGTGCCTATCTTTCCTGTTGATCAATGTATACGCCCCAAATGCTGATCACCCAGAATTTTTTCGTTCCCTGGCTCAGGCAGCCTTTCTCAGCGGAAAGGAACCAGTCATTCTAGGCGGTGATTTTAAACCTGACCTTGGACCCGCTTGTTGATAAAAGCCCTCCGAAGCTTAGTTTGTTTTCCAAGTCACATGCGGTCCTCAGGGAGTTGATGAGAGATAAAGGGCTGGTGGACATCTGGCGCCTCTATCATCCAACAGATCAAGAGTTTACTTTTTTCTCCAATCCTCATCACTCCTCGTCACGCATAGATTTTTTCTTGACGTCTAAATCCCTGATATCGTGCTGTAACAGATCGAGCATTCAGGCGACGCACATTTCGGATCATGCTGCTATCTGTTTAGAGCTACAGGACCTATCTAATGACACGAAGCCCTTAAATTGGGCATTTGATAGATCCCTTTTGGGTGATGCGGAGTTTTGTTCTGCTATTCGAGTGGCTATATCGGAATATTTCCAGTTCAATCTCCTACAGGATACTGGGGGATGGGCCTGGTGGGAAGGCTTCAAGGCCTCCATGAGGGCCGTCATCACGAGTCGCATGATCCTTAGGTCCCGGCGACGAAAAGAGCGCTTAGCAGAGCTAGAAGACCAGATCAAAGCAGGGGAGCGTATCCGTACACGGCGCTCTGACCCTTGCATCTTGGTTCGCCTTCAGAAATTGAAGCTCAGTTATAATCAATTGCTTACTGATGAAGTGGTGAAGACTATCCAAGCTCAGAGTGGGGTATACTACTGGGAAGGCAATAAAGCGGGAAGGCTCCTGTCACACACTTTAAAGGGCCAGCAGGAGGCGAGACGAGTGGAAGCTCTGCGTGACCCTGGTGGGCACAGTTTGTTGACCAAAGATGATGAGCTCGCTGACGCGTTTGGCTCCTATTACGCGCAGCTGTATTCTTCCGAGGTTCGGAACACCCAGATGAGCTTCGGAGAGCTGATTGCTGGAGTGCAGAGGCCTACATTAGATGGAGAGCTCGTAGAGGGGTTGGCGGCCCCACTTTCCCTTTCTGAGATCCTTCAAGCAATTCAGACATTGGCTTCCAGTAAGGCCGCTGGACCTGATGGCCTCCCCATTGAATTTTATAAAACCTTCTCTAAGGAGCTTGGCTTGCATCTGTGTGACTACTTCCGGACTCTTCTGCAGGATACTCCTCTGGTAGGGAACTTTGCATCTGCGACCGTGATTGTATTGGAAAAGAAAGGCAGAGATCCCCAGTTAGTCAGTAATTATCGTCCAATATCTTTACTGAATGCCGATTACAAGATATACGCTACGATACTGGCCAAGCGGCTTGCTGGTGTAATGCCACAACTGATACATCCTGACCAATGTGGCTTTATTGAAGGGAGATCGACGTCTGATAACGCCCGACTCTTATGCCATGTCCTAGCGGTTGGGGAAAGTCATCATAGTCCTCTGGTGGGGCTATCCCTCGATGCAGAGAAGGCCTTCGACCGGCTAGAGTGGTCCTTCATTTTTGATGCTCTTCGCTGGTTCGGAATAGGAGAAGGTTTCCTCAGATTGTTGGGAGTGCTGTATGCTCGGCCTCTAGCACACGTTCGAGTTAACTCATCACAATCGAAGGAGTTGAAACTGTCACGAGGAACTCGTCAAGGTTGTCCCATTTCACCACTATTGTTTAATTTGGCCCTTGAGCCTTTACTACTTATGATCCGACAACACCCGTTGATCACAGGGATCTCGATACGGGGGCAAACAGTGAAGTTGTCGGCCTATGCGGATGACCTTCTTCTCTCTTTACTTCTCCGGAATCAGTGTCGGCGATCTTGGAGTGCATAGAGCGATATTCACAACTGTCTGGTTACAAAATTAACTGGAGCAAGTCAATTGCTTTTCCACTGAATGCTAGGATCCATAAAGCGGATATGGACCATTTCCAATTCGTCTGGGAGCCAAAGATGTTCAAGTACCTCGGAGTTTACTATGGCTACCCCTTAGTTGAAGCGGTGAGATATAATGAGAAGATGCTTTTAGAGAAATCTCTCCTGTTAACTACTAAGTGGTCCCCCTTATCTATATCATGGTGGGGGATACTTGAAACTATTAAGATGATGATAGTCCCGAAAACTAACTATACCTTAGAAATGGTGCCTTATTTTTTACGCCCACAGATATACCAGCAAATAGAAAGAGTGTTAGTGCGCTTTTTGTGGAATAACAAAACACCCCGGATTGCCCTCAAAAAGCTTAAAGCTTGCAAAGAATTGGGAGGAGTGAAATTTCCGGACTTTCAGCAATACCACAAAGCTTATTTGTTGAAACAAGGGGCACAATGGTTATTATCGGAGGCCAAACCAGTGCCTGCATGGCTAACTCTTGAAAAGGCAATCGTGGCACCCTTCCCATTAGCGCTTCTTCCATACATGCAGATGCCACTGGATAGTGGATACCCTACTATGATAACTGACACACAAAACGCCTTTGCGACTTTGCGTGGCTCGCTTGACAGGGCTGATCGCCTTACGCGTCAATGGCCCCTCTGGTATAACCCTCATCTTAAAATTCAGCGTAAGTCCTTTGCTTGGCGGCTTTGGTATTCTAAGGATATCTGGACTATCGACCAACTGCTGGATCGCGAAGATTGGAAGAGCTTTGTGCAATTACAACAGGAGTATAATCTACCGGGCACTGCTTATTTTCAATGGCTACAACTTCGGCACTGTATAGCCAAGCGGATGCCACATCTCCGGTCTTTGGAGCACGTGGAGCCTTTAAGTGATGCAATCGATATATCCAGTAGAGCTTCCCATTTCTACAAGCTGCTACTTTCTAACAAACAGCAGGGCGCGATTGGCACGCAAAAAGTCTGGGAACATGACACTGCCCTGATCTTGACGTCTCAGCAATGGGAACAGTTTTGGACAAAACAGGTCCGCATCTCTAAGTCTGCCTCTGTCACTCAAGTATTATTTTTCATGGCACATAGAGCATACCTTACCCCGGTCAGGATGGCTACATGGGGGCCAGCAGCGGATGGGCACTGCTGGTCGTGTAAACAGCAACTAGGTACCCTTGCTCACCTTGTTTATCAATGTCCCTGCGTCCAAACCTTCTGGAAACAAGTTTGGAAAAGGATCCAAAATATTCTGAATATTTGCGAACCTATCTCCTGGGGTATCGTCAGCATGCGCTCAGCGAGCAACATACCCTCCTTATCAAAATGTCATTTTTTCCTGCTCGATTTTATGCTAGGAATCGCTTTATACCTTGTTTCGCGCCATTGGACGCATACTTATGACCTTTCTTCACAAAATTGGTGGAGCCATGTATGCTGTTACAGCAAGTTTGAGCAGTTACCAAGAAAAGGTGTATCCAGAACGCCATCCGGTCTTGCCAAATGGCAGGTGTTAAATGATTACATCTTATTATCTCAGACCCCTAAGTAAGCTTCTGGCGCTCACTCCACATAGGGCACCTTGATTGACCTTGTTTAGAGGCTCCGGTTTTGGAGCACCTATTGTCGCAGACACTTTAATTTATCCTGTTTCATGTCGACTCCAGAGGATTGGGTTGGATGGGTGGGGGGGGGGGGGGGGGGGGGGGGGGGGAAGGGGTGTTCTTAGCTTTAGTTAGTAGTTGTTGTTAGTTAGGTGCAGTCTGGGATGAGGTGATGTTTGTATTGTTCGATTTTGTGTTGTTATTTTCCCATGGCTGTGGAAAAAAAAGCAATAAAAATATTTAAAAAAAAAAAAAACCATGGTTCACAAAAAACCATGACTGGGATGTAACTATACCAGACTATGCTGTATTCAGAAAGGACAGGGTAGGAAGAAGGGAAGGAGTGGCACTATATGTAAAAAATAATATTAAAGCTTTGGAACTACAGAGCTTAAAAGGGAGAGAGGAGGCACTGTGGGTTAAATTAGAAAGAGGGAAAGAGAAATCTATTTCCATTGGTGTGATATACAGACCTCCATCACAGGAGGAAAAGGTGAATGGAGAGTTAATTGAAGACATATGCAGCATTGTTAGGAAAGGGGAAGTGATACTGATAGGTGATTTCAATATGCCAGATGTTGATTGGCACATTCCGGCTGCAGTATCGTCTAGAAGTAAGGAAATCCTGGATTCTCTACAGGGAGGACTATTCAGGCAATTGGTAACAGAACCCACACGTGAAGGGGCCATACTGGACTTGGTGCTTACCAATGGTGAAAGTGTTTCTGATGTTATAATGGGAGGTCTTCATGAAATATAAGAGATCACAGAGAGATGAAGACAGGCATCTATATTTGGAAAACCTTAGAGAAGCTAGCAAAGTAGTCAGGAAAGCAAAGATTCAAAAAGAGGAGCAAATAGTCAATGCAATACAATGGAGGGCTAACATATTTTTCAGATATGTTAGTGAGAAGAGGAAGGGCAAAAGTGGTGTTGTCAGACTCAAGGGTGAAGGGGAGGAATATGTAGAAGCTGATGAGGATAAAGCGGAATTGCTTAGCAAATATTTCTGTTCTGCGTTCACAGATGAAGAACCAGGAGCACGACCTCAGAAAACACCCACAAACAGGAACAGAAGCGAGGGGCATCTTGAACAATTTTCCGAAAACAAAGTGATGGGACCGGATGGGATACACCCAAGAATACTGAGGGAACGTGGGGACATTCTAGCAGCTCCACTGACTGAACTTTTCAATACCTTGTTGGAGTCAGGAGTGGTGCCAAAGGACTGAAGAGAGGCTCATGTGGTCCCTTTACACAAAAGCGGAAGTAAGAATGTGGTTGAAAACTACAGGCCGGTTAGTTTAACTTCAGTGGTGAGTAAATTCTTGGAAAAGCTGCTGAAAGAGAAAATAGTGAGGTTTCTGGAGTCCGACAGATTACAGGACCTGAGGCAGCATGGATTCACCAGAGGCAGGTCTTGTCAGACAAATCTGATTGATTTCTTTGACTGGGTTACCAGGGAGTTGGACCGAGGGAGAGCCCTAGATGTGGTGTATTTAGATTTCAGTAAAGCCTTTGACACCGTTCCTCATAATTGACTTATAAACAAACTGAGCACCCTAGGGATGGACCTTAAAGTTGCTGCTTGGGTTGGAAATTGGTTGAGTGGGAGGTGACAAAGGGTACAGGTAAATGGAGCTCACTCTTAGGAGGAGGTTACCAGTGGTGTGCCCAAGGGATCTGTCCTTGGTCCGATTCTTTTGAACATCTTTGTTAGTAATATACTGTAGGTGAAGGGCTGTCGGGTAAGGTTTGCCTCTTTGCAGATGATACCAAAATCTGCAATAGAGTAGACACCCAGGAAGGTGTAAGTAACATGAGGAGGAATCTAGCTAAGTTTGAAGAATGGTCTAGAATTTGGCAGCTGAGATTTAATGCTAAAAAATGCAAGGTCATGCATTTGGGCTGCAGCAATCCAAGGGAGCAATATAGTATAGGGGATGAAGTACTTTTGTTCACCAAAGAAGAGCGGGACCTAGGTATGATCTTAAAGTACCTAAACAGGTAGAAAAGGCAACAGCAAAAGCTAGAAGGATGCTTGGGTGAATAGGGAGAGGAATGGTCAGCAGAAGAAAGGAGGTAATAGTGCCTCTATATAAGCCTTTTCTGTGACCTCATTTGGAGTATTGTGTGCAATTCTGGAGACTGCACCTTCAAAAGGATATAAACAGGCTGGAGTCAGTACAGAGGGTGGCTACTAAAATGATTAGTGGTCTTCATTATATAGCATATGAGGATAGACTTAAGGATCTTAATATGTACACCTTAGAGGAGAGGCAGGATAGAGGTGATATGATTGAGACATTTAAATACCTCCATGGCATAAATGCACAGGAGGAGAGTCTCTTTTGATTGAAAGCAAGCTCTGCTACGAGGGGACTTGGGATGAGGGTGAAAGAGGATAGATTCAGGAGTGATATGCGGAAATATTTCTTTATGGAAAGAGTGGTGGGTCTATGGAATAGTCTCCCAGTGGAGGTGCTAGAGATGAGGACAGTATCTGAATTCAAAGGAGCATGGGACAAACACAGAGGATCTCTAAAGGAAAAAAGGGGACTGTTGAAGTGGTTGATATGGAAGGACAGACTAGATAGGCCATGTGTTCTTTTTCCGTTGTCATGTTTCTATGTTTCTATCTCTTATGTTCTTATGAGTCTGAAGTTGATTTTGGAAAAATGGTTGAAGATATTCTAAAACAATAAAAAGGTCACTGATTATACTGATTGGCAGTGCTTAATGGGAATGAGTGATGGATTTAGCCTGAATCCTAAAGAAGGTAACGACCTAGACGTAGCATCCCATTTACTATTTGTAGACAACCTGAAGCTCTATAATTCTAGTGACTAGCAATTAGCAGAGCAACTCTATGTAGTGAAAAGCTTTTCTGATGACATTTGGATGAACGTTAGCCTTGACAACTGTGCTAAGGCTACTTTTTTTGAGAGGAAAATTGAACATCAAAGAACTTGAACAGGTAGGTGTACATAAATATTTTGGAGTAGAGGAAGGACCAACACTCAAGTTGAAATTACTGAAAGAAAAGATTAGTAAAGAATACAGTAGGAGATTAAAATCATTATTAAAAAGTGCTTTAACATGACGGAATAAGAGAAAAGTCATCAATCCTGTCCTCTCATACAATTTCTCTCATACAGATTTGGGATTGTAGACTGGCCTCTTAAAGATCTTGAAAAATTGGATGCGAGAACAAGACAACTCCTCCATGCTCATGAGGTACTTTAAAAGAATCAATGTATGCAGAGCTTTTATCAAAGGTCTCCAGGCCTACCTAATAGCATCATCAGATCCAAATACACAAAAGAGCTGAAATCTGAAAGCAAACGTCCAGAATCTATCTCTATCATCAAACTTGGACAAGCGTTCCAACAACTAGAAGGAATGAGTGAGAATCCACAAGTACACACAGGAAAGGAAGCAACAGAATTAGCAAAATAAGAGAAAAAACTCTTTATTTTATTTAACAGGTTTTATATACTGCTTTATCATTTCAATCAAAGTGGTTTACGTTGAAATGTAAACTTGGATTACATTAAACAGGGACATTGATAAGTTGGATTTTCTAAGGCAATGGAGGGTTAAGTGACTTGCCCAAGGCCACAAGGAGTGCTAGTGGGAATTGAACCCTGGTCTCTGGGGGTTCCAAACCAGTGTTCTCAACCATTAGGCTTCTCTTCCAATCTGTTTATGCATGCGTCAATCTCTTTTCTGCATTTTGCATGATGGAACGTGTATAAGTTGTGTTATTTGCATGCAAAGGGCACGTTAGTCTTTCTGCATTGGCCTGTAACTACCTAATATAACTTCAAAGAATTAGATCAGCAACCAAGGAAAAACAAGTGGAAAATATGCAAATACAGTGGGAAATACAAAGTGTTACTTCAGGAAGCCTTTGTTATTTATTTATTTATTTATTTATTTATTTATTTAGCATATATTTATAACCCGCAACTTCCAGAGTTCAGTTGCGGTTCACAATAAAACAACAATCCACAAAGCAAAAGCTTAGTTTTACATCGAACATTTTGTAACAATAAAAGTAATGGTTAACAGCATGAACTTATGCATAATAGCAAAACTGGCTTGTAAACTATGTACAATAAACTATATACAAATACATGTTGTGGGTACTTTGGAATTGAATCATAGAGTTTTTTATAATAGTGTATTGTCTGTTAAGTTGTTGGAAATAGTATTACTCAGTCATGATTTTTAACCTTTATCTGAGTGTATCAAGGGGTTATCTATGTTGCCGTAGTGCATGGAGAATAAATAGGTTTTTAGTTTTTTACGAAGTTCCATAATTTCAGTTATAGTTCGTAGGTTCTCCGGAAGGGAATTCCAAATAGATGGGGCAGCATGAGAAAAAGCTCTTTTGTTAGTTAATTTATTTGCTTTTATGAAATCATTAGGAGTATTTAGTTTATTTGAGTATCCTTTTCTGTGCGTGGTTTTTTGAGATTCCATGCTAATTAGTTTGTTTAATGGGATTGGGGCCATGTTGTTGATCAAGAACAGACACGTGAATGGTTAAGGAGAGATGAACTGAAACTAAAGGATGAGAGATTGATAGTTGCAGCCCAGAAGAGCGAATTAAGGATGAGATGGTTTACAGTGAACACTGAAAAACCTACAAAATAGATATATGCTGATTCTGCAAGAAAAAGCTGGAAATAGTGACTCACCTCACGCCTGGCTGTGAAGTTCTGATGGCAGAAAATTTCTATATGGAAAGGCACAACAAAGTAGCACGTTTTATCCATTGGAAATTCTGTAAACACTACAACATAATTTTGCCTGAAAAGCACTATGATCATGACCCTAAGAGAATTAACGAGAATGAAGAGGTTATGATCACTTGGGATACTCCCATTCCAACCAATAAAAGCTGGATGCAAGGAAGCCAGACATAGTGGTAAAGGACAAGAACATCAGAATATCATTGATTAGAAAGGTGTCAGTCCCCAAGCAACTATGCTAAATCACATTGAGAGGGAGACCTTTAAGTACCAAGAAATGCAGTTAGAGATCAAGAAAATATGGGAGAAAGAAATTGAGTTATTTCCCATCCTGTTTGGTACCACAGACTTGATTAAGAATTTCCAAGCACACCTTGAAGAATTACCCGTGCATGTTATGTCTTACAAACTCCAGAAGAAGGCTCCCTTTGGCATGATGCAAGTACTACACAGAGCATTAGCAGTAAATCTGAGAGACTGAGATCACATTCCATATACCCTGGCTTGCAAGTGAGGTTCATGATGGTCATGATATGTGAAGAATTAACCCATTTGGAGAAGCTGGGCCCGAGAAAAACTTGCCTTATGAATTTCTTAGAAATTTTGAAGGAGTAAGCAAATGTGGATACAGGTGATAGTGAGTATTTAGGTTTTCAGAAGGCTAAGGCTTTTCATGGAAGACTCCTGGAAATTTTAAAAAAAGTCATGGAATAGGAGGCAATGTTGTCTCATGGACTAGGAACTAGTGAGAAAGCAGGAAGTAGAGAGGGAGAATGAAACAGATAGTTTCCTAAATACCAAAAAGGTCAAAAGTGAGTGCCCCAAGCAGGGCCGTACCGAGAGTGAATCATGCCCTGTGCGACTTGCACATCGGGTGTGTGCCGCTCCCCCCCCCACCACCACCACGGCAGGAGAGAAGAGGCGCACCCGATGTGCAAGTCACCGGCACGCTAAGCAGATCAGTCCCTCCCTGCTCTGACGTGGCATCAGAGCAGGAAGAAACCAGACCTGCTTAGCATGCCACGAGAAGGCTTAAGGAGAGCATTTCAGCTGTCTGCCGTTGCCTGCCGCCTCTGAGAGAAGAAAAAGTGGCAGCAGCAGGCAAAGACATACAGCTGAAATGCAACCTTTAAGTCTTTGTGCCCTGTGCAGCCACACTGCTCGCACAGGGCTAGGTACGGTCCTGGCCCCAAGCATCCGTAATGGTATGGAACCTGTTCTATGATATGGAAAAAGTAGAGTGATCTTATTTGCAGATAACAGAATTTATTCAATGGCCTTTGCTATAAAGCATATAGGGACTGACTTAAAGATTTTAATATGCATAATTTAGAGGAAAGGTGGGATAGAGGAGATATGGAATGAAGTAAAAAATTGTGGATGCTTTCCAAGATGCGTTACTTAATCAAATGGTGATGGAACCAACCAGGAAAAGCTCAATGCTGGATTTAGTGCTCACAAAAGGTGATAGCATGATGAATGTGCGGGTGGGTGCCCCTGTGAACAGCAGCGATCATCAAATGGTGTGGTTTGAGATAAAAGCCAAGGTGCAATCCAATCATAGCAAGCTCAATGTCCTAGACTTCAAAAACACTGACTTTAGTAAAAAGGCCAGGTACCTGAAGGAGGAGTTGGCAGGGTGGGAGGGGATAAGGGAAGTGGAATCGCAATGGGCTAAACTAAAGGTGGCACTAAAAGGGGCAACAGATAAATATGTAAGGAAAGTAAATAAAAACAAGAGAAGAAGGAAACCTACTTGGTTCTCCAAAGAAGTGTCTGCTCAAATAAAGGCAAAAAACACAGCTTTCACAAAATTCAAAAGTTTGCAAACAGAGGAACACAGAAAGGAATACAAGATCAAACTAAAAGAGACAAAAATAGAAATAAAGAAATAAGGAAAGCAAAATCAAAGGCAGAGGAAAAGATGGCTAAAGATGTGAAGTGTGTCGACAAAACTTTCTTCAGGTATTTTTGGGAGAGGTGGAAAATCAGAGGTGGAATTGCAAAACTCAGAAGTGCTGGGAACGGACTCGTGGAAAGTGACATTGAAAAAGCGAAATTGCTAAACAAATACTTCTGCTCTGTTTTTACTAAAGAAAATCCTGGAGAAGGACCACCTGTGGCTCCCAAATATAAAAATGGGAATGAAGTAGATACCACACCATTCACAGAAGATGATGTATTAGAACAACTTGCAAAACTGAAAGTGGACAAGGCCATGGGACCGGATGGGATACATCCCAGGATACTGAAAGAGCTCAGGGAGGTTCTTGCAGGGCCGTTAAAGGATGTTTTCAACAGATCCTTGGAAACAGGAGAAGTTCCTCAGGACTGGAGAAGAGCTGATGTGGTACTGTGATAGGTGATGGCCTACTTCATCTTGTAAATGTAAGAATGTGGCAGAGGCCTGTCTCTGCCTGCCTGTCAGCTCTGCGTGAGTCCTCCCCCCTCCACCTCAGAGTATTATAACTGACTCTGGAATATTACAGAAATTACCAGTAGCTGTTAGAAACACTTCTCAGCTTTGCTTTGCCTTGATAAGAATGTCTTCTGATAAGAACGTAAAACTCTTCCACTGTTTTTGTTATATTTTAAGCACAGATGTCTGTGTCAGTATTATTGCTTCCACACTGCATCCTTGCTAATACACTGACCTTGTAGAGAGAAGCAGATTGAAATTCAGCAGAATATGTTATGTCTGAGGTTTTGAGCCATGGCGAGAGAGATGTGCTCGGGGGGGGGGGGGGGACAAGGGGGTAACCCCAGTCACAGATGGCTATTGGATGAAAGTAGCTGGGCCACCAAGACCAATGAGGAGGTTGACCTGTATTAGATTGGGGAAGAAAGGTATATAAACTGTCATTTCTCTGAGCTCTGGGCTCAGCAATTTTGTATGTATTATTGTCTGAGTCTGTGCACATTAAACTGGCTTGAATTCTAGTCAATAGACTCCGGGTTTTATTGGTTGCGGACACTTCGCTATTACATATTCTTGGTGCATTCTTTTGAGGAGTTGCGAGTGTTTGTAATCAAAACTGTTTTAACTGGTGGGAGAGGCAGATCGCCGGCCCAAATGTTATTACTGTCAGAACAACGATGGATTTACCGCCTCAACACAGTCATTCCAGGAGGCTTGAACAGCATGATTGAGTGGCGGGCGTGTATGTGACCTCATAACCACGTCATTACTCAGAGCCCCTTATACATATATATAAGAGAGAACTGTGGCATGGCGCCTGCGCAGCATTTTTTGGTGAAAAATTGGAGAGCTTCATTGTAACACGTGCCTTGCTTTATGTTTGATACATTGTTTGCTACAACAAAGGTGAGCTCTATCCTATTTTGTGACGTTTCTATACCCCGATCGACTGGTTATAGAATGTACATCCATAGCATGAATACACGGATCACTATGTTTTCTATTGTGGCTATTTTTTGCAGACAGTGCTAGGTCTACTCAACATGTACCCCCTGAAGAAGAATTGAAACGTGTGGTACCTTAGAGGTGGCGTCGGGGATGGTATTAAATCATTGAGAAACCGCAGCACGTTTACTGTTTGCACTGTGAAGAAGACACGAAGATTTAAAATATTTAAGATAAGTTCTGATTTAAATTCATATTTTCGAACGTGTGGCCAAGAAAGTTTTAGAACCAAAATATGAACCAAGAGTATGGTCGTTGATGTTATCAGAGTTTGCAGCTTTGGGGCAAGTTACCCTATGTTGCTAAAAATTTTGAACTGAGACCATAGGTTCATAATAAATATTTGAGGAAACTAACATCTTTATTGGACATACACGTGGTGTACAATTGGAACTTTGTCTTAATTTTATAGAGGGCTTATCTTAGCTCAATAGTATTTACCCCTCTGTACAGCGGACCGATAGTATTGGGGAAGGCATAATACGCAAATAGTCCGCAAGTGATACTACCACGTATTACCGCCTCCAGGTTTGGTCCGGCTGGGACCACAACCGACCGACGTGGAGAGGATCCCAGGCACCGACCGGTCCCTTGCATCGGAGGGTTCTGCCCTGTCTGTTGGGTCCAGCTGGCCAACACTTCGAACACAGGGGAGTCCAGGATTCAACCCACGGTGGAACTGGTTGCGCAGCGCATTAGCTACCGGATCCGGTGAGTATTGATTTTTCTGATTCTTAGTCAGATAGCTTTGGGAAAGTCTCGAGACGAAATTGGTACAGTAACAGGTAAAGGAAGTCTGATCAACTTCCAGTGCGGCACTAGTACCCCTGCATGAGTATGCGCGGGGCGAAGCTGCTGATCCTTTTGGTTTGGTAATTTTGGTTTAGTTAGTTAGCCCGGGAGGTTTTGGAATTTGGGAAATGCTAGCAAGTTTGGTTGTGTGAAGTGTGCTTGAGAGGTCTTGCAATACAGGCCAAGCGAGAGCAGTCTCCTTAGTAGCACAGTTCCTGACCGGGCGACCGCGTTCAGGTCGCGAACAGGAGGAAGTGACTGTTGTTTGTCCCCCTCATTGTTCTGTGGGCTGTGTGGCCCCTTACCCGCAGCCATCCTACCTACCCTTTCTGTTTGTTGTCTTGTACGTTATACATTATAATGGGAGGGGCGGAGTCCGTACAAACTCCGCTGAACTGTATGATCACGAATTTTAAGAAAGGTTTTAGTCGTGATTATGGGATGAAAATGACAGTGACCCGCTTAGAAATATTGTGTAGTAGGGTGTGGCCGGCGCTGGACGCCGGGTGGCCACCAGAAGGTACTTTTGATATCCAAATTGTGACCCGTGTGCACAAGGTGGTGCGCAGCTATAGTCCCGAACAGTTTCCCTACATAGACTCCTGGTTAGGTATATGTGAGAAACAGCCCTCTTGGATGAAGCGTTGCTGTGAGGGACAGAGTAAAATTATGTTAGCAACTGCCACGAGAGTCCCTGTCAAGAAAGAGAAGCCCCCTATTTATGTAGCCCAAGAGTCTCCAGAGATCCCAGGGTATCCACCCGCCTTTCTGTATACTCCAGTCCCGTCAACACCACCCCAAGTACCCCCATTAGTACCCCGAGTAGAGCCGGAGGTAGCGAGCGTACCTCCAGCCGAGGTGCCTCCACCCGAGCAACCACCTCCAAAACTTGAAGAGCAGACCCCTCCCTGCAGAAGTCGGAGCCCTAGTCCTGAGCAGCGCTCTGATGAGGAACAATCATCCCCCGAAGAATCTGCTAGTGGAGGGTCAGATGCCAGTCCAGGGCCATCCACTAGTTCAGACACTGGTAGTGGAGCCACCCCCAGGTCTGCTAATCTGCGTTACGTCCTTAGAAGCAGAAAAGCGGGCCCGAAAGAAGTCCGCCAACTGCTGCTGCGGCAGGTCCCAGGATTACCCATTCAAAATGAGGAGGGTCAGGTTGTGCCCGGACCCACCAGTCTAGTCTATGTGCCTTTCTCCACAACAGATTTATTGAACTGGAAAACACATTATGCCTCCTATACTGATAAGCCCCAAGATTTGACAGAGTTAATGACTAGTATTATGCAAACTCATCAGCCCACCTGGTCTGACTGTCGCCAGCTCTTGGCTACCCTCTTTACTACTGAAGAGCGGGCACGGATAGTGCGAGCAGCCACTAAATGGTTGGAAGAGAACCCTGAAGTTGGGAGAAATCTAAATCTAGATCCCCGACAGGCAGCAGACGCAGATTTCCCCAATGAAGATCCCGGATGGGACCTGAATAGTGATGTAGGAGAAAAGGCCCTCACCCGCTTCCACCAGGCTCTACTTCAGGGCCTAAAGAAGGGAGGCCAGAAAGCTATGAATATTGGAAAGGTAGCGGACGTTCTTCAGCGCCCAGATGAGAGTCCAGCTGCTTTCTATGAACGATTAACTGAAGCCTATAGACTTTACACCCCCTATGATCCAGCAGCCCAGGAGAATTTACGCATGGTGAATGCTGCTTTTGTGAGTCAGTCCCAGGGAGACATAAAACGAAAACTGCAGAAATTAGAAGGATTTGCGGGCATGAATGCAACACAGTTAATGGAAGTCGCACAAAAGGTATATGTGAATCGTGATCAAGAAAACAAACGGGAAAGTGAAAGAAGGATGAGGAAGAAAGTGGATTTGCTCGCTGCAGCACTAGTGGAAGGACGCGGAGGAGGATATCCTAACCAAAGAGCTAGAGGACGGGGAAGGGGCCAAGGGAGCTCTCGGCCCCCCTTAGGTGCAAATCAGTGCGCTTATTGTAAAGAGGAAGGACATTGGAAGGATACATGCCCGAACATGAACTCCGCCCCCTGGAGGGGATGCGGAAGCGCCAGGAGAGCAGGGTGGGGAGGGGGGGCGATTCCAGCAGCAAGGGGGAATGCAGCGCGCACAGTTTCAATAGTTCCAGCAAAATGAGACTGCCATGCAGGGAGTGGCAGTCACTGAAGCAGATTTCATGGATGATGAGGAATAGGCCAGACCGGGCTCCAAATTCTTCTTAGGTCTCCAGGAGCCTATGGTCAATGTAAAAATTGGAGACCAGCATATGGACTTTATGGTAGACACAGGGGCTGAGCATTCAGTAGTAGCCAAGCCTGTGGCCCCTGTGTTCTCTCGATCTGTTACAATCGTGGGAGCTACAGGAACAAGAACCACGAGACCTTTCCTGCAGAACCGTGCCTGTGAACTAGGGGGGCAGCAAATAACACACCAGTTCCTGTACATGCCTGAATGCCCAGTTCCCCTTTTGGGCCGAGACATGCTTGCAAAGCTTCAAGCACAGATATCCTTTGTTGAAGGGGGAAAAATGGAAATGACTATAAACTCAAAAACTGCTGGCCTGATGGTGTTAACTGTCCCCCGAGAAGAAGAATGGCGGTTCTATTCACCTACATCCAAAGCAGCAAGTTCCTGTATACTTACCAGCATTGCAGCCCCACCTGGAGTATGGGCAGAGAATAATCCACCTGGCCTAGCAAAGAATATAGCTCCTGTACTTGTTACCCTTAAGCCAGGGGCAGAACCAGTGCATGTGCGTCAGTATCCCCTCCCACGACCAGCAATTGAAGGTATTCATCGTCACCTGAAGAAATTACTGCAGTATGGACTTCTTAGAGAATGCCAATCATCCTAGAACACCCCCCTTCTCCCAATCAAGAAGCCTGGGACAGGTGATTACCGCCCAGTGCAGGTTCTACGTCGAGTGAACAGTGCAGTTGAAACCATACATCCAGTAGTACCAAATCCTTACACCCTCCTGGGACTGATTCCAGCAGAAGCCACTCATTTCACTGTTTTGGACTTGAAAGACGCCTTTTTCTGTATACGCCTGGCAGGGGCCAGTCAGCTTTTGTTTGCATTTGAATGGGAAAACCCTACCACAGGAAGACGAGGACAACTCACTTGGACTCGATTACCACAAGGATTCAAGAACTCGCCCACTATCTTCAGTGCAGCCCTCAGTCAAGATTTGTCAAGTTACTCTGTAACTCCGGGAAAAAGAATTCTACTCTAATATGTAGATGATCTGCTCATAGCCACCAACAACGAAACTTATTGTGTGCAAGCTACAAGTGATCTATTGTACCTTTTGAATGAAGCTGGATACAAGGTCTCAAGAGCCAAGGCGCAGCTGTGTCAGACAGAAGTGAAATACTTAGGGTTCCACCTGTCCAAAGGAACCCGGAAATTAGGACTTGAGTGGAAGGAAGCAGTATGCCGCATCCCAACCCCCACAACTAGAAAACAGGTGCGAGCTTTCTTGGGAGCGGCAGGCTATTGCTGAATATGGATACCAACTTTTGTGCTCATGGCAAAACCCTTGTACCAAGCCACCCAGGGAGTTGAACGATCCCCCCTGGAATGGGGCCCAGAACAAGATAAAGCATTCAAATCATTGAAAACAGCACTGATGTCATCCCCAGCCTTGGGCCTACCGGATGTGCAGAAACCCTTTCGTCTATATGTCCATGAGTCAAGCGGAAATGCATTGGGAGTCTTGACCCAGCCTCTTGGGTCCTGGCAGCGACCTGTGGCCTACCTGTCAAAACAATTGGATCCTGTTGCCAAAGGTTGGCCACCTTGCCTGAGAGCTGTAGCAGCCACAGCCCTCTTAGTGAGCGAAGCTGACAAGCTCACCTTAGGACAAAATCTTCGAGTCACTGTACCACACTCTGTTCTAACCCTGATGGAACACAAAGGAAACCATTGGCTCACTAATGCCCGAATGTTGAAATATCAAAGTATGCTATGTGAGAATCCGCGATTGCAATTGAGTGCCAGCTACCCTATTGCCAACCGGTCCAGGCCCTCCTGGCCATGATTGCTTGGAAGTAATGGACACTGTATATTCAAGTCGCCCAGATTTAACTGATGTTTCCCTGAGCCATCCAGACAAAACATTCTTCGTGGATGGGAGTAGCCTCATAATTGAAGGACAGTGATGTGCTGGTTATGCAGTGGTGACTCTGGACATGGTAGTAGAATCGTCAGCCCTAGTCCCAGGAACCTCAGCACAGAAGGCTGAATTGATAGCTCTTACACGTGCACTCAGAATTGGAGCAGGAATTAGCCTGAATGTATATACAGACTCTAAATATGGTTTTACAACACTACATGCCCATGGGGCCCTGTACAAAGGATTGATCACCTCAGGAGGCAAGTCTGTCAAGTGTGGCCCAGAAATATTGACTTTGTTGGAAGCAGTATGGGCCCCCAAACACGTTGCTGTAATGCATTGTCGAGGCCATCAAACTGGAGATGGGGAAGTGTCCCGAGGAAACAGATTTGCTGATGCCTCAGCCCGAGAAGCAGCTATTGCAGGACAAATTATCACCCCAAATGTCACAATACAAGCAGCCATATTTCCAGTACCTCTTAGTGCGTGGACACCCAGATATACCAAAATGGAGATGGACCATTACTGTCAAAAGGAGGGGGGGCAATTATCAGAAACTGGATGGATAGTGTTGCCACCGCCTGAAGGAAAGCTCCACCCCTTGTATGACCGTGATTCCTGAAGCACTAGGCCCTGCCTTTATTCAAGCCTTTCATCAAGCCACACACTATGGAAAATCAAAGATGGCAGATGCTCTGAAGCCATATTTCTATATCTCCTTGCTAGGACCTTTGACCACCTCAGTAGCCTGAAGATGTGTGACTTGTGCCAAGAACAATGCCCGGCAAGGTCCTGTACCACCCCCAAGAGTTCAGTCAGTAAGAGTTACCCCCATGGGAAATATCCAAATAGACTTTGCAGAAATGCCACGAGCAAATGGATATTGTTACTTGCTAGTCCTAGTTTGTACTTTTTCTAGATGGGTGGAAGCTTTTCCCACCAGAACTGAGAAGGCCAGAGAAGTCACTAAGGCCTTGCTCCATGAGATCATTCCCCGATTTGGAATACCATTGACTATGGGGTCTGACAATGGGCCCTCTTTTGTATCACAAGTAACTCAACAGCTAGCCCATGCCCTACAAATACAATGGAAGTTACACACAGCCTATAGGCCCCAGAGTTCAGAGAAAGTAGAGAGAATGAATCATACCCTGAAGTCTCAGATATCCAAACTTTGTCAGGAAGTCCACTTGAAGTGGCCCCAAGCTCTCCCCATTGCCCTTCTCCAAATACGTTCAGCCCCACCACGCCATTAGGAGTATCCCCATTTGAGATTTTGTATGGGAGGCCCCCGCCTATAATACAGGGGATAAGAGGGGATATGAATCAGATTGGATCAGAAAACACTAGACAAGAATTGTTGGCTCTAAGTTCTGTTTTGCAGAGCCTTCATACCTGGGTGCAGGACCAGTTGCCTATCAATCTAACAGAGCCATTGCATCCTTTCAAGCCTGGAGCCTCGGTGTGGGTAAAGGAGTGGAAAAAGACACCATTGGCGCCTCATTGGAAGGGACCATACATCGTTTTGCTATCCACCCCAACAGCAGTTAAAGTGGCCGAGATCGACTCCTGGATTCATCACAGTCGAGTGAAACCAGTCACAGTACCTGAGAGTCGCCCATGGACTTCGATCGCTAATCCTGCAGCACCATTGCGACTCACGCTGCGAAGAAAAGATCCGTCATCATAAAGACTTTGCCAACCTGCTCCTGAAACAGACATCCTTCAGTTTTGTATTACCCTATCAATCCTTATCTATCTACCTCAATCAACCATTATCTAACTCAGTAATCATCAAAGACTATAATCATGATGATTACGAATTGCTGCTATTTCCTTCTTGCGGTAGCCCTAGGACTCTTGAGAACCACTCTTGCCTTGCCCCCTTGTGCAGCCTGTATAACCACCACCCGAACTGGAATGCAAGTCACTCAGACTCTACTCTATCACTCTTACTATACTTGTACCAGTGTAGTCAGCCGGTGTATCTATAATGGTATAGAACTGAATGTCTGCACAAAGGGAAAGACTCATAATTGTTTCAGACCTCGACAGAATCCATCTTACTATGTCCTGGAACTGATATGGAATGATGAAGATGGAGCCCTTATCAATGCTACAAGTCAACTCTCTGATCCTAACCAACCTGCTTACCTGTATTTTGATGCTTGTGACTTGATTAATAGAAATAATTATTACAGGGGGGCGGAGCCTGATGTCCAGCGGGTAAGACGCTTCGCGCTGAAGCTCCCGAGAGGCCTACTTAGAATCCTGACATAATACCTATACAAACTTACTATTTCGCTCCGGGCTGACCGGGGTACCTCGGGGGGGATGGCGGCCCATAAACCAGCGCGCTTGGACTTCGGGTCTCCTTCTTCTTCTCACGGAAAACGCTCCAAAACAGAGGTGTCCTCCCCACAGAAGATGGTTCCATTTCGGGAGAACCCCGAAATGCACCTGGAGATTTTAGAGGAAATACGCGGCGTGAAGGAATTGGTGCAGTCCAATGGAGAAGCGCTTAGAGCCATGCGAGAAGACTTTGGAGTGCTCCAGGACCGACTTGAAGGTCTCTCATTACGGCAGGACAATATGGCGGGGGTCCTCGACTCGCACGCGGTGCGCTTGGGCACACTGGACAAGGCTGAGCGCCAGATACAGAATCTTCAAAAGGAGTTAGAAGATAGCAATAATCGAGCCCGTCGCAACAATGTGAGGCTCATTGGAATACCGGAGGGGGTGGAAGCGGGAGATATGAGAGAATTCCTGCTCAAAACTCTTCCTTCCTTGCTGAAGATCACCTTTCATAAAGAACTGGAAATCGATCGAGCACACCGTGTTCCTACCCACATGGCGCTCAACCGAACGACCCCCCGGCCTATTATCTTTCGCTTGCTACGATATCAACAAGTGGAACAAATTTTAAATGCTGCCCGGGCGAACCATCATTTGGAATTTGAAGGTCACAAAGTCTCCTTCTTCCCTGATTTGGCAAAGCCTACAGTCGACCGACGGAAGAAACTCCTTGCTTTTCGCCCTCGACTTCAACAGCTACAGGCTCGCTTTGGCCTGTTGTATCCCGCAAAGCTCCGAGTGACTCTCCACAACCAAACCAGGACATTCGAAGATCCTGATCTACTATCAACATTTTTAGACTCCAAAGAAGCAGAGCAGATGCGCTAATCCAACGACTTGGACTTTTATTTGCCGGCTCTGTCCGCCATTTTGAAGGGCCCGATGCGGCGGTCATAGTTCAGTACAGAGACTGCCTGGACTTTCTTTCTTTCTTTCTATGACTTTTGTTGTGTGGTCTCCTATCCCTCCATGATGTGTGCCTCGGTCGGATTCGGAGCACGCACAGTCCTACAGGTTATGTGTTTTTCAATTTCGGCCTTCTCTGGGGCTTCTCCCCGCAGACACATGGTCGCCAGTAATTTTTGGGGTTCTGCTTCTTCTCTACCGCGCTGCGGTTTTTCTTTTTTCATGTGGGGCGCTTCATTGTATTATCTAAGCTTATTTTCTTTTCTGCCATATGTACAGCCAGATACAGTCAGTATGAGGGACATTGTGAAATTATGTGCGCTATCATGCTCAGAATTTTTAACTTGTCTGAATGGCTTTATGTAAAATCTTATCACTCAACGTAAAGGGCATTAATAGTCCAATCAAGAGAAAGAAAATCCTTAGCTATCTTAGCCATGAGCATGCTGATTTAGCGTTTCTTCAGGAAACGCACTTAAACTCTGCTGAAACACTGAAACTCAATGTTAAGCCTTACATGGTGGCTGCCTATTCTCCCGCCGTTTCCAAACGGTGCGGGGTAGCCATTCTGGTTAAGAAATCTTTGCAAGCTACTGTAATTGATACTAGCGCTGACAAGGAGGGTAGATGGGCCCGCGTACATCTTAAGGTTGGAGATAGTGAATTTACATGTATTTGCATTTATGCCCCGAATGTGGACAACCCTGCTTACTATGCAAGTATTGCGCAGTTGGCACAGGCCTCTGCCAATACTCCATTAATACTTGGTGGTGATTTTAATCAAGTGTTAGACCCTCTGATAGATAGACAGCCGCCTAGAACGAGTAGTCCACCCAAGAGTCTTGCTACCCTTACAGCTCTGATGCAAGATCTTGCGCTGGTAGATATATGGAGGCTACTTCACCCCTCCGACTTAGAGTTCACTTTCTTTTCTGCCCCCCATCACTCCCAATCTAGAATAGATTTCTTTCTCATTTCCAAAGCACTGATTTCTCAAGTAGACACGACTAGGACTCATCCTCTCCATATTTCAGATCATGCTGCCATATCTTTATCATTACGTGTCACTGCGCGGGACGATTCTCCCCGAGCTTGGTTTTTTGATAGATCCCTACTGGGTCAAAAGGATTTTCAGGTTGATATAAAGGCCGCTATCCAAGATTATTTTCATTTTAACTCACCCCATGACACAGCGAGCTGGGCTTGGTGGGAGGGTTTTAAAGCATCTATCCGCGCCACTATAACTAGCTATCAAATTCGGCAGGGGAAACAAAGAAAGCAGCATTTACTGATTCTAGAGCAGCAGATACAAGCTGGGGAGCGTCTCCTCACGTCCCGTACTGACCCATGTATTTTACTTCGTTTACAACGCTTGCGTTTTCAATACAATCAGCTTTTGTACACTGCTGCTGTTAAAAATATCGAATCACAACAAGGGCTATATTATCGGGAAAATAATCGTGCTGGCAAATTATTAGCAAATGCCCTAAAAGGTCAAAAAGAAGCCAAGCGTGTTACCGCCCTCCGTAATCCGTCGGGGGGGTGCTTGGTCACTAAAGATACCGAAATCTTAGAACTCTTTCGTGATTTTTATACTCGGCTTTATCAATCTGAATGTGATTTTGAGCCAGATGTATTTGAACGCTTACTTTCAGGGGTACAAAGACCGACCCTATCTGACGAAGATAGAGTGGCCTTGGACACACCATTTACTGTCTCAGAAATTCATTCTGCTATCAAGAAATGTGCCTCAGGTCGAGCCGCAGGCCCAGACGGTCTCCCTGCTGAATTCTACAAAACTTTTCACGCTGACTTAGCTCCAGTTTTGAAAATTTATTTTTCTGCTCTGGCCGAGGAGGGTTCTCCTTCTGGGTCCTTTTCAATGGCAAATGTAGTGGTTTTTGAGAAAGAGGGGAGAGACCCGCAACTAACAGCTAATTATCGTCCAATTTCCCTCCTAAACGCGGACTATAAAATATTTGCCACCATTCTCTCTACCCGGCTCTCGGATAGGATGCCTACCTTAATACACCCAGATCAATGCGGTTTCATTCCTGGTAGATCAAACTGCTGACAATGCTCGGACTCTATGCCATGTACTGACTACCGCAGTTAATCTTGATCGCCCATTTGTTGGCCTCTCACTTGATGCTGAGAAGGCCTTTGATCGCTTAGAGTGGCCCTTCCTGTTTGCAGTCCTCCGCTGGTACGGATTCGGGGAAGGTTTTCTCCGTTGTCTTCGCACCATGTACGCACAGCCTACAGCCAGTATATGTGCCAATGCTTTAAAGTCTCAGCCTTTTCCCCTTCAACGCGGCACTCGCCAGGGATGCCCACTGTCTCCACTTCTCTTCGATCTTGCACTTGAACCCTTGGCTTTACTAATCCGGCAATCGGAGGAGATTCATGGAGTCCCCTTCACCCATAGGGAAATCAAAATTTCAGCGTATGCTGATGACCTTATGCTTTTTGTCTCTATAGACTCAGTACCGGCTGTCCTAGAGCAAATTGGTAAATACTCACAACTGTCCGGTTATAAGATAAATTGGACCAAGTCGGTAGCCTTTCCATTAAATCCCTTGCTTCATCAGGCAGATATGCAACCCTTCCCCTTTTTATGGCAACCTCGCATGGTCAAATACCTTGGGGTTCACTATTGTTCTCCTTTGGAAGACACTATCTCCTTCAATGCCAAAGACTTAACCTCTAAAGTCCGGGCGCTTACTCACCGCTGGACTCCTTTAACACTTACCTGGTGGGGTCGATTAGAAACCATAAAAATGATGATTGTTCCGAAAGTGAATTATATCTTAGAAATGTTGCCCTGTCTCTTCCCTCGACGTATATATAAAGATATAGAGGGCCTTCTGACTAGATACTTGTGGCAAAACAAGACACCTAGGATAGCGAAACATAAGCTACAAGCAGATAAGGAAAATGGGGGTGTCAGATTCCCTGATTTCCTGAAGTATCATCAATCTTTTCTTCTCAAACAAGGCGCTCGTTGGCTGGAAGATCCAGTACCGAGTAGACCTGTGTGGCTAGACATAGAAGAGGACCTTTGCAAACCGATTCCTCTTACTTTTCTCCCTGGTATGACTCTCCCATCAGACTCCCACTTTCCACCAATGCTTTTAGACACCTTAGGTGCCTTTAATAATCTTATGCACTCTTTAGACTCCCGACTCTGTCCGTTAGACAAGCTCCCACTTTGGTATAACACTCGATTTCGAATACAAAATAAGCCGATGGCGTGGAGCCCCTGGTACACTAGGGGCATTTGGATTCCTAGTCAGTTGTTCCATGAAGGTCGCTGGAAAACTTTTAGTGAATTGCAAATTGAATTTGGTCTCCCAGCGAAACACTATTTTCAGTTGGTGCAACTTCAGCATTGCCTTCGGAGTGCTAAGGTGCTCCCGCCATCGGCCTCCCCTACACAAGGTTGGTTGGAGACTATCCGATCTATCGGTAGTTCACCGGGTGTAGCATCCAATTTTTACAAAACCTTATGTAATGCTATAATTAGAGATACCCCTATAGCGCAGAAAGCATGGGAGAGAGAATTGCATGTGACTTTGACCCCGGAGCAATGGAGCCTTGTCTGGAGTAGAGTGACACGGGTCTCCCGATCCGCCTCACTCACTCAGACACTCTTCTTTCTAGCCCACCGGTGTTTTTACACTCCTGACAGATTAGCCAAATGGAACACTACTCAGGGCAATAGTTGTTGGACATGCCATGCGGCCATTGGTTCACTACCTCATGTTATGTATGAATGCCCCGCACTACAGTATTACTGGCGTCGGGTCTGGGGTCGTATCCAGTCTATTTTGCACTTTCAAGAGCCCCTTTCTTGGAGGATAGTGGGACTTCGCTCAGCTGCGGGGATCCCCTCTCTTCCAAAAACGGCTTACTTCCTTTTGGACTTTATGCTTGGCATTGCTATTTCCCTAATTACGAAATACTGGAAAAATAGCTCTCAGCTGAGCCCCAATGAATGGTGGAATCATGTTTGTCTCTACAGTAAATATGAACAAATACCTCGTATGTTTGCTTCCCCCATTCAGACTCCTCATCATCGGTCTAAATGGAAGATGCTCAATGACTATGTACATTCTGCTCAATGCTCTCATCTGACTGTCTAAATTTGTATATATCTTTGTCCCATGATTATTCTGTATCGCAGATACTCTTTTGATTGTTTTGATGTATAATCACTGTTGTTTGGAAGCGCTCACATGCTGACATAATCAGCTAGAGAAGAAGCATGGGGGTGGGGGGTAATTGGGTTTGCTTTTCCTTATTGTATACTTGTTTTGTCTCCTTTGGTGTGTTGTTTCTTTTGTTTGTTGCAAAACGAAAATAAAAGTTTAAAAAAAAAAAAAAGAAATAATTATTACAGGTGTGGATCATGGGAGCAAGCTTACTATTATGATGAGAAGTATATGTGTCCTGAAGGTGCATACAACTGGGGAATATGCACTGGGATACATTCCCCAACAACATATAGCAAATCATCAGAAGCAGACTATTTCTGTCCGAAATGGGATTGTGTGTGCTATGCTACCTGGTCTGGTAGCTCTATAGGACAGACCGGAGATGATCGCAAGGCACTGCTGGAAAGATTACCCTTACTGAAACCTGAACAGTGCAAGAAAAGCGCCTGCAATCCCCTATGACTTCAGATCTTTGACCCCAGCCAGTGGAAGCAAGGATTTCGATTCGGCCTGCACATAGCAGGAGGTGGAACTGATCCTGGAACCATTATATTCATCCAGCTGAATGTAAAGACTCATGTTTCTTCACCATATCGCATACATCATACCTTCTACGAGGCCATGAAGGCAGAATTTGTAGTCCCCGATGCTTCACAGAATTTGTTCATCGAACTAGCTGGAGCTGTGGCATCCAGCTTCCAGATCTCGGACTGCCTCTTTTGTGGAGGAACTCAAATGGGAGACCAGTGGCCTTGGGAAGCACAAGAACTGAACTATTCTGTACCATATAACCAAACTGATGTGCATAACACTACCAATGAATGGGTCCTAGCCCACTCCATAGTGGGTAGACTGTGTTTTGTACGAGCAGGACCACAATTAACTGCATTGGTAGGACAACTGGTCTGTTTGAACCAAAAATATTACAATGCCACAACTGGAAGGACTTCTTGGTGGTCAGGTGCCAATACTCCAGAACCTTCTAATCCTCTGATCATCTTTCCTTATTTGGCCGGGATATGGAAAAATCTGGCTACGCACAGCACTTGGCAAGCTCCACCTGGACTATATTGGATTTGTGGCACCCGAGCATATGCTAAACTCCCTGCCAAATGGGGAGGAGCATGTGTTCTTGGAACAATACGGCCATCTTTCTTTCTTTTGCCCCTTTCCCACGGAGAACAATTGGGGTTCCCTGTATATAAAAGTCGACAGAAACGAGAAGCTCTGAGAATTGGCCAATGGGACAAATGGGATGCAACCTCTGAAGAATGGCCACCAGAGAGAATTGTTTCTTACTATGGACCTGCTACCTGGGCGCAAGATGGTTCTTGGGGCTACCGCACCCCTATATATATGTTAGAACGTATTAGACGTTTGCAAGCTGTTGTTGAAATTATAACCAATGAAACTAGTAGAGCACTAACCTTGTTAGCTAAACAAGCCGCACAGATGCGTACAGCCATTTACCAGAACCGCTTAGCTTTAGATTATCTGCTTGCAGCTGAAGGAGGAGTATGTGGCAAGCTGAATTTAACTAACTGCTGCTTGCAAATAGATAATGAAGGACAGGTTGTAGAGGACATAGCCAATCACATGAGAAAACAAACTTATGTCCCAGTCCAAACGTGGCATGGCTTGCAACTAGATGGCTGGTTTGGTTCTTGTTTTCAGGCCTAGACGGCCTGAAGACACTTGTCATACTTGTATTCCTGATTGTAACTGTTTGCTTATGTATCCCATGTTTCCTTCCCCTATGCTTGCGTATGTTACGCTCCATTATTGATAATAGTCTTGACCGCAGGGAAGCAGCACAAATATTAGCAACATGGGATTACTACCCCATACCCCGAAGTGATCCTTCTACTATAGTTTAAAGTACTACCATATATATGTGTGATTAGATTCTCACCCTTTCTCATGTGCGGGTATGAATAATCAAAAGGAGGGAATGTGATAGGTGATGGCCTACTTCATCTTGTAAATGTAAGAATGTGGCAGAGGCCTGTCTCTGCCTGCCTGTCAGCTCTGCGTGAGTCCTCCCCCCTCCACCTCGGAGTATTATAACTGACTCTGGAATATTACAGAAATTACCAGTAGCTGTTAGAAATACTTCTCAGCTTTGCTTTGCCTTGATAAGAATGTCTTCTGATAAGAACGTAAAACTCTTCCACTGTTTTTGTTATGTTTTAAGCACAGATGTCTGTGTCAGTATTATTGCTTCCACACTGCATCCTTGCTAATACACTGACCTTGTAGAAAGAAGCAGATTGAAATTCAGCAGAATATGTTATGTCTGAAGTTTTGAGCCATGGCGAGAGAGATGTGCTTGGGGGGGGGGGGGGGACAAGGGGGTAAGCCCAGTCACAGATGGCTATTGGATGAAAGCAGCTGGGACACCAAGACCAATGAGGAGGTTGACCTGTATTAGATTGGGGAAGAAAGGTATATAAACTGTCATTTCTCTGAGCTCTGGGCTCAGCCATTTTGTATGTATTATTGTCTGAGTCTGTGCACATTAAACTGGCTTGAATTCTAGTCAATAGACTCCGGGTTTTATTGGTTGCGGACACTTCGCTATTACAGTACCTCTTCACAAAAGTGGTGACAGGGAAAAAGTGACAAACTGCAAGCTGGTGAGCCTTACCTCAGTGGCGGGAAAAGCATTCTGGATAAAATCACTATGGACAGAACTCAGTCCAATCCTGGCTAAGATCATTAAACTATCCTTCACTACAGGAGCATTCCCTTCGCCACTTAAACAAACATCCATCTGGCCTCTCCTAAAGAATATCAAACTGGACCTCTGAAAGGCAGAATCTCACTGACCAATATCCAGCATCCCACTGTTAGCCAAAATAATCGAGAAGGTTGTCCACCACCAAATCCAGCACCACATTGAAACCAACGCTCCTCTTGATCCATCGCAGCACGGCTTTAGGGAATCACATGGTGTAGAGACACTTCTCACCACCCTACTGAACACCCTAGTCACAGGGATGGACAACAACAAACAAGGCTATGCACCAATCTTCATGGATATCACTGCGGCGTTCGACTTTGTCAATCATGAACAGCTCCTGGCATGCCTACAAAAAAAGGAATCCAAGAGTCAACTTTGAAATGGTGCAAGTCCTACCTTTCCAACAGATGGCAACATGTGAGGACTGACTCTGGGACCTCTAAACCAGTCCAACAAAAGCAAGGAGTCCCACAAGGCTCCTCACTTTCGGCGCTCCTTTTCAATATCTATATGCAGCCCATCTGTGCAATCATCCGATCATTCAATATCTCCTGCCTTGTTTACACCGATGATGTGCTGATGTTCACACCATTCCTGATTGATCAGCCAGGAACAGAACTCATCACTAACGAACTGCTTCGATGCAGTGACAGACTGGCTCCAAACACAAAGCCTCAAAATCAACTTCAATAAAACGGATGTCCTATTCATCTCAAGGAACCAATCCTTCACTCCACCAGCATCTATCAAGGTAAGAGACGCAGAGCTCCCAAGCAAGACCACCATGTGCTACCTGGGCATCACCTTAGACCAGCAGCTTGACATGAAAACACACATTAGCAATACCGTCAAAGCAATGTATCATAAAATATGAACAGTCCGCCACTTACGACTTCTACTGGAACCCGTCAATTTCCGTACCATTTCTCAAGTGCTGGTAACCCCCCACTTCGACTACTCCAATGTCATTCTACATGGTCTCCCCAAAGACACGCTGAATCAACTACAGCTACCAATGAATACAGTGGCCCGCATCCTGCATGGAGCCTCCAGAAGAGATCACATAATGCCCATCCTGCAAGACCTCCACTGGCTTCCCATCCACAGCAGGATCAAATTCAAAATACTCCTGCTGACCCTCAAAGCCCTAACCAAACTATCCGCCTCCTCCCTCATGGACCTTGTCCACCCCTTGCTGCAAAACAGATCCAGAAGGTCATCTGCAGCTAACACACTCACAATCCCCAAGGCAATAACAAGAAGCTCCACCACAATGAAGAACAGAGCCTTTATGTTCTACTCACCAACATACTGGAATACCCTCCCAACCACCATCAGAGCTATTACTGATTTTTTTTATTTATTTATTACAATTTCTTATATATCGCACTATTCGGTATCAGCGCGGTTTACATTATAACACAATGACTATAACAACAAGCTGTTTGGTTTTACATAGAACAGGAGTATAAACTTGGATAACAGGGGTGAACTATATACATGAAATAATTATAATTACAAGATTGGAGTAACACTAACGTAAGGAAAATATATGTTTTTGCAATAACTGTTGTTGTTGTTAAGTGCCGTCGAGTCGGAGTCGACTCATGGCGACCCTCTGGATAGCTATCCTAAATTGTGTTCGGTCTTCAGGCAGGCGGCTCATTGTTGACAGACTGGTACCCGTAGCTGCTGTTATTGTATCGATCCATCTCATTGCTGGCCTTCCTCTTTTGCGTTGACCTTCTATCTTGCCAAGCATAATGTCTTTCTCTAATGATCTCTCTCTTCGCATGATGTGTCCAAAGTATGAAAGTCGAAGTCTTGTCACCTGAGCTTCTAAAGAAAGCTTAGGTTTGATCTTCTCTAGTACCAACTGGTTTGTTCTTTGGGCAGTCCATGTTATACACAGTATTCGCCGCCAGCACCATAATTCAAAGGCATCAATTTTCTTCCTGTCTATCTTTTTCACTGTCCAGCTTTCACATCCATATGATGTTATTGAAAATACCATGGCTTGAACAAGTCGAATCTTTGTATGGAGAGAGACATCTCTGCTCTTGAGAATCTTATCTAGGTCTTTCATAGCCATTCTGCCAAGAGCAATGCGTCGTCTGATTTCTTGACTGCTTGTTGCTTCTTTATTAATAGTTGATCCAAGTAGGTTAAAGTTGTTCACAATTTCAATTTCTTCTCCTTCAACGATGAACCTGTTGATTATGCCAGTTGTCATGCTCATTGTCTTCTTTACATTAAGGTGCAGGCCCATTTTGAGACTATGTTATTTGATTGTGAGAAGCAAATGCTTCAGATCATCTTCACTTTCAGCCAGTAATGTGGTATCATCAGCATAGCGAAGGTTGTTGATGAGTCTTCCACCAATCTTCACACCTCTGTTGTCTTCATACAATCCTGCTTCTCTGATGATTTGTTCTGCATATAAATTAAACAGGTAGGGGGAAAGTATGCAGCCTTGTCTTACACCTTTGCTTATTTTAAACCATTCTGTTTCTTTCTCCTTGTTCCGTTCGAAATGTTGCTTCTTGATCAATGTGCAGATTGCGCAAGAGAACGATCAGGTGTTCTGGTATACCCATGCTTCTTAATGTGGCTCAGAGTTTCTCATGGTTTACACAGTCAAAAGCCTTGCTATAGTTGATAAAGCACAAATAGATATCCTTTTGGTATTCTTTAGTCTTTTCAAGGATCCATCTCACATCCGCAATGATGTCTCTCGTTCCCCGCCCTTTCCTGAACCCTGCTTGCACTTCAGGTAGTTCTTGTTCCAGGTATGGTTGTAGTCTCTTTTGAATAATCTTCAGTAGAATCTTGCCGGCATGTGGGATCAGAGCGATTGTGCGATAATTTCCACAGTCAGTTGGATCACCTTTCTTTAGTATTGGTATAAACACAGATCTTTTCCAGTCAGTTGGCCATGATGTTGTCTTCCATATTTCTTGGCAGAGCCTTGTGAGTACAGTAACAGCTGCATCAGATTGCTGCAATACTTCTATGGGAATGCTATCAATGCCTGGTGCTTTGTTCTTTGATAAGGCTTCCAATGCTGCTTCAACTTCTTCTTTCATCACCAATGGTTCCCGATCATAAGGTACAGGTTGAAAAGGCTGTTGGTCCACTTGATCTTTATCATATAAAAACTCTGTATATTCCTTCCACCTTTTCTTGATCTTCTCAGCATCATTCAACATAGAACCTTGAGCATCTTGTAACATTCCAATTCGAGGATGGAACTTTTTCTTTAACTCTCGTAGCTTTAGGAAAGCCGATCTTGTTCTTCCTCTAATAGTTTCTGCTTCTATTTCCTTGCAAGTGTCATTGTAGTACTTTTCCTTGTCCTGTCTTGCTGCACATTGGAAACAATGTTCCCTCTAATTTTCTGTAGGCTGTGTGCGCATAAAATATCAGCTTTGCAGCTTTTGAAGGAAGGTTAAATTTTTGTGCGCCACATGATGACACTCGGAGTTATATACTTTAAAATTTGACTACACGTCAGAATATAGTATGTACACCACATTAATTTTAATCAAATTAAATGAAAATAGACAATTACTAAATGAAGCGGAAAATTTCTAATAATTACAATCACAACTTTTAAATTTTAAGACGTCTGTGTTGTTTTCTATCAAAATCAGAACCGCAATTTTTGTGCGCTCTGTTGTAAAGTATGTGCGCTCGCTCGACGAGGTGTGTGCGCGCGCACATGCGCACAGCTTAGAGGGAACAGTGGTTGGAAATCTCTGTTGAGTTCTGTGATTGTCTTTCTTTCTCCTCTGGCTTTAGCTTCTCGGCGTTTCTGGGCAATTTTCAGAGTTTCTTCCAGCATCCATTTTGGCCGTTTTTGCTT
This sequence comes from Ichthyophis bannanicus, assembly GCA_033557465.1. Classification (NCBI taxonomy): domain Eukaryota; kingdom Metazoa; phylum Chordata; class Amphibia; order Gymnophiona; family Ichthyophiidae; genus Ichthyophis; species Ichthyophis bannanicus. Next base: position 912,251,945 of record CM066032.1, on the reverse strand, counting down.
TTTCACCTTTTGTAGAGACTTCTCGCTTTCTTCCAACACAACCTTCTTGATGTCATTCCATAACTCTTCTGGAGCTCTGTCATTTGTATCTAAAGCAGCAAATCGATTTTGCAGGCAGTCTTTAAATTCCACTGGTATATTCTCAAGGTCATATTTTGCTGCATTCATTAGTGGTTTGCTCTTTTTCAACTTTAGCTTGAGTTTGCATACTAGTAGTTGATGATCTGTACCACAGTCAGCTCCAGGTTTTGTCTTTGTTGATGTTACAGAGCTTTTCCATCGTTGACTTCCGCATATGTAGTCAATTTGATTTTTATATAATCCAATCGGTGAAGTCCATGGGTACAGTCGTCGCTTGTGTTGCTGGAAGAAGGTGTTTGAGATGAATAGATCATTGGTCTTGCAGAATTCTATCAGTCTTTCTCCAGCTTCATTTCTGTTGCCAAGTCCATATTTTCCAACTACTTTGCCTTCTGCTTTGTTGCCAACGTTTGCGTTCCAGTCACCCATGACTATCAGGATATCCTGTTTGCATGTTCTGTCAATTTCAGCTTGTACTTGTTCATAGAACTCTTCAATTTCATTCTCTTCTGCAGCTGTTGTTGGGGCATATACTTGAATTATAGTTGTGTTGATAGGCAATCCTCGTAGACGAATAGAGATTAAGCATTCGCTGACTGCATGCATTTCATTACAGTTCTTGCAAGTTTCTTCTTTATTATAAATGCAACACCATTTCTTCTTTGTCTTTCATTTCCAGCATAGTAGACCATGTGATCATCTGATGCAAAGTGCCCGATGCCAGTCCATTTCAGTTCGCTGACACCCAACAGATCAAGTTGTACACGTTCCATTTCATTCTTGACCACCTCCAACTTCCCTTGGTTCATGCTTCGTACGTTCCATGTTCCAATGTGTAAGACATCTTTACAGCTTCTGACTCTCATTTCATGCACAGCTACATCAGCAGTCAGACTTCCCGAGGGCTTTGATCCAATCACATCATAAATGCTGGCTTTACTCTGAAAAGTCTTCAGCTCTTCCCCAGTAGCTAGTTGAGTGCCTTCTGACCTGGGGGTCTCATCTTCCAGCACCATAGCACAATTTGTTTTGTTGTAACTATCCATTGGGTTTTTCATGGCAAGATACAGAAGTAGATTGCCGGGCCTTTCTTCCGCGCAGTTTAAGTTTGGTGTTGTTGCCGTTGTCACAAAAATGTGATCCTCCGCCGTCAACACTGTCCCATTCTGCTGCTGCCCAGATGGGTGGTTTGTCTTGGTCTGGCACCTCAGCTGAGACCTGTCCATCTTGGGAGACCCTGCCAGTAGTTAAACTACCGATAGTTTAGCTCTCAGCATCACTGATGCACGCAAGCCCTCACAGCACGACAAGCTGCAAACCAAGTGAGAGTGCAATAACTGATCTCGCTCAATTCAGGAAGGCACTAAAACACGACCTTTTTCTACTACATTACTCCCACACCAATAACGTTACACAACACAGCGCACCCTCACACACTCATATGTAACGCCTCAGCCTATAATAATTTTAAATAATTTTGGATATATATATTGTGACAGAAATGCCTAGTTGTAAATAGCTGTATATAGTTACCCCGGTTTAAACCGAAGTTGTATTGCCTGTTTGATGTAATCTTCAATGTATGTTATCCTGCATTGTACAAGTCTATTGTTTTTCTGTAAACCGCACAGATACCAAAGAGTGCGGTATAAAAAAGATTTAAATAAAATAAAAATAAATAAATAAATAAATAATGGAGGCACTCTAGAAAGAGCGAATAGTGGACCTTCTGAAAACCAACAGGTTGCATGATCCATGGCAACATGGTTTTACCAAAGGATGATTTTCCCAAACAAATCTGATTGAGTTCTTTGACTGGGTGACCAGAGAGCTAGATCAGGGGCATGCAATGGATGTCATCTACCTGGATTTCAGCAAAGCCTTTGATACTGTTCCTCATAGGAGGATTATCAATAAACTCAATAGTTTGGGGATGGGTCCCAAGGCGGTGAACTGGATCAGAAATTGGTTGACTGACAGACAACAGAAGGTGATGGTAAATGGAGCTCACTTGGATGAAAGGAGGGTGATTAGCGGGGTGCCCCAGGTTTTGGTCCTGGGCCCAGCACTGTTCAATGTATTTGTGAGTGATATTGCTGAAGGACTGAATGGAAAAGTCTGTCTTTTTGCAGATGACACGAAAATTTGCAACAGAGTGGACTCCCCTGAGGGAGTGGATAACATGAGGAAAGATCTACAAAAGCTGGAAGAATGGTATAATGCTTGGCAGTTGAGATTTAATGCAAGGAAATGCAGTGTCATGCACTTGGGAAGCAGAAATCTAAGGAAAATGTGCACGATAGGGGGTGAGAGGTTGGTGTGCACGGACCAGGGAAGGACCTTGGTGTGATTATTTCTGAGGATCTCAAAGTGGCAATACAGTGCGACAAGGCAGTGGCAAAAGCCAGGAGGATGTTGGGTTGCATACAAAGAGGAATTAACAGCAGAAAGGAAGAGGTACTAATGCCATTGTATAAGTCACTGGTGAGATCTCACTTGGAATACTGTGTTCTGTTTTGGAGACCATATCTCACAAAGGATGTAAAAATGCTGGAAATGGTTCAGAGGAAGGCGACTAAAATGATTTGGAGCCTGCGTCAGAAGTCTTATGAGAAGAGACTTGAAGATCTAAATATGTACACTCTGGAGGAGAGGAGGGATAGGGGAGATATGATTCAGACCTTTAAATACTTAAAGAGAATTCATGATCAAACAAACCTCTTCCAAAGACGGGGAAGCTGCAAAACTAGAGGGCATAACATGAAGCTGCAAGGGGGTAAATTGAGAGGCAATGTCAGGAAATATTTTTTCACTGAAAGGATGGTGGATGCTTTGAATGCCCTCCCGATGGATGTGGTGGGGGCAAATACAGTGACAGAATTCAAAATGGCATCGGATAGACACAGTTGATCCCTTTACAGCAACAGGTTAAAGTCAAAATAAACTTAACTATCTAATTTCTCAACAAACAGGGGTGTCCTATACGGAGTGGTGGGTTCACCACTAAACAAAGACATGGGGAGGGGTGGCCTGCATGGAGCGGCAGGTGCACCTACTCTTGCCATCTTACTGGCAAACTAGGTGGACCATACTGGTCTCTATCTGCCGTCATTTACTATGTTACTATGTTACTATGATAGAGATGTTTAAATACCTCCATGGTATAAATGCACAAGATGAGAGCCTCTTTTGATTGAAAGCAAGCTCTGCAATGACGGGACATAGGATGAGGGTGAAAGGGGATAGACTCAGGAGTAATATGCAGAAATATTTCTTTATGGAAAGAGTAGTAGATGTGTGGAATAGTCTCCTAGTGGAGGCAGTAGAGACAAGGATAGTATCTGAATTCAAGAATACATGGGGCAAACACAGAAGGTCTCTAAAGTTAAAAAAGGGACTATAGTAGTTCATATGGAAGGCCAGACAAAAGAGGCCATATGGTCTTTTTCTGTCATCATGTTTCTATGTAAAAAAGTGGAGGACTGTGAAGAGTTGCAGAAGGATCTTGCAGAACAGCAGGGCATCTAAATAGCAGATGAAAACTCAATGTGAAGTGCAAAGTGTTGCATATAGGAAAGAAATAAGCCCATCTATGGGTGCACAATGCAGAGTTTCATATTTTGTGTCACCAAACGGTACAAAAATCTTGGAGCATTTATAGATGAGTTATTTTTGAAGCCTTATTTGCAGTTTCCATAAGGAAAATTCATAATTTACAAGTGGAAGTGGCATCCAGGTGCTAATGGCAATTTCAGAAAGGGCTAAATTTACACATGGATTTCCGTAATGCAGAAACATTACAGGGGGGCTTATCAGTGGTGTAGTCTGGGTGGGATGAAAATCTACACGCGGATTTCATATACAGAATGCACATGTATGACCAAAATTATCCATCTCCCTGGCATGTATAGGTTTTTAAAAAGTGCTTGTTTTGGATAGCCCTTTACAAGAGGGATTAAGGAAGTTATCCTCTTTAATCCTCTGTTGTTTATTTCCTCCTTCAGACTGCAGCTTCTGTAGTTAATTAGTGACATTTCTATGTCTAGGTTTGGAAAATACCTAGGTAACTTGTAGTATACCTGCATAGACATGTAACCCATGGGGCTCATTTTAAAAGCCTTAGTTGCAATTTGGACACCTGAAAACATGCATGCAGTGGTCCAAATCACAGAGGCTTCCCTGCAGCCATTTTACAAATGGTTTTTAAAGACATCTCTGGTGCGGGCACAACCAAGTAGGCAGGGACCATGGCAGAGGCATGTCTGGGGCAGTGCAATGGACTTAGACATCCCACTAGATTTCAGAAACATCTGGGATGTCTCCGACCCTGTCTAAGTTTAGACCTTCTTCAGGCATGAGTAGTGTCCCCCTCAGCCCCCTCTGGTGGCGGCGTAGTGGTTCCACGGGGGCTGGGGAGCTCATAAGAAATAGGGGTTTTAGGGTTGACCTGTTGTGAGGGTCAATGAGGTAGCAGCCCTCTGTGTCAGCCTCATGGTCAACTTTCCCAAAAAGCAACTCTTAGCCAAGTGTAGGGTAAAGAAAAGGCATTTATTTCACCTTTGCGCAAAAAGAAGTTCAAAATAGGCGGTTATGAGTAACAGAGCGAAAACTTTCCTTGTATCAAAATGTAAATCAGCAAAACATTCAAAGTAACATTGTTAACCTTCCCAAACTCAAAACATAAGGTCTCCTGTATTCTTTTCATACATTGGGTTTGCTTCCCTTAACTTAAACACGTCTCATTGTGCAATAATTACAGTCCATCGGTTCGATGGCTTCCATAACCTCAGATTCCCCTGGCAGCCATTCCATTTCTGATGGGTCCGAATCTGATGTCTCAGGGATGTTAAAATCTGACTTTCTATTTTATATTTATTAAATTTTGAAAATACATTCAATTCCAAAATTGAATAAAGGAAACATGGTAACAGAACATACAAATCCAAATATCATAGAACCATACCATTGTACATTACCATAATAAGCCCACAACATTACTCAGGGGAGGCACCAGGAAATCAATTACAAAAAAAGGAAAAATAGAACAAAGCAGAGCAAGACTTACACATCAGCCGTACGAGATGTTACAATCATAATACTATCCTCCCTAGCCACCAGGAATTCCAGAAGCTGAGCGGGCTCAAAAAACACAAATATCTTCTCTTTATACGAAACACAGCAACGAGCAGGAAATTTTAACATGAAAGTACCACCAAGGGAAAGGACTCTGGGCCTCAAGCCCAGAAATTCCTTCCTCCTCAACTGAGTGTTCCTAGCCAAATCAGGAAATATACGTACACATGTGCCCATAAACTGCTAACTAAAATTCCTGAAATACAACCTAAAGATTAATGCTTTATCTGACTCAAGGGCCAATGTAATTAGGAGAGTAGAGCGGGCTGTAACCAAGTTCAGAGAACTCTCCAAGAAACCAGTTAGGTCTCCAGAGATTCCCGGAGGGTTGCTAGCAGCTCCAGGAGCTCCCCCGCCAGTATTTAAATATTGAACTCTGGTTAATGGCGGGAGATTATCTCCAGGAATCTTTAGGACCTCCTGGAAATATCTCCGCACCATATCCAGAGGAGAACATACAGGAGACCTGGGAAAGTTAACCAGTCTTAAATTGTTCTTCCGGACTTGGTTTTCCAGGTATTCCAACTTTCTATTGGTCACATTCCGGTCCTTCACATGGGCAAGGTGTAGTTCACGGAGTTGACCTAGCTCCCCACTCAGCTGCTCCAGTTTCCCCTCCTGTTCCTTCTGGACACTTGAGACTTGAAGAAAATCCTTTTTAAACAACTTAGTATCAGTACTTACAGATGCAACAAATGTTTCCAAGGAAGAATTCATTGTAGCTATAACATCCCATAGCACCTCTAACGTTACTTTCGCAGGCTTCACCAAACCGCCTCCTCCAGCATTCTCTCTCGGGGACACATCCTCCTGGGAAGGGCTAACCAAAAAACTTGGCCCAGCCTCTGATGTCACCACCACTCCAGGAGTCCCACACGGAGGGATCGCCTCGGCTAAGGAGCCCTCCAAAGCCTCCTGAATCGGCGTGCTGGTTAGAACACCAACAGGAGACTCTCCACTGCCGCGCACATCACTTCCGGGGCAAGGCGGGGGGGCCCGCTGCTCCGGGGACAGAAACACCCCGGACGTGCTCAGGTCCGATGATCCCACCGGGCCTGCCGAAGATGCCGCTCGCTCACCCCCGCCGATGAAGCCACACATCTGGAGCGTCCGTTGACCTGCTACACTGGAAGCAACTTCACCCGGGGGTAGGCTTACTTGCTTCCGCTTCCTTCTGCCCATATCCACCGCAGAAGGAGTAAAGGTAGCCAGGAAGAACGCTCTCGACGCCAGACCTCTGAGCAGGGGCTTCAAACCGCCGCCATCTTAAGTCCAAAATCTGACTTTCTAAAAGCATGCCATACCGTATCCCAGTGTTGGCTTGACAGTTTGGGGCGTCGGCTTTTAGGTATGTTGTAACACCCTGGATTTTCTGCTGTTATAGGATTAAAAGTTTTCTTATTCCAGTCTTTGGCAGCACTAACCTTTTTCCTATAAAGATTATCTGGTATTTCTGGTTTAAAACTGTCCTTATCATCCAGATAAAAGTTAGTCCTTGGTTTCTCTCTTGGTCTAGGCCTTGGTAGACAATTACAGGCACCAACTGTTTCCCCTTTAAACTTCCTGCAATCCCTTTTGTGTAAGGCTTGAGGCCTAGTCTGAATGTACTTCGCTTCAGGCAGTTTCCAGTGATCCCAGGATATCTTTCCTGCTTTAGAATAGGGTATAACTCTTTTGAGGCAGGGCTGCTGCTGAGGCGCCTGTCTTCCACCTCCACCCCTGTGGCAGTTGGCTACTGGCCGCGCCCTCTCAGCTATGTCCTCTTCCCCATGCCTCTGAATCTTTCTTTCATCTTTCAGGTCCTCTTTATAAAAACTTTTAAAAGTACCTTTTCCTCCTTGAAGGTTCCTTTCCAGTGGATATAGCTTCCTCTGCTTGTATCCCCGTCCTTCTCCTTGGACAAGGCTTCCTCTCCAGCTGGAAGGGTAAGCGCCTCCTTCCTTGGCTGCACTCTGTAATACTGCCCCTTGCAGTTGTGTATGGCCTTCCTCTAGGCCTGCTCTTGGGCCTTCACCTCGGCCTGCTCTCCCAGTAGCTTTCACTCCTTGAGTTATTCTGGGTCTGTCAGTGACTTCACCCCGGTCTCTGACTCTGGCTTCTGGAGCTGCTCTTGGCACTGCTTCCTGTAATGCTCTCTGTGAAGCTCTCTGCCAAGCTCCTTGCCTCCTCTCTTGTAATGCTCTCTGTGAAGCTCTCTGCCAAGCTCCTTGCCTCCTCTCTTGTAATGCTCTGTCCCTGCTTAAATCGAGACCAGCTGCTTCTGGGTCCTGCCCATAGAGGCGTGGTTCCTCTGCTTCCAGGCTTGCTCTCCTGCTCCCTCTATGTGTACCTTCATGTAATTGCGGGTAAATCTTGTTTTTTTTTCAAGATTTAAAACTTTTTTTCTTTGTGTCAGAGGGCCTGCAGTATCACATATCCCCCTTCTCAAAATATTACGGGCTGGGGGAAGCTCTTCACCGCAGCACGTAATACGAGACATGGTGTCAGCGTTACAATGTTGCTTCCCAGTTCTATGATCCACACGAAAGTCGTAAGGCTGTAAAGCCATATACCACCGGGTTAGCCTGGCATTTTCGTTCCTCATGGTATGCAGCCATTTCAGGGGGGCATGGTCTGTAATGAGGACAAACTTTCTCCCGGTGAGGTAAAATTTTAATGCCTCAATGGCCCACTTGATAGCGAGGCATTCGCGTTCAATTGTGGCATATTTTCTTTCCGCTAATGAGAGCTTTCTGCTAAGGAACAGAATAGGATGTTCTGCTCCTTCTTGTACCTGGGATAAAACGGCACCCAGCCCAGTTTCTGAGGCATCGGTTTGAAGCAGGAACGTTTGTTGGAAATCTACCCCACGCAGAACGGGGGCCTGGCACAACTTCCCTTTCAATCTTTGGAAAGCAGCTTCTGCTTCGGGCGTCCATTGCACTACATTTGGGGCATTCTTTCTGAGCATCTCTGTAAAGAGGTTGCTCTCCTCGGCAAAGTGCGGTATGAACCGACGATAATAACCTATGAGCCCGAGGAAGCTTCTCAGCTGCTTCTTATTCTGTGGAACTGGAAAGTTCCTGACACACTCAACTTTATCCAATAATGGCCGTACGGTTCCCCGACCTACTAGATGACCCAGGTACTTAACTTCTTCCGCTGCGAACGTACATTTCTTAGGATTAAGGGTGAAGCCCGCTCTCCTCATAGCCTCTAATATGGTGCCTATCTGCTGGAGATGTTCTGTCCACGTGGTGCTGTGGATCACCACATCATCCATATATGCGGTCGCAAAATTCTGATACGGTCGAAGAATCACATCCATTAACCGCTGGCATGTGGCGGCTGCCCCATGCAAGTCAAAAGGCATTCTCCTAAATTGGTAAAGCCCCAAGGGTGTACTAAAGGCAGTTTTCGGCTTGGCATCTCGCGTTAAAGGGACCTGCAATATCCTTTGGTCATGTCCAACGTCGTCAGGTATTTTGCTTGCCCGAGCCGGTCTAATAGCTCCTCGATACGCGGCATCGGGTACGCGTCGAAGGTGGAAATCGCGTTGACTTGCCGAAAGTCTATGCAAAAACGCATAGAGCCATCTGGCTTTGGTACTAACACCACCGGGCTGCACCAGGGACTATGTGACTCTTCTATTATTTCCATTTGTAACATTTCTTGCACCTGGTTAATGACCTCCTGCTTTTTCGCTTCCGGCAGTCGGTATGGACGCTGTCGGATAATTTTACCAGGAGGAGTCTGGATTTCGTGCGCCACCAACGAGGTCTCTCCAGGCATTGGAGTTAAGACGTCTTTGTATTTATTTAACAATCGGGTCAAATCTTCCTTTTGTTTTACCGAGAGTTCCTCTCCTAGCTTTGGGGTAGAGCTTTCTTTACAATCCTCCAGACGAGGGCCCAATTCTTCTTCGGGTGGATCGGTCCCTATGGCCATTAAATTTTCCACTTCTGCTCTCCCCGTTGAGCCGAAACCTCCCACTCCTCGGCTTGTGGGATTTAGCATAGCGACTTCCTCCAGATCAGGAAATCCTACCCGCTCACAAATGAGCTGTGCCACTCTGTCGCCGGCTTGAACCTCGTAGTCCTTCTCTGAAAAGTTGCATAAGAGAACCTTTAAGACGCCCCTATAATCAGGGTCCACGACTCCTGCAGCCACATCAATGTTGTATTTGGCGGCCAGTCCGGACCTTGGGGCTATTCTTCCATAACATCCCGGCGGCAGCTCAATTTGTAAGTCCGTGGTCACTAATGTTCTCCCTCGCTTTGGTATGACAATATCCACGGCACTATGGAGGTCATAGCCTGCAGCTTGTGCCGATGCTCTTTGAGGCGTCCGCGCTCTTGCGGAGGTTTTACAGTACCGGAGCTCTAACTTTTTGAGCGGCTGTGACCGATCCTTCACAACGGCCTTCGGGGGTTTCTCCCACAGTGGGCTAGGGATCGTAGTATCCGTAGCAGCAGCCAGGCTGCTCCGCTGTACTCTAGAGTTTTTAACAAGGTCAGGTGGCATGCCAGTGGAACCTGGTTTAACTTGAGGCAAACACTCTTCCTTCAAAGTTTTTCTAAATTGGGGCCAATCTCGGCCCAGGACTAGGTCCTGCGGTAACCTTGGCACCACTGCCATTGGCATCTCTTTCACAATACCCATCCCCTTTATCCACAACTTATAAATGGGGTAGCGTGTGGCTGCTCCATGTACACACTTAATTTTCACATACCCCTCGGGTGATTCTGGAACCGAGAGTCCATGATCCTGGATGGTCGACCATAACTTCTTAGAAAGCATGGTCTGGTCGGCTCCAGAATCCAACAATGCTTGTACACTTATTCCGTGTATTTTTACATTGACCAAAAACCCATCATGCAATAGTCTTGGTAACTCCCCCACCAAGGCAGTTCGTGCATGACATTCGTACTGTACATGTCCCTTCTTACCACAAGCAAAACATTTTTTTGTATTCACTTTATCTAGGGGTTTATAACTCTGCCACCTACCACCTGGAGGACGTGAGGGACTTCCCCTTCCTTGTGCCTCCAATCCCATGGCAATTCGTGGGCTTGTACTAGGCTGTGTCACTTTTTCAGCCTCTAAGTATCTTTCTGTGAGTACTATAGCTTCAGTGGTATTGCCACAATTTTGGAGCATCAGAAAGTTTTGCACCCTACTAGGTAGTGCATTCATATACTGCTCTAAAATTATCGCATCCATGAGCGTACTTATACTTCTCTTTTCGGGTTGTAGCCACTTATAAGCAAGACTATGTAACCTGTGGCCTAATACCTTAGGTGTCTCATTTACCTTAAGCATAGCAGCTCTAAACATTTTATTGTACGCCACTGGCGTAAGACCAACACGATCTCTAATTGCTGTCACTACATCATGATATGAATTTGCTAGTTCTGGGGGCATTGACCTATAGGCCGCCAGCGCTTCACCCGTGAGTGATGCCGCTAGGCGTATTGCCCACTGCTCCTCAGGCCACTTAGCCGAATTCGCAATCCTAGCAAAAGTGTCTAGAAAGTCATCAATATCGTCACTCGGACTGAGTTTCCCTATCATCAAGTCCGAACAAGACCAGTGTCCGTGTTCAGGGTTTACCCGTCCGGTGAGTGATGTTCCTTCCTCCTTGTTTCGAGCCAGCTCCTCTCGTTGTTGCGCAAGCCATGCGCTCATAGTTTCTATGACAGGTGTTTGCTGCTCTTTCATCGCCTTCAGCGCCTGCTCCTGGCTCTGTTGTGCCAGCTCAGCCTGTTTGCTGAACTGGTGTGCCATCCAGGCACACAGTTCCTTGGGCTCCATCACACCTGTTGATAAAACAAACAGAGAGAAAAACCCAAGTGCGGCTCTTTCACAAATATATATTTTTCTTTTTTTTTTTCAGACCCTCTACTTTTTTTTTTTCAACTTCCCCAGGTGTCCAACACTAGGTAGGGTTATATACGCCTTACCTTGCTCTAGTGTTGCATCAGCTTTTGGGGAATATATGTGCGGTCGTCCAGGGGTTGCTCCACCGCTTCTGGATTCTCCAGAGGATCTCCCACCTTCAGGATTTTCTTTTTTCTTCTTCCCGGTCCGGTCTGGATTTCAGGACTCCTTGTTTTTAACTCTGGTCCACTTTCTTGTAACCGCTCCGGTCTCCTGGTTTTTTCCTTCCGATCCAGGTTTTTAATGCAGGACGGTCCGGGTTTTACTTGCAGTTTTTTTTTTTTCAAAAAGGAAAGAGCTTCTATTTCTCTTTTGTGTAGTTGCCAACGTCGCTCTGTACACTCAAGAGTACCTCCCAAAAATCCGTAAAACTACGCCACTTATGTCCCCCTCAGCCCCCTCTGGTGGCGGCGTAGTGGTTCCACGGGGGCTGGGGAGCTCATAAGAAATAGGGGTTTTAGGGTTGACCTGTTGTGAGGGTCAATGAGGTAGCAGCCCTCTGTGTCAGCCTCATGGTCAACTTCCCAAAAAGCAACTCTTAGCCAAGTGTAGGGTAAAGAAAAGGCATTTATTTCACCTTTGCGCAAAAAGAAGTTCAAAATAGGCGGTTATGAGTAACAGAGCGAAAACTTTCCTTGTATCAAAATGTAAATCAGCAAAACATTCAAAGTAACATTGTTAACCTTCCCAAACTCAAAACATAAGGTCTCCTGTATTCTTTTCATACATTGGGTTTGCTTCCCTTAACTTAAACACGTCTCATTGTGCAATAATTACAGTCCATCGGTTCGATGGCTTCCATAACCTCAGATTCCCCTGGCAGCCATTCCATTTCTGATGGGTCCGAATCTGATGTCTCAGGGATGTTAAAATCTGACTTTCTAAAAGCATGCCATACCGTATCCCAGTGTTGGCTTGACAGTTTGGGGCGTCGGCTTTTAGGTATGTTGTAACACCCTGGATTTTCTGCTGTTATAGGATTAAAAGTTTTCTTATTCCAGTCTTTGGCAGCACTAACCTTTTTCCTATAAAGATTATCTGGTATTTCTGGTTTAAAACTATCCTTATCATCCAGATAAAAGTTAGTCCTTGGTTTCTCTCTTGGTCTAGGCCTTGGTAGACAATTACAGGCACCAACTGTTTCCCCTTTAAACTTCCTGCAATCCCTTTTGTGTAAGGCTTGAGGCCTAGTCTGAATGTGCTTCGCTTCAGGCAGTTTCCAGTGATCCCAGGATATCTTTCCTGCTTTAGAATAGGGTATAACTCTTTTGAGGCAGGGCTGCTGCTGAGGCGCCTGTCTTCCACCTCCACCCCTGTGGCAGTTGGCTACTGGCCGCGCCCTCTCAGCTATGTCCTCTTCCCCATGCCTCTGAATCTTTCTTTCATCTTTCAGGTCCTCTTTATAAAAACTTTTAAAAGTACCTTTTCCTCCTTGAAGGTTCCTTTCCAGTGGATATAGCTTCTTCCTCTGCTTGTATCCCCGTCCTTCTCCTTGGACAAGGCTTCCTCTCCAGCTGGAAGGGTAAGCGCCTCCTTCCTTGGCTGCACTCTGTAATACTGCCCCTTGCAGTTGTGTATGGCCTTCCTCTAGGCCTGCTCTTGGGCCTTCACCTCGGCCTGCTCTCCCAGTAGCTTTCACTCCTTGAGTTATACTGGGTCTGTCAGTGACTTCACCCCGGTCTCTGACTCCGGCTTCTGGAGCTGCTCTTGGCACTGCTTCCTGTAATGCTCTCTGTGAAGCTCTCTGCCAAGCTCCTTGCCTCCTCTCTTGTAATGCTCTGTCCCTGCTTAAATCGAGACCAGCTGCTTCTGGGTCCTGCCCATAGAGGCGTGGTTCCTCTGCTTCCAGGCTTGCTCTCCTGCTCCCTCTATGTGTACCTTCATGTAATTGCGGGTAAATCTTGTTTTTTTCAAGATTTAAAACTTTTTTTCTTTGTGTCAGAGGGCCTGCAGTATCACAGTAGGCATTGGGAAGGTGCTTGTTTTAGCCATAAAACATCCAGAGGGTGTGGGGAAGATGGTATTCCACCATCCCCAGTACACTCCACAATCACAGTGATAGTAGCAGTTGGATGTGAACCCAGACTTCACTGGTCCTAGCCCCCTCTTCTAACCATTAGGCTACTCTTAGACATCCATGATCTGGAATACTATGTAGAAGACCCTGCAGACATCCATATCAGGCATGTCCATGTTTGTAAAACCGTGCCTGAACTTGGATATGCCTGCTTTTTCTCAGACATTCCGGCATGATTTAATTATTGCAGGAGGGATAGTAAAGAAATCCACAGTACTACCTTTTAACTTTCGAAAGGGAGACTATGATAAAATGAGGAATATAGTTAAGAAAAAACTAAAAGGAGCGGTTGCAAAGGTTAAAAACTTACATCAAGCTTGGGTGTTGTTTAAAAAATACTATCCTGGAAGCCCAGACCAGCTGTATTCCACGCATTAAGAAAAGTGGAAGAAAGTTCCAAAAAACTGCCAGCATGGTTTAAAGGTAAGGTCAGAGAGGCTGTTGCTGCCAAAAAAATATCTTTTAGGAAATGGAAAAAAGAGCCAAACGACGAAAACTGGAAACAGCACAAGCACTGGCAAGTTAAATGTAAAGTATTGATAAGGCAGGCAAAGGGAGAATTTGAGAAGGAACTTGCTACGGAAGGAAAAACACGAAATAAAGACTTTTTCAAGTACATTCGTAGCAAAAGGCTTGTGAGAGAGTCAATTGGACACTTAGATGATAGAGGGGTAAAAGGGACAGTGAGAGGAGACAAGGCTATAGCGGAGAGACTGAATGAATTCTTTGCTTCAGTCTTTATTGAAGAAGATGTAGGGATGTTACCCAAGACTGAAGTGGTATTTAAAGGTGATACTGCAGAGGAATTGAGAGAAATATCGCTACACCGGGAAGATGTATTACAACTATTTGATAAACTGAATAGTAGCAAATCACCTGCACCGGATGGTATACATCCAAGAGTGTTGAAAGAACTGAAATATGAGATTGCAGACCTGCTATTAGTAATCCGAGAACTTTCATTAAAATCATCTGTAATACCTGAAGATTGGAGGCTCGCCAATGTAATGCCAATTTTTAAAAAGGTTTCCAGGGGTGATTCGGGAAATTAAAGACCGGTGAGTCTGACGTCAGTACCGGGGAAAATGGTAGAAACCATCATAAAGAACAAAATTAAACAGCATGTAGATAGTCATGGCCTAATGGGAGACAGCCAACATGGCTTTAGACAAGGAAGATCTTGTCTTACTAATCTGATATGTTTTTTTGAAGGTGTGAGTAAACAAGTAGACAAAGGTGAGTCGGTTGATATAGTGTATCTGGACTTTCAGAAAGCTTTTGACAAAGTCCCTCATCAGAGACTTTTCGCAAAACTAAAAGTCATGGGATAGGAGGCAGTGTACTATTGTGGAGCGGGAACTTGTTAAAAGATAGAAAGCAGAGGGTAGGGCTAAATGGCCAATTTTCCCAATGGAAAAAGGTGAATAGTGGAGTACCCCAGGGATCTGTACTGGGTCCTCTACTTTTTGACATATTCATAAATGACCTGGAAAAGGGAATAACTAGTAAGGTTATCAAATTTGCAGATGACACAAAACTGTTTAAAGTTGTTAAAACCCAAAAGGACTGTGGAAAACTGCAGGAGGATCTGGATAAATTGGAAGACTGGGCATCCAAATGGCAGATGAAATTTAATGTGGACAAGTGCAAAGCTATGCACCTAGGAAAGAACAACCCACACTATGGTTACACAATGCAAGGTTCCACATTGGGAACCACCACCCAGGAAAAAGATTTAGGAGTCATCGTGGATAAAATATTAAAATCCTCCGCCCAGTGTGCAGCGGTGGCCAAGAAAGCAAATAGAAGGCTAGGTATCATAAGGAAAGGAATGGAAAATAAAACAAAGGATATTATAATGCCTTTGTATCGTTCCATGGTACGACCGCACCTTGAATATTGTGTGCAATTCTGGTCGCCGTATCTTAAAAAGGATATAGCGTTATTAGAAAAGGTACAGAGAAGAGCCACCAAAATGGTAAAGGGGATGGAAGGCTACTCCTATGAAGAGAGGCTACAAAGGTTAGGGCTCTTCAACCTGGAAAAGAGATGGCTGAGGGGAGATATGATAGAGGTCTATAAATTAATGAACGGAGTGGAACGGGTAAACGTAGATCGATTGTTTACGCTATCAGAATATAAAGACTAGGGGACATGCAATGAAGCTATAGAGTAAACTATTTAAGAGACATAAGAAAAACTATTTTTTCACTCAACGTGTAATCAAACTCTGGAATTTCTTACCGGAGGATGTAGTAAGAGCTGTTAGTGTAGCTGGGTTTAAAAAGGGTTTGGACAAGTTCCTGGAGGAAAGGTCCATAAACCATTATTAAAAAGTGACCCAGGATATCAATGCTTGACCCAATACAAGCACTGTGGAACCTGTGTCTCTTGGAGATACTGCTAGGTATGTATGACCTAGATTGGCCACTGTTGGAAACAGAATACTGGGCTTGATGGACCTTGGTCTGACCCAGTATGGCATATCTTATGTTCTTATGGACGTTCCAGATTGCACTTGGACATCATTTGTAAAATGTGTCTTCACATGTTTAAGTTACACATTACCTTTATGTTGAAATGCTCATCTCAGTATTTAGCCAGTATAAAAATTCACAGAGAATATTAGGGATTATTTGAAAAAGGATAGAGAATAAAACTGTGACTATAATTATGCTTCTGTGTTTGTCCATGGTGTGATCACACGTTACACATTGTGTGCAGTTCTGGTCACCCCATCTCAATAAGGATGTAATAGAACTGGATATGGATATAGAGTAAGGCAAGAAATGATATTGGTGATAGATAACTGCCATTATGAAGAAAGACTAAACAGATTTGGCGCTTCAACTTGGAAAAGAGACAACTGTGAAGGAATATAATAAAAATGTTTACAAAATCATGAGTGAGAGTTGTTGACTAGCCTTTCAAACCACACTAAGAAAAGAAAAAATAAACAGAAAACTCTATGAGATGAATTGTCTGCAGACCGAAAATAAAGCATAGAAAATATTTTTTTTCATGAAATACACAATTAAATTATGGAATCTGGTTCCGGAGAATGTAGTCGAATTGGCTAATATAGCAGGTTTCAAAAGAATTCTGGACAAGATCCTTTAGGAAGTCTCCATAAAATGTTAGCAAGGTAGACTTGGCAAAACCATTGCTTATCTCTGCAAATGAGTTATAAAAAATAGATTTACTTTTTGGGATAAGAACATAAGACATGCCATACTGGGTCAGACCGAGGTCCATCAAGCCCAGTATCCTGTTTCCAACAGTGGCCAATCTAGGTCATACGTACCTAGCAATATCCCCAAAAGACACAGGTTCCACAATGCTTGTACTGGGTCAAGCATTGATATCCTGGGTCCCTTTTTAATAGTGGTTTATGGACCTTTCCTCCAGGAACTTGTCCAAACCTTTTTTAAACCCAGCTATACTAACAGCCCTTACTACATCCTCCGGTAACAGATTCCAGAGTTTGATTACACGTTGAGTGAAAAAATATTTTCTCTTATTTGTCTTAAATAGTTTACACTGTAGCTTCATTAAATGTCCCCTAGTCTTTCTATACTCTGATAGCGTAAACAATTGATCAACGTATATCCGTTCCACTCCATTCATTAATTTATAGACCTCTATCATATCTCCCCTCAGCCGTCTCTTCTCCAGGCTAAAGAGCCCTAACCTTCTTAGCCTCTCTTCATAGGAGTAGCCTTCCAATCCCTTCACCAATTTGGTGGCTCTTCTCTGTACTTTTTCTAATAACGCTATGTCCTTTTTAAGATACGGTGACCAGAATTGCACACAATATTCAAGGTGCGGTCGTACCATGGAGCGATACAGAGGCATTATAACATCCTTTGTTTTATTCTCCATCCCTTTCCTTATGATACCTAGCATTCTATTTGCTTTCTTGGCCGCCGCTGCACATTGGGCGGAGGGTTTTAACATGTTATCCACGATGACTCCTAAATCTTTTTCCTGGGTGGTGGTCTAATGTGGAGCCTTGCATCGTGTAACTATAGTGTGGGTTGTTCTTTCCTAGGTGCATAACTTTGCACTTGTCCACATTAAATTTCATCTGCCATTTAGATGCCCAGTCTTCCAATTTATGCAGATCCTCCTGCAGTTTTCCACAATCCTCTTGGGTTTTAACAACTTTAAACAGTTTTGTGTCATCTGCAAATTTGATAACCTCACTAGTTATTCCCTTTTCCAGGTCATTTATGAATTTGTCAAAAAGCAGCGGACCCAGTACAGATCCCTGGGGTACTCCACTATTCACCTTTTTCCATTGGGAATATTGGCCATTTAGCCCTACCCTCTGCTTTCTATCTTTTAACCAGTTCCCGATCCACAATAGTACACTGCCTCCTATCCCATGACTTTTTAGCTTCGCCAAAAGTCTCTGATGGGGGACTTTGTCAAAAGCTTTCTGAAAGTCCAGATACACTATATCAACCGACTCACCTTTGTCTACCTGTTTATGCACACCTTCAAAAAAACATATCAAATTAGTAAGACAAGATCTTCCTTGTCTAAAGCCATGTTGGCTGTCTCCCATTAGGCCATGACTATCTACATGCTGTGTAATTTTGTTCTTTATGATGGGTTTCTACCATTTTCCCTGGTACTGACGTCAGGCTCACCGGTCTGTAATTTCCTGGGTCACCCCTGGAACCCTTTTTAAAAATTGGTGTTACGTTGGCGACCCTCCAATCTTCAGGTATTACAGATGATTTTAATGAAAGTTCACAGATTACCAATAGCAGGTCTGCAATCTCATATTTCAGTTCTTTCAACACTCTGGGATGTATACCATCCGGTCCAGGTGATTTGCTACTATTCAGTTTATCAAATAGTTGTAATATATCTTCCGGTGTAGCGATATTTCTCTCAATTCCTCTGCAGTATCACCTTTAAATATCACTTCAGTCTTGGGTAACATCCCTACATCTTCCTCAGTAAAGACCGAAGCAAAGAATTCATTCAGTCTCTCTGCTATAGCCTTGTTTCCTCTTACTGCCCCTTTTTCCCCTCTATCATCTAATGGTCCAATTGACTCTCTCACAGGCCTTTTGCTACGAATGTACTTTAAAAAGTCTTTATGTATTGTTTTTGCTTCCGTAGAAAGTTTCTTCTCAAATTCCACTTTGCCTGCCTTATCAATGCTTTGCATTTAACTTGCCAGTGCTTGTGCTGTTTCCAGTTTTCATCATTTGGCTCTTTTTTCCATTTCCTGAAGGTTGCTTTTTTGGCAGCAACAGCCTCTCTGACCTCACCTTTAAACCATGCTGGCAGTTTTTTGGACTTTCTTCCACTTTTCCTAATGCGTGGAATACAGCTGGTCTGGGCTTCGAGGATAGTATTTTTAAATTTCCCTCTGCTCAGCCATCGGAGCCAACGCCACGTCGGAGAAGAGCCTTCCCTGCACGGAGAGATCAGCAGCGGCAGAGTAAGGCAACAAAAGGCAATCGGCCTCACAAAAGAGCCCACCGGAGAAGGTGATCGCTAGCTCCACCCACCCAGCGCCTCACCGAGCTTCTTTACCCAATCGGGGCCGCACTCTCCCTTTAAAAAGAGAGCGCCAAAGGCGCACCCGCACCTGAGGGCCGCGCAAGAGGGCCCTTTGGCACGGCCCTTAGGCTAAGGCGCTCAAGGAACTCTCCAAATCGGTATCGGTGACACGGAAAACATCAAATCGAAAACCCAACTACATCTCTCACCCTCTGGTACCGCTGGAGCTCCCCTACGGTCGAGCTTGCGTACCTTCAATCGATCCACCAGCTTCTCGATCACAGCAAGTATTTCCTACCTGACTTTTACTGTTGACTATTGCCTGTTTTACTGTTGCCAGTAATCTCAACCATTCATAACTACTACCTGAATTACTGTTGCTAGTATCACCTACACAACCTCTGTTACCAGTAACTTTTGAAAACTACTGCCTGCTTCATACTGTTGCAAGTAATCTCACCCATATCCACTGTCTGATTTTTACTGTTGCCAGTAATCTCATTTATGTATAACTATAATGTCTGATTCACTTACTACTGTCTGACTTTTACAGTTCCCATTACCTCCTGCATAATCTCTATTGCCTGTAATTACTGAAAACTACTGCCTGATCTTTTCCTCCATAATCTCTCTGACCAAATAATCACCACCACCAGTAATAGAACCGGATATTGTTACATTTAACTACGAAACACACTCTACTACATAAAGCTCACCAAGCAGTACCTTGACACTGAACATGACACTCACAAAAACCTGATTCTAAAAATAACCTACAACTTTATATTATTGACAATCCTAATCGACCTAACACTTAGCTTATCTACTAAAAACCACATGGCAATCCCCATAATACGAACAACACCCAGAAATAACTACCATATTGCCCACACAAACCCATACCACCAGGCAAAAATAAACTACCACCGACTTATACAAATAAAACAAACTGATTTACAACAAATAAGAAAAGAAAACAGCATCAAAAACACCAATTCACTATCATGTATCCTTATCAATGCATGCTCAATGAAAAATAAACTTCCCATATTTAGCGATTTAATAACGGACCTAAAACCTGACATTTTATGCGTAACTGAGACGTGGCTATCTGAAACGGATACAGTCTACATAAACCAACTTAACACTGATGACTACGATATAACCTTTACCTACAGACCCAACAAAAAAGGAGGAGGTGTACTTATCATGACGAGAAAGATATTAAATGCCAAATCAATAAGATCTAATATAGCCAATAACATTGACACTCTCATCATAAAGACTAACAATCTTAGAATCTGCCTAATATACAGACCCCCTGACCAAAAAGCAGATAGCCTAGATCCACTTATTGAATTTCTGGGCTCATCTACATATCAAGATCCTATAATAATGCTAGGTGATTTTAACCTCCCCTCACTTCCAGTATCGGAATCCAACCTTTTCCTAGAAACCATAGCTGACATGGATTTTCACCAGATAATCACCACAACAACACACATAAAAGGAGGCACACTAGACCTTATACTTCTCCCAAACACAATCTTCGAACTATTCAACCCAGATTCTATAGAATGCACACAAATTCCTTGGTCTGATCATTACATCATTAAAACAAAACTCACATTCCACACCAATAGCACCAAAAACTACTCAAGAAGTGATCCCACCACAAAATTTAAAAGATTTAACAAAACTGAATTCCTAGATACAATAATACCCCACCTCGTGTCTCCCCCAACGGATTTAGATGAAGCTATCAAAAACTGGCATGACACAATAACCGATGCAGCTAAATCCGACCGATGTAACAAGAAACCCACTAACTCAAAAAAAGCTCCATGGTTCAACAACACGCTAAAACAAATGAAGAGACAGCTAAGAAAATCAGAACTCAAATGGCGTAAAACCAAACTAATTATACATAAGGAAATATATAATAACCTTCTTACAAAATACAAGGACACCATAGATAGCACAAAAAAACTTACTACGCAGCAATCTTATCAAAATCCTATAACAGACCACGAGAGCTATTCTCCATTGTTAGAAATCTCACTAATAACCCTCAAACACTTAACAATGAAATTACTGACATATCAGTACAAACTTTAGCTGACTACTATCAAAATAAATCCACACAACCTATAATGACCATAGACAAAAATAATGTAGCCTATCATTGCTCAAAAGAATGGTCAGACTTTCACCCCACATCTAAAGAATCACTAAAGAACATTATTTCCAACCTCAACACTACCACCTCCTTCCTTGATCCATGCCCTGTAACATGGATAAAAAGTACACTTCCAATATTAATCTCTTTCATCCTCCCTATAGTCAACCTCTCATTACTCCAAAGTTACCTCCCTCCTAAACTCAAACATGCACAAATCCGCCCAATTCTCAAGAACGGTATTATGGACAAAACATCACCAAAATCGTATCGACCTATTTCAAGTATCCCTTTTTTAGCTAAAATAATAGAAAAGTGGTACAGATCCAGACACAGGAATACCTAGACTCTTCCTACCCACTCGATGAACACCAATAGGTTTTAGACCTCAGCATGGAGTTGAATCACTTTTAACAGTCTTAATCGATACACTCCTTAAAGGGATTGATAAGCACAAAAAAGCATTCATACTCCGATTTATTGACATATCAGCTGCATTCGATAGTGTACATCACACTATAATGCTTAATAACCTAAAACAAATAGGTATAAATGCCACGGTACACAAATGGTTCACCTCATATTTACATAATAGAACGCAAAATGTAAGAATAGCTAATCAGACATCTACCATATATAAACAAGAAATCGGTCTCCCACAAGACTCGGCACTATCAGCCCTCCTATTTAATATATATATAAAACCCATTGTGACATTTTCAAAAAATTCGGTGTACTCTATCATCTATACGCAGATGATATTATGTTATACATTCCATTCACCATCCCTGATGTACCGATAAAACTCCTAACAGATTGCCTTAACGAAATCACAACCTGGCTAAAAGCGAAAAACCTCCACATAAACCATTCAAAAACAGAAGTATTAATTGTAACAAAAAACCATTCATACGTCCCTCCAACCCACATAACAATACAAAACCATGACATCGTAATAAAAAATGAAATAAGATACCTAGGAGTCATATTAGATACACACCTTACGATGAACACTCACATTAGAAACACTATAAAGAAAATCTACTTTAAACTCAAAATACTCAAGCAACTACGCCCCTTAGTACACTTACAAGATTTCACTAATATAATACAGGCAACCATAACCCCGCACTTTGATTTTTCCAACCTAATCCTCTTAGGTATAACGAAACAAAACATCAAAAGAATACAACTAGCACAGAACGCAGCAGCTAGAATTGTAATGAAAGCACACTCATTCCAGCATATTACTCCAATATTAGCAACCCTGCATTGGCTGCCAATACAAAGCAGGATAATATATAAGACCACAATAACCACATTTAAAGCTCTCAATGGCATGGCTCCAATCCCATTAAGCAAACTTATAAGCAAGGGAATCTCAAAAAGTCACTCACAGAAAAGGACACTCAAATAAATTAAGGACTCCTAATGATTTTATAAAAGCAAACAAACTAACTAATAACAGAGCCTTCTCACATGCGGCCCCCCTCATCTGGAACTCCATCCCGGAGGACCTACGATCTACAACAGAAATTATAGAATTCCGCAAAAAACTGAAAACCTATCTCTTTGCCATGCACTACAACATCATAGATAATCCATTGATCATCCCAGAAAAAGGTTAAATTACACTCAACTAAGTAAAGCTAAACCTCATAACTTAACAGATATTACACCCACTTGTAAATAACTATGATTTAAATCTAAAGAGCTTACAAACCTGTAATTGTACATAGTTCTTAACCTTGTTCTTGTTCTGTTATGTATTTAACCATTACATTGTTCTGTTATGTATTTAACCATTACATTGTTTACTGTCAAAAATTGTTCCATGTAAAACAAGCCCTTGCTTTGTTGACTGTTGTTCAATTGTAAACCGCATCTGAACTCTGGAAGATGCGGGATATAAATGATTGTTAAATAAAAATAAATAAATAAATAACACCCAAGCTTGCTGTAAGTCTTTAACCTTTGGAACCGCTCCTTTTAGTTTTTTCTTAACTATATTCCTCATTCTATCATAGTCTCCCTTTTGAAAGTTAAAAGGTAGTACTGTGGATGCCTTTACTATCTGTCCTCCACTAATTAAATCAAACATGATCATACTATGATCACTATTGCCAAGTGGTCCCAACACCCTTATTTCTTGCACCAGATCTGGCGTTCCACTAAGGACTAGGTCCAATATGGCTTCCCCTCTGGTCAGTTCATGAACCAGCTGCTCCAAGAAGCAGTCATTTATTCCATCTAGAAACTTTATCTCTTTAGCTTGTCCTGCTGTGACACTGACCCAGTCAATACCGGGGTAATTGAAATCACCCATTATTACTACTCTGTTGTGACTTTTGTTAGCTTCCTTGATTTCTTTGAGCATTTCATCATCCATTTGTTCATTATGGCCAGGCGGTCTATAGAATACTCACAACTGCCATAACCATCACCTTAATAAATGGAATATCAATACATAGAGAATCTACATCAAATTTGTTCCCTGCAAAACTTTAAATCCTTTCTGACTCAATGCCCTCTCTAACATAGAGCACAACCCCTCCACCAATTTGATCAGCTCTATCATTACGATATAGTGTGTATCCAGGTATCACAGTGTCCCACTGGTTATCCTCCTTCCACCATGTCTCTGAGAGTGCAATCATATCTAACCTCTCATTTAGTGCTATATATTCTAACTCTCCCATCTTATTGTTTAGACTTCTAGCATTGGCATACAAGCATTTTAGAGACTGTATTTTATTCATATTAATCTGGCTATTGGTAGGCAGGGGTAATTTGGAATCTTTATGCTCTGTCTGCTCCTTACTCAAGGGCATTTGGGCTACTATACTCCCTTTTGGAACCTCACTGCTTTTGGTAGTATCCTTCAAGGATACCTTTGTCCGAACCATGCACTCCTGGGTGACTGTCGGCTTTCCCCTAATTTCTAGTTTGAAAGCTTCTCTATCTCGTTTTTAAAGGTTAATGCCAGCAGTCTGGTCCCATCCTGATTAAGGTGAAGCCCATCCCTTCGGAAGAGCCCCCCCTTTCCCCAGAATGTTCCCCAGTTCCTAACAAATCCAAAACCCTCATCCTTGCACCATTGTCTCATCCACGCATTGAGACTCCAGAGCTCTGCCTGTCTTTTGGGTCCTGCACGTGGAACAGGAAGCATTTCGGAGAACACTATCCTGGAAGTTCTGGATTTCAACTTCCTACCTAAAAGCTTAAATTTAGCCTCCAGAACTTCCCTACCACATTTTCCTATGTCATTGGTACCAACATGTACCAAGACAGCAGACTCCTCCCCAGCACTATCTATGATCCTATCTAGGCGGTGCGTGAGGTCCGCTACCTTCGCACCAGGCAGGCATGTTACCAGGCGATCCTCACGTCCACCAGCCACCCAGCTATCTACATTCCTAATGATTGAATCACCAACTATAACAGCTGTCCTGACCCTCCCCTCATGGGGACATGGCCCTGGAGAAACGTCCTCGGTGCGAGAGGGTTTTACATCACCTGGAGGACAGGTCCTAGTTACAGGATCACTTCCTGCCACACCAGGGTGATGCTCTCCTGTCACGTGACCTCTCTCCTCCATGGCAACAGGGATGCTGCCAGACTGGAGGTGGGACTTCAGGACTATATCCCTGTAGGTCTCATCCATGTACTTCTCTGTCTTTCTTATGTCTTCCAGGTCTGCTACTCTAGCCTCTAGAGAATGGACTCGTTCCCTGAGAGCAAAGAGTTCTTTGCACTTAGTGCATACGTAAGACCTCTCACCAACTGGGAGAAAATCATACATGTGACACTCAATGCAAAAGACCGGAGAACCCCCATCTCGTTGCTGGACTTCTGTTTGCATCTTAGTTTAAAGCTTGTGTTTAGGTCTTTTAAATTCTGTATATAATAAGGATTGGTGTGGATGCTTATACCAATAAAAGTGTATCTAATACCCCTAATACACCTTGTGTACCTGAAGCTTAAGTAATTAATCTCAGGTCCCCTGTGTATGACTGATTTGGATAACGAGCTGCACCTGAGAGCAGCCCCTTTCCTCTAAGATGTGCAAGTACCTATAAAACTACAATCACCCCAGGGGTGGGTGGGTGCTGGGGAGGGAGGGAGGGAGATAAGTCCTATTAACGAGGGCAGTTACAAGGTACCCTGTCCTGAACCCTCAGCAGGGGGGAAGGGGGTACCACACAAAGCCCAGTTAGTTGAGAGAGGCAAGGTAAGTTATAGCTGAGAAGGCTGAACTAGCACACCACTAAGACAAACAATAAATAATTAAATAAACAGATAGACAAACAATAAATAATTAATAAACAGCTAGAACTCACAGCAAGGTGTCACAGGAGACAAATATCCACTTCTCTAGCAGAGCACTGAAAAAGCACTGCTCTTCTCTGATCAGAGAAAAGCAGACTAAAACAGACTATGCACACGTGGAGGAAACAGGAAGAAGGCTACACAATACCTCAGCAGGGGGGGGGGAGGGGGAGGATTCACTCAAGCAGGCTAGGACAGGAAAAAAAGTTTAACACACAGCAGGTTCTGGGAGAGAGATTTAATTTAAAATGAACAGTTAACCTGGCTACCACACAAAGTCCAGTTAGTTGAGAGAGGCAAGGTAAGTTATAGCTGAGAAGGCTGAACTAGCACACCACTAAGACAAAAAAATAAATAATTAAATAAACAGTTATTAAAACAATAAATAATTAATAAACAGCTAGAAACTCACAGCAAGGTGCCACAGGAGACAAATATCCACTTCTCTAGCAGAGCACTGGAAAAAGCACTGCTCTTCTCTGATCAGAGAAAAGCAGACTAAAAAAGATCTGCCAGGTACTTGCATCCCAAACTGACCTTTGTCAGAAATAGGATGCTAGGCTCAATGGACATTGAAACAGCATGGCTTACCTTCTTTTAAAAAATGTCACAAAGTTGGAAATAATTCTGTATGAAAGAATGGACCAAAATTCTTCAAGGGTGATGTATGAGACTGAACAACTGTAAGAGGAAATGTTTAATCGAAGTTATTGTTGCTCAAGGGGGTGGCACCAATTACTGACGGAAGGATCGACATACTATTCCACACATGTATACTTGTGGCAGGTGAAGGCCTGTGATCCACAGTGTCTGACATAAGCAGGCAGGCCTAACTAGCTTGACCTGTAAATGAAGCCTGTGAAGAGGCCCATAGGAATTACACATCCCCCAACATGCTGCTATTGTAGAATTAAAACTCAGTAAAAGTATTGGATTAGCTTAGACAAGCAGAACTGAAAGTTGGAAAAAATACAGAAAAAATATGTTTAAAAGCCACTGATAAGAGAATACAGCTGTAAGGGATTTAATTAAAACTGCTGACAGAAAGGTTACAGAGCCCTGCTTCCCCGCACGTACTAACTAGCCCAATGGCCTTGGAAATAGGAAAGTAACAAGTTGGTGAACTGGCCATTGTAATTGGGACTAGAAGGGGGGTGAGCAGGTGCTGAGCCCACTCAAAGAACATAATTGGATAATCATATCAGTACCGGGACCAATAGAAGGGGTACGGGAGGTACGGGAGGTTACCGGGACCAATGAAATGTTTTCCTATACCTAGAATGGAGCAAAAGTCTATAAAAGTTGTTGTATTGCCAGAGAACATTGCTCAGCCATTTTGAATTTGATTCTGCTTGAGACTTGTGCACAAATAAATGATTTGGACCTTCTGAACAGACTCCTGGTATCATTGGTTTGTCTGCGCTCTGCTGCTACATATTCTTGGTGCGTTGGCCGGGAAGGTGTGGTATTAGAGGGTATATAGGGCAATATACCACGACTTTCCGCCTCTACAGGTTTGGTCCTGCCGGGATCGCGCCCTTCCGACGGGGGCTCGCTCCCTGGCGCCACCGGTCCCTTGCATCGGAGGGAGCTGGCCGGACCTCGGCGGGTGCCGGGCCCGGCTGGAGCCAACACCTCGAACCCGAGTGAGGGGAGTCCAAGGTCCAACTCATGCGCTTGCTTGGGAACTTTGAGGACCGGATCCGGTGAGTAAAGTTTTGATTTGTTATGTCTAGACAGATAAGAAAGAGCAGTGCTGCCATTTGAATATTGAACTTGGAACTTGGAAATTGGTAAGAGAGCTCTCAAAGACGGGCCGATTAACCCCGCATGGGTATTCGCAGGGCGAAACCCCCGTCTTCTTGTATTTTGGAATTTGAACAAGACTAGTCAGAATAGATAGAAATGAATGCATTCTGGGATACGTTGCTAGCATGATTGTGTGAATGAAGTGTGAATGAGAGGTCTGGCAGCACGGACCAAGCGAAGGCGGACCCCTGAGTAACGCAGTTCCTGACCGGGCGACCGCGTTCAGGTCGTCAAAAGGGGGAAGCGATTGTCGTCTTGTCTTGTTATGGTTTTCCCTATATGTTTATAGGGACGTGAGGACCCTTACCCACGGTTCCGCCCTCCTTTTCCCTTTTGTCTGTTGTTGCGCGCACACATCGAAATGGGAGGGGCGGGGTCTAATAGGAAACACTACATTAGAATGTATGATCGCACATTTTAAAGAAGGATATTCTGGAGACTATGGTATTAAAAAGACTGCAGCCCACTTACAGAATTTTGTGTACTAGGGAGTGGGCCCGATATTGGACCCTACCTGGCCCCGAGAGGGAACCTTTAATGTAGGAATCATTCAGTTAGTGCACCGTTAGAGTGCGAATAGCGCACCCCGATCAGTACCCTATATAAGATTCCTGGTTAAGTATTTGTGAAGATCCGCCCCTTGGGCGACAGCGCTGTTATGAAGAACAGTGCAGAATAATGTTAGCAAAGGGACAGATTATAGTCAGAAAATAGAACAGCTTAGAAAGAAGGGAAAGGAGAAAAGTCCAGGAAGAAACATATCTGGGTAGATCCTGATTCCCCAGAAGTGATCACCGACAGCCCCAAACCCAGAGCCTAGTGAGAGTAGCCCCACGTCCCTGCCCCCAGAGCCACCGGAGACAGCAGGAACGGGACCAACCCCTGAGCCATTACCCAAAGAGCAGGTAGATGAGCTCCCTTTAATTGAAGAAGATGATTCTACCGAGACAGAAAAAGGAGAATCAGATACAGAACAGAGAAGGAAGAAGCTGAAAATTCCCCGAGTGATAATGACAGTGTAAAAGTGGCTGCCAGTGTTAGCTCACCAGTGAAAAGTAAATCTAAAGTAAAGCACGAAGAAAAGAAGAAATAACCCCTGACAGGAAGTTATGAGAATATTTCTCAGATCCCAAAGACATACTGCCAAGATGATGCCTTTATGGCAAGTCCGGGAATACCATAAGAAATGAGATAATGAGGTGGTGGCGGGACCCCTAAATTATGGGTATGTCACCTTCTCTACCACGGATTTGTTAAATTGGAGGACACATTATGCCTATACCAATAAGCCCAAGAATACAGAATTAGTGAATACTATTATGGAAACCCACCACAACATGGGCGATTGCCGCCGTCTGTACTACAGAGAGCGGACACGAATTAGAAAAGCAGCTATAGACTGGCTGGCAGATAACCTGTAGCTCCAGGAGAACGGGGGGATGGGAAAGAATAGATAACACCGGTACACTACCAAAAAACTGCCTCCAGTTTTGCAAATGATTCCTATAGATTTTGGGGTGCTGAATCCAGGAAAAATAGCCCAAAATGTTCCATCACGTCACGTTTTCTTGCAAAATAGATTTCTTACCCTATAAGGAATGGTCACATAATTTCTTTTTAGCCAACTGCAGTTTATTTCTTGGCCCAAAATAGAGGTTGTAATGGTTAACTAACTAGAAACACTCCTCATGATATTTTAGAGTGTTTTTTGTTCATTTATACATTAACAGGACCAATTGGGAGGAGGGGGGCTAAATCCAGTACTCGCGCTGGCGCATGTTCTTTCCTGTTCGCCTCGCCCTTCGCTCGCTCAAACACGGTGGTTGCGACATGAACGTTACTGTCAAATTTCAGTGTCTTGCAAGTTCATTATTACCATTTGGTTGCTCAGTCGTCATCCAGCTTTATTCCGAAGTGGTTCACTACAGTTGTAGTTTGCAGTGCTGTGTATTTGTGATGGCTCACAGAGCCAGAGGTTGCGTCAACTCTCCGGACAGTTTTTGTTTTATTTGTGGGGAATATACCGTGAAAAAGCGGCAGAGGAACATTTCTGCATTTATTAAAAAGTATATTTCGCCTATTCGGTTTCGAGTTGAAGTTAGGCGATCAAGACAAACCGTGGGCTCCTCACAAAGTGTGCAAGACATGTGAGGGAAGATCTACGCTTATGGATGAAAGGTAAAAAACAAGCATTTCGTTTCGGAATACCTATGATGTGGCGTGAACAAAGAGACCACAGCAGTGACTACTATTTTTGCTCTTGCATTGTGAAGGGATACAACTTAAAAAATAAGAACGTAATAAGTTACCCCAACCTTCCCTCGGCAATTAGGCCTATGCCTCATAGCAACGAAGTACCTGTGCCTGAACCACCAAAATCTTTGGATCATATTTGTGTGGACGGTTCTGATCATGATGAGACTCATCAGATGGCTTTTCCCGATGAGTCCAGTACTTCCGAGTTTGAAACTGAACCAGATCCGAACCTGAACTTTTCTCTCAAGCTGAATTGAATGATTTAGTCCGGGATGTAGGACTCCCAAAAGATGCTGCCCAACTGCTAGGTTCTCGGCTTAAACAGAAAAATCTATTGTCACCAAGAACAACTTTTTATTGGTACCGCAACCGCGAGACACAATTTTTGAAGTATTTCAGCAAAGAGGAAGATTTGGTATTTTGCAACGATATATACGGAGTGATGGAAAAGTTTAAACTCAAGTATGATCCTGCTGAATGGAGGCTGTTCATTGATTCGTCAAAAGACAGCATAAAAGGTGTTCTTCTTCATAATGGCAACACATTCGCTTCAGTTCCTATTGCTCACTCTGTTAGTCTCCAAGAAAAATACGAGAATTTGGCCCTGATTCTTCAGAAGATTCGTTATGATGAGCATAAGTGGATGATTTGTGGAGACTTTAAAATTCTATCCATGCTATTAGGGCAGCTAATCCGGTTTCACCAAATATCCCTGCTTCCTTTGCTTGTGGGATAGCCGGTACCGCGACCGACACTGGGGGAAAAAAGACTGGCCAATTCGGGAGTATTTGAGACCTGGTGAGAAAAATGTTCTTCATGAGAGCTTGGTACCTCGTGATAAAATTCTATTACCACCTCTCCACATTAAGTTGGTCTCATTAAGCAATTCATCAAGTCCCTTCCAAAAGATGGTGAGTGCTTTTCGGTACCTTTGCTCAGTTCCCCAGACTTTCTGCCGCATAGCTACAGGAAGGAGTGTTTGTTGGCCCTGATATAAGGAAACTCATTTCAGATGGAGCATTCACTGAAACGATGTCTGAGACGGAAAAAGAAGCCTGGGATTCCTTCAAGGATGTTGTTCTCAAATTCTTGGGGAACAGGCGGGATGAGAACTATAAGGATATTGTTGCAAGGGATGCTCAATGCCTTCAAAAAACAAGGCTGTAGCATGAGCCTGAAAGTCCATTTCTTGCACTCCCATGTGAAATACTTTCCCGAAAAACCTGGGGGCGTACAGTGAAGAACAAGGTGAAAGGTTTCACCAGGACATCAAGGACGCAGAGAGAAGGTACCAAGGAAGATGGAACACCACTATGATGGCTGATTTCTGATGGTTGCTGCTGCAGGAAACACCAGATGAAAAATACTCCAAGCAGCGCTCCAAGAGAAGCATTCGGGGGATGAAGAAACGGGCCCACCAGGAGATTGTTTGTCCCAAGATCGTCTTTAAAATCTAAACTGTGTTGACAAATATCGTGTTTTACTAAACTTTGAAATAAAAATTTGCTAGTTATTACCACAGTGTCGGATCTCATTTATTAGAATTTTATTTTCACACCATCGGTGTGTGGTCTTCATGTATTGCAAGGGTGCGGTTTGCGTTTTCTATTCTTACATACATACCTGTACAACATTTTTTTGCACATTTCTTTGCTTTGCTTTGTGTCTAACCTCGCTCTTATATGCTCAATGTTTGTGCACATGTATGTGGCTGTTTTAAGTGCAGACAATTTTGCTACCATCACAGTGTGTTTTGTTGACATTACTCTATTCTTATGTGCTGCCTTGTTACAATTTTCTTTATTCTTATTTGAATAACTACTAAAACAATTAGTATAAAGAATTCATCCAAGAAACTTTTATCTCGATCGCACTCAATCTGAAACGTTCACCTCAAACTGCTAACCCAATGTAGCAAAATATCTGTACGTGATGGAGCAAATTGGTTACCAGATTTGGATTCAGCGCACCAAAAAACATAAAAATCAATCGAAACATTAGAGGCAGTTTAAAAAAAAAATTTTTTTAGTGTACCTGTGTTATAGTCAGAAAATAGAACAGCCTAGAAAGAAAGGGAAAGGTGAAAAGTCCAGGAAGAAACCCATCCTGGTAGATCCTGATTCCCCAGAAGTGATCACCCGACAGCCCCAAACCCAGCGGCCCAGTTCGAGTAGCCCCACGTCCTGCCCCAGAGCCCCGGAGACAGCAGGAGCGGGACCCAACCCCTGAGCCATTACCCGAAGAGCAGGTAGATAAGCTCCCTTTACTTGAAGAAGATGATTCTACCGAGACAGAAAAAGGAGAATCAGATACAGAAACAGAGAAGGAAGAAGCTGAAAATTCCCCGAGTGATACTGACAGTGTAAAAGTGGCTGCCAGTGTTAGCTCGCCAGTGAAAAGTAAATCTAAAGTAAAGCATGAAGAAAAGAAGAAAATAACCCCTGACAGGAAAGTTACGAGAATATCTCTCAGATCCCAAAAGACATCTACTGCTAAGATGATGCCTTTACGGCAAGTCCCGGGAATACCCATAAGAAATGAAGATAATGAGGTGGTGGCGGGACCCCTAAATTATGTGTATGTCCCCTTCTCTACCACTGATTTGTTAAATGGAGGACACATTATGCCTCCTATACCAATAAGCCCCAAGAGCTTACAGAATTAGTGAATACTATTATGGAAACCCACCAACCAACATGGGCAGATTGCTGCCAGCTCCTGTCCACCTTATTTACTACAGAGGAGCGGACACGAATTAGAAAAGCAGCTATAGACTGGCTGGCAGATAACCCGGTAGCTCCAGGAGAAAGGGGGGAGGAAAGAATAGATAATCGGGAAGCGGCCCAGAGAGAATTCCCGAATGAAGACCCCCGATGGGATCCAAATACAGAAAGAGGAGCCAGAGCCCTAGCCCGTTTTCGCCAAGGCTTTATACAAGGCCTGAAAGGGGGGGGCCAGAAAGCTATGAATCTTTCCAAAGTTACTGAAGTTACGCAAGGCATAGATGAGAGCCCAGCAGTGTTTTATGAAAGATTGACTGAAGCATATAGAATGTATACTCCCTATGATCCCGATGCACCAGGAAGTTTATGCATGGTGAATTCTGCTTTTGTAAATCAGTCTCAACCAGACATTAGACGTAAATTACAGAAATTAGAAGGGTTTGCGGGCATGAATGCAACTCAGTTATTGGAAGTCGCTCATAAGGTGTATGTGAATCGTGATAATGAAAGGCAGAGAGAATGTGATCGAAAGATGAAGAAGAAAGCGGATTTTTTGGCTGCGGCCATAGTTGAACAGAAAAGGGGAGGTATCCCTAGTCGACGGAGCAGAGGAAGGGGGCGGGGCCGAGGCGGAAGCCGGCCCCAGCTAGGCGTAAACCAATGTGCCTACTGCAGGGAGGAAGGACATTGGAGAGATGCATGCCCGCAACTCGAAGACGCCCATCAAGATGACGAAAACAATCATCAATGGAGAGAAGAAAGACGAGGCCATCCCCGAAACCGCAGAGGAGCCAATCGAGAGCAATACCAGCGAGAAAGAGGAGAAGCCATACAAGCATTGGCTACGACAGCCCATGATGAAGATGACGTGGATTAGGACAGACCGGGCTCCGAATTTGCTTTAGGTCTCCAGGAGCCTATGGTCGGAATACAAATAGGAGACCAAGTTATGAACTTTATGGTTGATACTGGAGCAGAACATTCAGTAGTAGACAAGAAGATAGCCCCATTTTCTATAAAAGCAGTCACTATTGTAGGAGCAACTGGTGCCAAAGCCACAAAATCTTTTCTTCAGAATCGCATATGCAGTCTAGGAGGACAACAAATAACTCATCAATTCCTTTATATGCCTGAATGTCCAGTGCCACTACTGGGACGAGATATGTTAGCCAAGCTACAAGCCCAAATATCCTTTACTGAAAGAGGAGAAATGCAAATGACAGTAAATTCTCAAGCCAAACCAGCAGGAATAATGCTGCTTACAGTTCCCCGAGAAGAAGAATGGAGATATTACAGTGATGAATCTGCCCAAGACACCTATTTTGAACAAACTTTGAAAAGCATGCACCACCTGGAGTATGGGCAGAAGGCAGTCCTCCAGGCCTAGCCAAACATATAGCTCCAATAATTGTAACTCTCAAGCCTAGTGCTACACCAGTACAGTACATGAGGGGAGGAGTGGCCTAGTGGTTGGGGCAAGGTACTTCAGGCCGGAAGGTCGGGGGTTCAAATCCCACCAGAGGACAGCAACCTTGGGCCGGAAGGACTGGGGTTTCTAGTCCCACAGGTGCTCCTTGTGGTCTTGGGCAAGCCACTTAACCCTCCATTGCCCATGTTCCTTGTAGCTATTAGTGTATGTGTCTCATATCCTCTTGTGTTAAATGTATCCCTCAATTGTGTTGTGACCACTTTGATTGAAGGATAAGGTGGTATACAAAACTGTCTAAATAAATAAATAAATAAATGTCAAGCAGTACCCTCTCCCAAGAGCTGCAATTGAAGGCATCCACCGCCACTTGCAAAGATTACTAGAACATGGCCTACTAAAAGTATGTCAATCCCCATGGAACACTCCACTTCTGCCAGTGAAAAAGCCTGGAACAGATGACTACCGCCCAGTGCAAGATCTAAGACGAGTGAATGAAGCAGTTGAGACCATACATCCAGTTGTACCCAATCCTTACACTCTTCTAGGACTGATACCTGCTGAAGCTACCCACTTCACTGTACTAGATTTAAAAGATGCATTCTTTTGCATAAGATTAGCCCCCATAAGTCAGATATTATTTGCATTTGAATGGCAGGACCCTATCTCTGGAAGAGGGGGCCAACTTACTTGGACACGATTACCCCAAGGATTCAAGAATTCGCCTACCATCTTTAGTGCTGCACTGAATCAAGACCTTTCAAGCTATCCAGTGGCCCCGGGGAAGAGAGTGCTTCTCCAATACGTGGACGATCTGCTGATAGCTGCTGTATCAGAAAGTGAATGTATACAAGCCACCAAAGACCTCTTGCAGTTACTAGATGAAGCTGGATACAAAGTTTCCAGAGCAAAAGCGCAACTATGCCAAAAAGAAGTGAAATACTTGGGCTTTCGTATAACCAAAGGAAGCCGAAAATTAGGCAGAGAGAGAAAAGAAGCAGTATGCAGAATTCCAATCCCAACTACCAGAAAGCAAGTCAGAGCCTTTCTGGGAGCGGCAGGATATTGCCGAATCTGGATTCCCAACTTTGCCCAAATCGCCAAACCACTGTATGAAGCCACAAAAGGAGAAGAAAAGTCGCCACTGGAGTGGGGACCTGAGCAGGATAGAGCATTCAAGACGTTAAAGGAAGAATTGATGTCATCACCAGCCCTTGGACTACCAGATGTTCACAAGCCTTTCCACTTGTTTGTACATGAAGCACAAGGAAATGCCTTAGGCATGTTGACTCAGAAATTGGGAAATTGGGAGCGACCTGTAGCATACCTATCGAAACAATTGGACACTGTGGCGAAAGGATGGCCACCTTGCCTGAGAGCAGTTGCAGCTACAGCATTGTTAGTGAGTGAAGCAGACAAGCTCACACTAGGACAGAATCTACGAGTCACTGTGCCACATGCAGTCCTTGCCCTTATGGAACAGAAAGCAAATCATTGGCTCACCAATTCCCGAATGTTGAAATATCAGAGCATGTTATGTGAAAACCCACAGATACAACTGGAAGTGAGCCATGCCTTGAATCCAGCCACATTGATACCTATTAGTGAAGAACTCCCAGAACATGACTGTATAGAAGTCATGGACACTGTATTCTCAAGCCGACCTGACCTGACAGATGTGCCCATAGACAATCCTGACCAAGTCTATTACGTAGATGGAAGCAGTCTCATCATCAATGGACGACGATGTGCCGGATATGCAGTAGTCACTCAACATGAAGTCGTTGAGTCATCAGCTCTAGCCTCAGGTACATCAGCCCAGAAAGCAGAATTGATAGCACTTACTCGAGCCCTACTGTTAGGTGCAAAACTTGTGCTAAATGTATATACAGACTCTAAATATGCCTTCACTACCCTACATGCCCATGGAGCTCTCTATAAAGAACGAGGGCTCATCACGTCCGGAGGAAAATCAGTCAAGTATGGCCCCGAGATACTGATGTTACTTGATGCAGTATGGGCCCCAACTCGTGTAGCTGTCATGCATTGCAGAGGACACCAAGCAGGAAAAGGAGAAGTTGCTCGAGGAAATAGGTTTGCAGATGCCTCAGCACGACAAGCAGCTATGACAGGACAAATTACACCACAAGCCATGCCAATGCAGGCAGCATTGTTTCCAGTACCCTTGAACTTATGGACACCACGATATACCACCAAAGAATTAGATTACTACTGTAACAAGGAAGATGGAGTACTGAAAGATGGGTGGATTGAGCTGCCACCAGCAGAGGGCAGTCAACCCCCAGGACGAATAGTAATTCCCGAATTGTTAGGTCCAGCCTTTGTCAAAGCTTTCCACGAAGCCACCCACTATGGAAAAAGTGCTATGGAAAAAGCACTCAGACCACATTTCTGCATTACCATGTTAGCAGCCCTATCAGCTTCAGTGGCATGCCAGTGTCTAATTTGTGCCAAAAATAATGCCAAGCAAGGTCCCATACCACCACCCCGAGTTCAGTCAGGAGGTGTAACCCCCTATGCACCACCTGCAAATTGATTTTACTGAAATGCCAAATGCCAATGGATATCACTACCTATTAGTATTAGTTTGTACTTTCTCTGGGTGGGTAGAAGCCTTCCCAACCAGAACTGAAAAAGCTCGAGAAGTCACCAAAGTTTTACTGAGAGAGATTGTCCCTAGATTTGGAATTCCAGCAGTAATAGGGTCAGACAATGGGCCCTCATTTGTTTCTCAGATTACTCAACAGTTAGCAAAAGCTTTGCAGATACAATGGAAGCTTCACACTGCATAGACCCCAGAGTTCAGGGAAAGTTGAGGGAATGAATCGTACCTTAAAAGCCCAAATGTCTAAGCTTTGTCAGGAGACACGCCTGAAATGGCCCCAAGTGCTCCCAATAGCTTTACTCAGAATACGCTCAGCTCCTGTGAAGTCAACAGGATTTTCCCCTTTTGAAGTTCTGTATAGTAAACCCCCACCAATAGTGCAGGGAATTAAAGGAAGTCTAGCCCAAATTGGTTCAGAAATAACCAGGCAAGAACTCCTAGCTCTTAGTTTTGTTCTGCAGACTCTCCATGCGTGGATCCAAGACCAGTTGCCTATCAACTTGACGGAACCCTTGCATCCCTACCAGCCTGGCACCTCGGTGTGGATCAAGGATTGGAAGAAGACACCGCTGGAACCCCATTGGAAGGGACCATACACTGTCATCCTGTCTACCCCAACTGCAGTAAAGGTAGCAGAAATCGATTCCTGGATCCACCACAGCAGAGTCAAGTCCGCAGCTGATCCAGAACCTAAGCAGTGGACAGCAGAGCAGCATCCTGATGCACCTTTGTGAGTTACTCTGAGACGGCAACCAGCAGCTTAGACACTTTGTCACAGTGCCCTGCAGTAGCCAAGTCTTTCGAAGAGGATTGCTGTTTTCCATACAGCAAAAGTTTGTTTCAACGAACCTCATGTGTGTGATTTTACACACTACTTTGATGCTACATTGATTGACCATATTTCAGAAGCCAACTGAAATTGATAAGTTGGTTAATGTGTGATGGACAATTTGAGGATCTTCAATCAACACTCAGCACCCGTTGAATTGCTTCATTAGCAAACGGGACGAAGAAAAGAACGTCGTGATCAAGATTTTCAAGCTGAGGATTCAGAAGAACTCCAATCAACATGTATCTTTATCTTTGCTTTGTCCTGGTTGCCTGTTTTGGAGGCTTTGAACTGACTCATGCCTTACCTCCATGCACTGCTTGCATTACTTCTACTCGAACTGGACTGAAAGTAACTCAGACTTTGATTTATCACTCTTACTATTCCTGCACTGGTAAAGTGACTCGGTGTATTTATAACACCACTGAACTGAATGTTTGTACCAAGGGTAAATCTAAAGTATGCTTTAATCCGCATCAGAATCCATCCTATTACACCTTGGAAATGAGATGGAAAAATGCAAATGGACCTTTGATCAATGCCACACGCCCACTCACAGATCCTAGTCAATCTGCTGTTTTGTATTTTGATGCTTGTGAAGTAATCAACAGAGATAGTCGTTCTAAGTGTGGTAATTGGGAAAAATCATACACATGGAATGACAAATATGTGTCCAGAAGGGACCATTGGATGGGGAGCATGCACAGGAAAGAAAGTCTCAGCTGATGTATATAGTACAGCCCCAGAATCAGATTACTTCTGCCCAAGATGGGAATGTGTCTTCTATGCCACCTGGGTTGGTACGGTAGAGAATGCCAACAAAGATAATCACATAGCTGCATTGCGAAGGTCATATGTCAAAGGTATAGACAAATGCAAGAAAAATGCTTGCAATCCCTTAGAGTTAGTTATTCAGAGACCCGAATATTGGAAACGAGGATCCCGATTTGGTATACGAATTGCAGAGTCTGGATCAGATCCAGGAACCATAGTATATATAAAATTAAATACCCAAGCCCATAAATCATCCAAGTACCATATCCATGACACATTCTATGAAGCCATGCATGTAAATAAGTTTGAAATTCCCCATCCCTCCCAGAACTTATTTTTAGAATTAGCTGGAGCAGTAGTATCCAGTCTAAATATCTCAGATTGTTACTTTTGTGGGGGGACACAAATGGGTGACCAATGGCCATGGGAAGCCCAAGAATTAAATTACTCAATGACTTACAATCAAACTGAACTACATAAGACTACCAGCGAATGGGTGTTAGCGCACTCAATAGTTGGACGTCTTTGCTATGCACGAACTGGACCCCAGTTCAAACAACAGGTAGGACAGCTGGTCTGTCTTAGCCAGAAGTTCTATAATGACACTACCAAAAAGACGTCTTGGTGGTCAGGAATTAAAGAACCTGAACCACCTAACCCATTAGCTAGATTTCCTGAGCTTTCTCATTTATGGACAAATCTTGCCTGGCAAGCCCCACCTGGCCTATATTGGATCTGTGGAAACAGAGCATATGCCTGACTCCCTACACACTGGGGAGGGGCGTGTGTCTTAGGGACCATCAGACCTTCTTTCTTTCTTTTAAACACAGAACATGGAGAACAATTAGGATACCCAGTGTACACAACTAATCACAGACATAAAAGAGCACTGAGACAGAAGAGAGCACCCCTCCAGGTAGGCAAGTGGGAGAAGTGGCAGGGTGATGATTGGCCACCAGAAAGAATTATTGAATATTATGGGCCTGCCACCTGGAATGATGATGGTATGTGGGGCTATCGAACCCCAGTCTATATGATTAATCGTATTATTCGCTTACAAGCAGTAGTTGAAATAATAACCAATGAAACTGGCCAAGCTCTTACACTTTTAGCTAGACAAAGTACTCAGATGCGCACTGCTATATATCAGAACCGTTTAGCATTAGATTATTTGTTAGCAGCTGAAGGAGGAGTATGTGGTAAGCTGAATTTAACTAATTGTTGTTTAAAAATAGATGATAAAGGTCAAGTAGTTGAAGAAATTGCTGAAACTATGCGAAAGCAAGCTTATGTGCCAGTACAAACTTGGCATTCACTAAAGTTTCCTAACTGGTTTGCTAACCTTTTCTCATGGCTAGGAGGACTTAAAACTTTCCTTATACTAGTACTAATAATCCTTGCTGTCATTTTACTGTTACCATGTATAATCCCATGTTGTATGCGTTCTATTCATAGTGCTATTGAAAGTACAGTAGAGCGGAAGACCGCAACTAAGATTATGGCCTTATACCAACCTAAACCTCCTGCATATAGTCGGAAACCTCTGACCATGATATAACCATTTTAAGTGATTTAATTCTCACACCTTATTAATAGGGTGAGATTAATCAAAGGGGGGAATGTGGCAGGTGAAGGCCTGTGATCCACAGTGTCTGACATAAGCAGACAGGCCTAACTAGCTTGACCTGTAAATGAAGCCTGTGAAGAGGCCCATAGGAATTACACATTCCCCAACATGCTGCTATTGTAGAATTAGAACTCAGTAAAAGTATTGGATTAGCTTAGACAAGCAGAACTGAAAGTTGGAAAAATACAGAAAAATATGTTTAAAAGCCACTGATAAGAGAATACAGCTGTAAGGGATTTAATTAAAACTGCTGACAGAAAGGTTACAGAGCCCTGCTTCCCGCACGTACTGACTAGCCCAATGGCCTTGGAAATAGGAAAGTAACAAGTTGGTGAACTGGCCATTGTAATTGGGACTAGAAGGGGGGTGAGCAGGTGCTGAGCCCACTCAAAGAACATAATTGGATAATCATATCAGTACCGGGACCAATAGAAGGGGTACGGGAGGTACGGGAGGTTACCGGGACCAATGAAATGTTTTCCTATACCTAGAATGGAGCAAAAGTCTATAAAAGTTGTTGTATTGCCAGAGAACATTGCTCAGCCATTTTGAATTTGATTCTGCTTGAGACTTGTGCACAAATAAATGATTTGGACCTTCTGAACAGACTCCTGGTATCATTGGTTTGTCTGCGCTCTGCTGCTACAAGCCATTTTGAATTTGATTCTGCTTGAGACTTGTGCACAAATAAATGATTTGGACCTTCTGAACAGACTCCTGGTATCATTGGTTTGTCTGCGCTCTGCTGCTACATATTCTTGGTGTGTTGGCCGGGAAGGTGTGGTAATAGAGGGTATATAGGGCAATATACCACGACTTTCCGCCTCTACAGGTTTGGTCCTGCCGGGATCGCGCCATTCCGAAGGGGGCTCGCTCCCTGGCGCCACCGGCCCCTTGCATCGGAGGGAGCTGGCCGGACCTCGGCGGGTGCTGGGCCCGGCTGGAGCCAACACCTCGAACCCGAGTGAGGGGAGTCCGAGGTCCAACTCATGCGCTTGCTTGGGAACTTTGAGGACCGGATCCGGTGAGTAGAGTTTTGATTTGGTATGTCTAGACAGATGAGTCAGAGCAGTACTGCCATTTGAATCTTGAATTTTGAACTTGGAACTTGGAACTTGGTAAGAGCTTGATCACCTCTCAAAGACGGACCGACTATCCCTGCATGAGTATTCGCGGGGCGAAACTCCCGTCTTCTTGTATTTTGGAATTTGAATAAGACTAGTCAGAATAGACAGGATTGGATTGTATTCTTGGGATACGTTGCTAGCATGATTGTGTGAATGAGAGGTCTGGCAGCACGGACCAAGCGAAGGCGGACTCCTGAGTAACGCATTTCCTGGCCGGGCGACCGCGTCAAGGTCGTAAAAAGGAGGAAGCGACTGTCATCTTGTCTTTTTATTCGTTTCCCTTATATGTTTCTAGGGCCGTGAGGACCCCTTAGCCACCCTCCTTTTCCCTTCCGCCCTCCTTTTCCCTTCTGTTTGTTGTTGCGCGCACACATCGAAATGGGAGGGGCGGGATCTACTAGGAGCACTCCATTAGAATGTATGATCACCCATTTTAAAGAAGGATATTCAGGAGATTATGGAATTAAAATGACTGCAACCCGATTACAGATTTTGTGTACTAGGGAGTGGCCCGACTTAGACCCCTCATGGCCCCGAGAGGGAACCTTTACTATAGGAATTATTCAGTCAGTTCACCCGAAAGTGCGAGTAGCGCACCCCGGTCAGTACCCTTATATAGATTCCTGGTTGA
Organism: Ichthyophis bannanicus; assembly: GCA_033557465.1. Lineage (NCBI taxonomy): Eukaryota > Metazoa > Chordata > Amphibia > Gymnophiona > Ichthyophiidae > Ichthyophis > Ichthyophis bannanicus. The sequence continues at coordinate 912,210,876 of CM066032.1, read as the reverse complement.
GCATTTGTGAAAACCCGCCCTCCTGGGCGAATCGCTGTTATGAAGAACAGTGCAGAATAATGTTAGCACTAACAGATCAAACACAGAAAGTAGATCAGACTAAAAAGACAGGGACAGGTGAGAAATCCAGACGGAAACCCATCCTTGTAGATCCTGAGTCCCCAGAAGTGATAACTCGACAGCCTGAAGCCCAGCGTCCAGTAAAGGTGCCACCGCGTCCCGCCCCAGAGCCACAGAGACAGCGGGAACGGGACCCAACCCCAGAACCATTTCCTGAAGAGCAGGCAGACAAGCTTATTTCAGATGAGGAAGATGAATCAACTGAGACTGAGGAGAAAGTTGAGTCAGAGGCAGAAGAGCACTAGGAAGGGTCTTCCCAGAGTGATACTGACAGCATAAAGACGACTGTCAGTGTGAGCCCATCAGTTAAAAGTAAAGCATCCCAGACTAAGCGCACGGACAGCAGAAAGAAAGCCCCTACCAGGAGAGTTACTAAAATCTCCCTCAGATCCAGAAAGCATTCTACTGCAAAAATGATGCCCTTACGGCAAGTCCCGGGAGTGCCCGTGAGAGATGAAGATAATCAGGTGGTGGCAGGACCCCTAAGTCTAGTATATGTGCCCTTCTCCACTACTGATTTGTAAAATTGGAAGTCACATTATGCTTCCTATACTGATAAGCCCCAGGAGCTAACAGAGTTAATGCATACCATTATGGAAACCCACTTGGGCAGATTGCCTTCAGCTCCTGTCTACCTTATTCACTACTGAGGAGCGGACCCGAATTAAGCGAGCAGCTATTGACTGGATGGCAGATAACCCTGTAGCACTGGGGGACGGCGTAAGGATAGATAATCGGGAAGCAGCCCAAAGAGAATTCCCAAATGAAGACCCCCGGTGGGATCCGAATACAGAGAGAGGATCCAGATCTCTATCACGATTTCGCCAAGGCCTTATGCAAGGTCTGAAAAGGGGGGGCCAGAAAGCTATGAACCTTTCTAAAGTGACCGAAGTTAACCAGGGCATAGATGAAAGCCCAGCAGTGTTTTATGAAAGATTGACTGAAGCGTATAGAATGTATACTCCCTATGATCCAGATGCACCAGGAAGCTTATGCATGGTGAATTCTGCTTTTGTAAATCAGTCTCAACCAGACATTAGACGAAAGCTACAGAAACTAGAAGGGTTTGCGGGCATGAATGCAACTCAGTTATTGGAAGTCGCTCATAAAGTGTATGTGAATCGTGATAATGAGAGACAGAAAGAATGTGATCGAAAGATGAAGAAGAAAGCTGATTTTCTGGCTGCGGCCATAGTTGAACAGAAAAGGGGAGGTTTCCCTAGTCGAAGGAGCAGAGGAAGAGGGAGGGGCCGAGGAGAAGGCCGGCCCCAATTAGAGGTGAACCAATGTGCCTACTGCAAAGAGGAAGGACATTGGAGAGATACATGCCCGCAACTCGAAGACGCCCACCAGGATGACGAAAATAATGCTCAATGGAGAGAAAGAGGACGGGGCCGACCCCGGAACCGTGGAGGAACCAATCGAGAACAATTTCAGCGAGAAAGGGGAGATGCCATCCAAGCATTGGCCGCAACGACCAATGACGAAGATGAAGCAGATTAGGACAGACCGGGCTCCGAATTTGCTTTAGGTCTCCAGGAGCCTATGGTCAGTATACAAATAGGAGACCAAGTTATGGATTTTATGGTCGATACTGGAGCAGAACATTCTGTAGTAGATAAACAAATTGCCCCATTTTCCGCAAGAGCAGTCACCATTGTGGGAGCAACTGGTGCCAAAGCCACAAAGCCTTTTCTTCAGAACCGAATATGCAGTCTGGGAGGACAGCAAATAACACATCAATTCCTCTATATGCCTGAATGTCCAGTACCATTACTGGGACGAGATATGTTAGCCAAGTTACAGGCCCAAATATCCTTTACCGAGAAAGGAGAGATGCAAATGACAGTGAATTCCCAGACTAAACCTGCAGGAATAATGTTGCTTACTGTTCCCCGTGAGGAAGAATGGAGATATTATAGTAGTGAATCCACTCAGGACACCTATTTTGAGCAAACTCTGAAAAGTATTGATGCCCTGCCTGGGGTATGGGCAGAAGGCAATCCCCCAGGCCTAGCCAAGCATATAGTTCCAATAATTGTGAATCTCAAACCCAGTGCTACACCAATACATGTTAAGCAATACCCGCTCCCAAGAGCAGCAATTGAAGGCATTCACCGCCACTTGTTAAGATTACTAGAGTATGGCCTACTAAAAGTATGTCAGTCATCATGGAACACTCCACTCTTGCTAGTGAAGAAGCCTGGAACAGATGACTACCGTCCAGTGCAGGACCTGAGGAGAGTGAATGAAGCAGTTGAGACCATACATCCAGTTGTGCCAAACCCTTACACACTTTTAGGACTAATTCCTGCTGAAGCTACCCACTTTACTGTTTTGGACTTAAAAGATGCGTTCTTTTGCATAAGATTAGCCCCAATTAGTCAATTGCTGTTTGCCTTTGAATGGCAGGACCCTGTCTCTGGAAGACGGGGCCAACTTACTTGGACACGATTACCCCAAGGATTCAAGAATTCACCTACCATCTTCAGTGCTGCATTGAACCAAGACCTTTCAAGCTATCCAGTGGCCCCGGGGAAGAGAGTACTTCTCCAATATGTGAACGATCCGCTGATAGCTGATGTATCAGAAAGTGAATGTATACAAGCCACCAAAGACCTCTTGCAGCTACTGGATGAAGCTGGATACAAAGTTTCCAGAGCCAAAGCACAGCTATGCCAAAAAGAAGTGAAATACTTAGGCTTTCGTTTGACTAAAGGAAGCCGACAATTAGGAAGAGAGAGAAAAGAAGCTGTGTGCAGAATTCCAACCCCAACTACCAGAAAGCAAGTCAGAGCCTTTCTAGGAGCAGCAGGATACTGCCGAATCTGGATTCCCAACTTTGCTCAAATTGCCAAACCATTGTATGAAGCTACAAAAGGAGAAGAAAAGTCGCCACTAGAGTGGGGACCTGAGCAGGAAACAGCCTTCAAGACGTTAAAGGAAGAATTGATGTCATCACCAGCACTGGGATTACCAGATGTTCACAAGCCTTTTCATTTATTCGTACATGAGGCACAAGGGAACGCCTTAGGCATGGTGACTCAGAAATTAGGAAACTGGGAGCGACCTGTAGCATACCTATCAAAACAATTGGACACTGTGGCCAAAGGATGGCCACCTTGCTTGAGAGCAGTAGCAGCTACAGCATTATTAGTAAGTGAAGCAGACAAGCTCACCTTGGGACAGAATCTACGAGTCACTGTGCCACACGCAGTCCTTGCCCTCATGGAGCAGAAGGCGAAACACTGGCTCACCAATTCCCGAATGTTGAAATATCAGAGTATGTTATGTGAAAACCCACAGATACAATTGGAAGTGAGCCATGCCTTGAACCCAGCCACATTGATACCTGTCAGCGAAGAACCCCCGGAACATGACTGTATAGAAGTCATGGAGACTGTATTCTCAAGTCGACCTGATCTGACAGATGTGCCCTTGGACAATCCCGATCAAACCTATTTCGTGGATGGAAGCAGTCTCATCCTCAATGGACGACGTTGTGCCGGGTATGCAGTGGTTACTCGGTATGAAGTCATTGAATCATCAGCCCTAGCGTCAGGCACATCAGCCCAGAAAGCAGAATTAATCGCACTTACCCGAGCATTGGTGCTAGGTGCAAACCTCTTGTTAAATGTGTACACAGACTCTAAATATGCCTTCACCACTTTACATGCCCATGGAGCCCTCTACAAAGAACGAGTGCTCATCACGTCAGGAGGAAAATCTATCAAATATGGCCCGGAGATATTGATGTTACTTGATGCAGTATGGGCCCCAACTCGTGTAGCTGTCATGCACTGCCGAGGACATCAAGCAGGTAAAGGAGATGTTGCCCAAGGAATAGATTTGCTGATGCCGCAGCACGACAAGCAGCCATGACAGGACAAATTTCATCACAGGCTATGCCAATGCAGGCAGCATTGTTTCCAGTACCCCTCAATTTATGGACACCACGATATACCACCAAAGAATTGGATTACTACTGTAATAAAGAAGAGGGAGTGCTGAAAGATGGATGGATTGAGCTGCCACTGGCAGAGGGCAGTCAACCTTCAGGACGAATAGTAATCCCCGAATTGTTGGGGCCGGCCTTTGTCAAGGCCTTTCATCAAGCCACACATTATGGAAAAAGCGCTATGGAAAAGGCACTTAGACCACATTTCTGCATTACTATGTTGGCAGCCCTATCAGCTTCAGTAGCACGCCAGTGTCTAATTTGTGCCAAGAATAATGCCAAACAAGGTCCCACACCACCACCTCGAGTTCAGTCAGGAGGTGTAACCCCCATGCACCACCTGCAGATTGACTTTACTGAAATGCCAAAAGCCAATGGCTACCGCTACTTGTTAGTATTAGTTTGTACTTTCTCCGGGTGGGTGGAAGCCTTTCCCACCAGAACTGAAAAGGCCCGAGAAGTTACCAAAGTTTTGCTGAGAGAAATTATTCCCAGATTTGGAATTCCTGCAGTAATAGGGTCAGATAATGGGCCCTCATTCGTTTCCCAGATTACTCAGCAGTTAGGAAGAGCCCTGCAGATACAATGGAAGCTTCACACTGCATATAGACCTCAGAGTTCAGGGAAAGTTGAGCGAATGAATCGTACCTTGAAAGCCCAAATGTCTAAGCTTTGTCAGGAGACTCGCCTGAAGTGGCCCCAAGTACTCCCAATAGCTTTACTCAGAATACGCTCAGCTCCTGTAAAGTCAACAGGATTTTCCCCTTTTGAGGTTCTGTATGGTAAACCCCCACCAATAGTGCAGGGAATTAAAGGTAGTTTAACACAGATTGGTTCAGAAATAACCAGACAAGAACTTCTGGCTCTTAGTTTTGTTCTACAGACTCTCCATACGTGGATACAGGACCAGTTGCCTATCAACTTGACGGAGCCCCTGCATCCCTACCAGCCTGGAACCTCGGTGTGGATCAAAGACTGGAGAAAGACACCGTTGGAACCACATTGGAAGGGGCCATATACCGTCATCCTGTCTATCCCAACTGCAGTAAAGGTAGCAGAGATCGATTCCTGGATCCACCACAGCAGAGTCAAGCCCGCAGCCGTTCCAGAACCCGAGCAGTGGACAGCAGTACAGCATCCTGATGTACCTTTGCGACTTACCTTGAGGCGGCAACCAGTGACCTAGACACTTTTGGGATCATCCCAACAACCATAGCTGTAATAGCCAAGTCTTTCGAAGAGGATTGCTGTTTCCAATACAGCAGAATTTAGCTCAAACAAACCTTATGTGTGCGGTTTTGCACACCGTTTGGTACTATATTGATTGACAAATATTCAGAGCCAACTGAAATTGATAAGCTAGTTGGCATACGACGGACATTGTGAGGATCTTCAATCAGCATTCGACACCCGTTGAATTGCTTCATTAGCAAACGGGACAGCATTGTGCCAAAACGAGGACGTCGGGATCAAGATTTTCAAGTGAGGATTCAGAAGAACTCCAATCAACATGCATCTTTGTTTTTACTTTGTCCTGGTTGCCTGCCTAGGAGGCCTTGAACTGACTTGTGCCTTGCCTCCATGTACTGCTTGCATTACTTCCACTCGGACTGGAATGAAAGTAACTCAAACTTTGCTATATCATTCTTACTATACTTGCACTGGTAAAGTGACTCGGTGTATTTATAACACCACTGAACTAAATGTTTGCACCAAAGGGAAAACTAAAGTTTGTTTCAACCCACATCAGAATCCATCCTATTACACTTTAGAAATACGATGGAATGATGCGGATGGACCTCTGCTTAATGCCACACCCCCACTCACCGACCCTACTAAGATTGCTGTATTATACTTTGTTGTTGTTTTTTTTAACTTTTATTTTCATTTTGCAACAAACAAAAGAAACAACACACCAAAGGAGACAAAACAAGTAAACAATAAGGAAAAGTAAACCCAATTACCCCCCACCCCCATGCTTCTTCTCTAGCCGATTATGTCAGCATGTGAGCGCTTCCTAACAACAGTGATTGTACAGCAAAACGATCAAAAGAGTATCTACAATACAGAATGATCATGGGACAGAGATATATACAAATTTAGACAGTCAGATGAGAGCATTTAGCAGAATATACATAATCATTGAGCAACTTCCATTTGGACCGATGATGAGGAGTCTGAACGGGGGAAGCAAACATACGAGGTATTTGTTCATATTTACTGTAGAGACAGACATGATTCCACCATTCATTGGGGCTCAGATGGGAGCTATTTTTCCAGTATTTCGTAATTAGGGAAATAGCAATGCCAAGCATAAAGTCCAAAAGGAAGTAAGCCGTTTTTGGAAGAGAGGGGATCCCCGCAGCTGAGCGAAGTCCCACTATCCTCCAAGAAAGGGGCTCTTGAAAGTGCAAAATAGACTGGATACGACCCCAGACCCGACGCCAGTAATACTGTAGTGCGGGACATTCATACATGACATGAGGTAGTGAACCAATGGCCGCATGGCATGTCCAACAACCATTGCCCTGAGTAGTGTTCCATTTGGCTAATCTGTCAGGAGTGTAAAAACACCGGTGGGCTAGAAAGAAGAGTGTCTGAGTGAGTGAGGCGGATCGGGAGACCCGTGTCACTCTACTCCAGACAAGGCTCCATTGCTCCGGGGTCAAAGTCACATGCAATTCTCTCTCCCATGCTTTCTGCGCTATAGGGGTATCTCTAGTTATAGCATTACATAAGGTTTTGTAAAAATTGGATGCTACACCCGGTGAACTACCGATATGTCGGATAGTCTCCGACCAACCTTGTGTAGGGGATGCCGACGGCGGGAGCACCTTAGCACTCCGAAGGCAATGCTGAAGTTGCACCAATTGAAAGTAGTGTTTCGCTGGGAGACCAAATTCAATTTGCAATTCACTAAAAGTTTTCCAGCGACCATCATGGAACAACTGGCTAGGAGTCCAAATGCCCCTAGTGTACCAGGGGCTCCACGCCATCGGCTTATTTTGTATGCGAAATCGAGTATTGTACCAAAGCGGGAGCCTGTCTAACGGACAGAGTCGGGAGTCTAAAGATTGCATAAGAGTATTAAAGGCACCTAAGGTGTCTAAAAGCATTGGTGGATAGTGGGAGTCTGATGGGAGAGTCATACCAGGGAGGAAAGTAAGAGGAATCGGTTTGCAAAGGTCCTCTTCTATGTCTAGCCACACAGGTCTACTCGGTACTAGATCGTCCAGCCAACGAGCGCCTTGTTTGAGAAGAAAAGATTGATGGTACTTCAGGAAATCTGGGAACCTGACACCCCCATTTTCCTTATCTGCTTGTAGCTTATGTTTCGCTATCCTAGGTGTCTTGTTTTGCCATAAGTATCTAGTCAGAAGGCCCTCTATATCTTTATATGTGCGTCGAGGTAAGAGACAGGGCAACATTTCTAAAATATAATTCACTTTCGGAACAATCATCATTTTTATGGTTTCTAAGCGACCCCACCAGGTAAGTGTTAAAGGAGTCCAGCGGTGAGTAAGCGCCCGGACTTTAGAGGTTAAGTCTTTGGCATTGAAGGAGATAGTGTCTTCCAAAGGAGAACAATAGTGGACCCCAAGGTATTTGACCATGCGAGGTTGCCAGAAAAATGGGAAGGGTTGCATATCTGCCTGATGAAGCAAAGGATTTAATGGAAAGGCTACCGACTTGGTCCAATTTATCTTATAACCGGACAGTTGTGAGTATTTACCAATTTGCTCTAGGACAGCCGGTACTGAGTCTATAGAAACAAAAAGCATAAGGTCATCAGCATACGCTGAAATTTTGATTTCCCTATGGGAGAAGGGGACTCCATGAATCTCCTCCGATTGCCGGATTAGTAAAGCCAAGGGTTCGAGTGCTAGATCGAAAAGAAGTGGAGACAGTGGGCATCCCTGGCGAGTACCGCGTTGAAGGGGAAAAGGCTGAGACTTTAAAGCATTGGCACATATACTAGCTGTAGGCTGTGCATACATGGTGCGGAGACAACGGAGAAAACCTTCCCCGAATCCGTACCAGCGGAGGACTGCAAACAGGAAGGGCCACTCTAAACGATCAAAGGCCTTCTCAGCATCAAGTGAGAGGCCAACAAATGGGCGATCAAGATTAACTGCGGCAGTTAGAACATGACATAGAGTCCGAGCATTGTCAGCAGTTGATCTACCAGGAATGAAACCGCATTGATCTGGGTGTATTAAGGTAGACATCCTATCAGAGAGCCGGGTGGAGAGAATGGTGGCAAATATTTTATAGTCCGCGTTTAGGAGGGAAATTGGACGATAATTAGCTGTTAGTTGCGGGTCTCTCCCCTCTTTCTCAAAAACTACTACATTTGCCATGGAAAAGGACCCAGAAGGGGAGCCCTCCTTGGCCAGAGCAGAAAAATAAAGTTTCAAAACTGGAGCTAAGTCAGCGTGAAAGGTTTTGTAGAATTCAGCAGGGAGACCGTCTGGGCCTGCGGCTCGTCCTGAGGCACATTTCTTAATAGCAGAATGAATTTCTGAGAAAGTAAATGGTTTGTCCATGGCCACTCTATCTTCGTCAGATAGGGTCGGTCTTTGTACCCCTGAAAGTAAGCGGTCAAATACTTCTGGCTCAAAATCACATTCAGATTGATAAAGCCGAGTATAAAAATCATGAAAGAGTTCTAAGATTTCTGTATCTTTAGTGACCAAACCCCCCCCCCGACGGATTACGGAGGGCTGTAACACGCTTGGCTTCTTTTTGACCTTTTAGGGCATTTGCTAATAATTTGCCAGCACGGTTATTTTCCCGGTAATATATCCCTTGTTGTGATTCAATATTTTTAACAGCAGCAGTATACAAGAGTTGATTGTATTGAAAACGCAAGCGTTGTAAACGGAGTAAAATACATGGGTCAGTACGGGACGTGAGGAGATGCTCCCCAGCTTGTATCTGCTGCTCTAGAATCAGTAAGTGCTGCTTTCTTTGTTTCCCCTGCCGAATTTGATAGCTAGTTATAGTTGCACGGATAGACGCTTTAAAACCCTCCCACCAAGCCCAGCTCGCTGTGTCATGGGGTGAGTTGAAATGAAAATAATCTTGGATTGCGGCCTTTATATCAACCTGAAAATCTTTTTGACCTAGTAGGGATCTATCAAAAAACCAAGCTCAGGGAGAGTCGTCCCGCGCAGTAACATGTAATGATAGAGATATGGCAGCATGATCTGAAATATGGAGAGGATGAGTCCTAGCCGTGTCCACTTGGGAAATCAGTGCTTTGGAAATGAGAAAGAAATCTATTCTAGATTGGGAGCGATGGGGGGCAGAGAAAAAAGTAAACTCTAAGTCGGAGGGGTGAAGCAGCCTCCATATATCTACCAGCGCAAGATCTTGCATCAGAGCTTTAAGGGTAGTGAGGCTCTTGGGTGGACTACTCGTTCTAGGCGGCTGTCTATCTATCAAAGGGTCTAACACTTGATTAAAATCACCACCAAGTATTAATGGAGCATTGGCAGAGGCCTGTGCCAACTGCGCAATACTTGCATAGTAAGCAGGATTGTCCACATTCGGGGCATAAATGCAAATACACGTGAATTCACTATCTCCAACCTTAAGGTGTACACGGGCCCATCTACCCTCCTTGTCAGCGCTGGTATCAATTACCGTGGCTTGCAAAGACTTCTTAACCAAAATGGCTACCCCGCACCGTTTGGAAACGGCGGGAGAATAGGCAGCCACCATGTAAGGCTTAGCATTGAGTTTCAGTGTTTCAGCAGAGTTTAGATGCGTTTCCTGAAGAAACACTAAATCAGCATGCTCATGGCTAAGATAGCTAAGGATTTTCTTTCTTTTGATTGGACTATTAATGCCTTTTACGTTGAGTGATAAGATTTTACATAAGGCCATTCAGAAAAGTTAAAAATTCTGAGCATGATAGCGCACATAGTTTCACAATGTCCCTCAAATTGACTGTATCTGACTGTACACATGACATAAAAGAAAATAAGCTAGTATAATACAATGAAGCGCCCCACATTAAAAAAGGAAAACCGCAGCGCGGTAGAGAAGAAGCAGAACCCCAGAAATTACTGGCGACCATGTGTCTGCGGGGAGAAACCCCAGAGAAGGCCGCAATTGAAAAACACATAACCTGTAGGACTGTGCGTGCTTCGAATCCGACCGAGGCACACATCATGGAGGGATAGGAGACCAAAAAAAAACAAAAGTCATATAGAGAAAGAAAGAAAGTCCAGGTAGTCTCTGTGCTTGACTATGCCTGCTGCATCGGGCCCTTCAAAATGGCGGACAGAGCCGGCAGATAAAAGTCCAAATTTTGGATTAGCGCATCTGCTCTGCTTCTTTGGAGTCTAAAAATGTTGATAGTAGATCAGGATCTTCGAATGTCCTGGTTTGGTTGTGGAGAGTCACTCGGAGCTTCGCTGGGTATAACAGGCCAAAGCGAGCCTGTAGCTGTTGAAGTCGAGGGCGAAAAGCAAGGAGTTTCTTCCGACGGTCAACGGTAGGCTTTGCCAAGTCAGGGAAGAAGGAGACTTTATGGCCTTCAAATTCCAAATGATGATTCGCCCGGGCAGCATTTAAAATTTGTTCCACTTGTTGATATCGTAGCAAGCGAAAGATAATAGGCCGGGGGGTCGTGCGGTTGAGCGCCATGTGGGTAGGAACACGATGCGCACGATCGATTTCCAGTTCTCTATGAAAAGTGATCTTCAGCAAGGAGGGAAGAGTTTTGAGCAAGAATTCTCTTATATCTCCTGCTTCCACCCCCTCCGGTATTCCAATGAGCCTCACATTGTTGCGACGGGCTCGATTATTGCTATCTTCTAGCTCCTTTTGAAGATTCTGTATCTGGCGCTCAGCTTTGTCCAGTTTGCCCAAGCGCTCCGCGTGCGAGTCGAGGACCCCCGCCATGTTGTCCTGCCGCAATGAGAGACTTTCAAGTCGGTCCTGGAGTACTCCAAAGTCTTCTCGCATGGCTCGAAGCGCTTCTCCATTGGACTGCACCAATTCCTTCACGCCGCGTATTTCCTCTAAAATCTCCAGGTGCATTTCGGGGTTTTCACGAAATGGAACCATCTTCTGTGGGGAGGACACCTCTGTTTTGGAGCGTTTTCCGTGAGAAGAAGAAGGAGACCCGAAGTCCAAGCGCGCTGGTTTATGGGCCGCCATCCCCCCCGAGGTACCCCGGTCAGTTCGGAGCGAAATAGTAAGTTTATATAGGTATTAAGTCAGGATTCTAAGTAGGCCTCTCGGGAGCTTCAGCGCGAAGCGTCTTACCCGCTGGACATCAGGCTCCGCCCCCCGCTGTATTATACTTTGATGCCTGTGATGTTATCAATAGGGATAGTCGTTCAAAATGTGCTAATTGGGAGAAATCCTATGCTCTCGATGATAAATACATGTGTCCAGAAGGAACCACTGGATGGGGAGAGTGTACAGGTAAACGAGTTCTAGCTAATGAATATAGAACAGCCCCGGAAGCAGACTACTATTGTCCGAAATGGGAATGTGTTTTCTATGCCACATGGAAAACTGGAAAGATGGTAGAAAATACCAGAGACAATCGAATGGCTGTTTTGCAAAGGCCATATGTAAAGGATATAGAAAAGAATTGCAAGAAGGGAGCTTGTAACCCGTTAGAATTTCTTGTAATAAATCCTAGTGCTTGGAAACAAGGATATAAATTTGGACTCAGAATTGCGGGCTCCGGGTCAGATCCCGGAACCATTGTATATATTAGATTAAATACCCAGGCCCGTAGATCATCACGATACCATATACATAACACTTTTTACGAGACTATGCATATAAACAAGTTTGATATCCCTCACCCTTCCCAGGATTTGTTTTTAGAATTAGCGGGGGCAGTAGTCTCCAGTTTACACATCTCCGATTGCTACTTTTGTGGTGGAACTAAGATGGGTGATCAGTGGCCATGGGAAGCAAAAGAATTGAACTATTCTATGACTTACAATCATACTGAATTACATAAGACTACAAGCGAATGGGTCTTAGCACACTCAATAGTTGGACGTCTATGTTATGCCCGAACTGGACCTCAGTTCACTCTGCAGGTGGGACAGCTGGTCTGTCTCAGCCAAAAGTTCTATAATGACACCACCAAACAGACATCCTGGTGGTTAGGGGTTAATGCATCTGAACCCCCTAATCCATTAGCGAAATTTCCTGAACTTGCTGATCTATGGACAGATCTTGCCCTACCCCATGCTTGGCAAGCCCCACCCGGCTTGTATTGGATTTGTGGAACTCGAGCATATGCCAGACTCCCTATAAACTGGGGAGGGGCATGTGTTTTGGGGACTATTAGACCTTCTTTCTTTTTGTTACCCACTGAACACGGAGAGCAATTAGGATACCCGGTATACACTAAAAGACAGAAGAGAGCACCCCTACAGATAGGCAAGTGGGAGAAATGGGAGGGTGATGATTGGCCACCCGAGCGAATCATTGCCTATTATGGACCGGCCACATGGAATGATGATGGTATGTGGGGCTACCGGACCCCTGTATATATGATTAATCGTTTTATCCGCTTACAAGCAGTAGTTGAATTAATAACCAATGAGACTAGCCAAGCACTCACGCTTTTAGCTAGACAGAGCACAGAAATGCGCACTGCCATATACCAGAATCGCTTAGCACTAGATTATTTGTTGGCAGCTGAAGGAGGAGTATGTGGTAAACTGAATTTAACCAATTGTTGTTTGAAAATAGATGATAAAGGTCAAGTAGTTGAAGAGATTGCTGAAAACATGCGAAAACAAGCTTACGTGCCAGTACAGACTTGGCATGGGTTTAAGTTTCCCAACTGGTTTGCCTCTATTTTCTCAGGTTTAGGAGGACTTACTACTTTCCTTATGCTAGTATTAATAATAATTGCTGTGTTTTTACTATTACCATGTATAATCCCATGTTGTATGCGTTCTGTAAACAGTATTATTGAAAACACTGTAGAGCGGAAAACTGCAACTAAGATTATGGCCTTATGGCATCCTCGGCCTACTATATATGGTCGTAACCCGACCCCAGTATAATCAAATTGAGGGATTTAACTCTCACACCTTATTAAGTAATAGGGTGAGATTAATCAAAGGGGGGAATGTGGTAGGCAAGGCCTATGATCCATGGTGTCTGAAATAAGCAGACAGGCCTAACTAGCTTGACCTGTAAATGAAGCCTGTGGAGAGGCCCATAGGAATTGCACATCCCCCAATATGCTGCTACTGTAGAAATGAAACTTAGCAAAGCATAATCAGCTTAGCTGAGCAGAATCGAAACTCAGAAAATATAGAAAAATAAGTTTAAATACCACTGATAAGAGAGTACAGCTGCGAAGAATTTAATTAAAACTGCTGACAGAAAGGTTACAGTGCCCTGCTTTCTCATATGTGCTAATTAGTTAAATGGCCTTGGAGGAGAAAAGTAACTAAATTGGTGAACTGACCATTGTAATTGGGACTAGAAGGGGGGTGAGCAGGTGCTAAGCCCAGTCAAAGGACATAATTGGATAGCCGTATCAATACCGGAACCAATAGAAGGGGTACGGGAGGGTACCGGGACCAATGAAATGTTTTCCTATGTCTAGAATGGAGAAGAAGTCTATAAAAGTTGTTGTTTTACTAACAGCCATTGCTCAGCCATTTTGAATTTGATTCTGCTTGAGACTTGTGCACAAATAAATGATTTGGACCTTCTGAACAGACTCCTGGTATCATTGGTTTGTCTGCGCTCTGCTGCTACAAAGTGACTTGCCCAAGGTATGCTAATGGGAATTGAAACCTGATTGCTTGGGTGTTAGGGTGCTGCTCTAACCACTAGGCTAATACTCCACTCAACTAAGATCTAGTAATTTCTGAAAAAAAACAAAAAAACAAAATAGGATTAATGGCTCCCTTCACTAATATTTGGTTGCACAACCCTTGCCAGTGATGACAGCCTCCAAATGATTCTTGTAGCCATCTGTAAGTTTCGTACATCTGTCTGCTGGTAGTTTCTCCCACTCTTCAACTGCGATTTGTTCCAGCTCATAAATGTTTCCAGGATTCCTTTTACCAATGGCAGATTCCAAAGGTTCTGGATTGGATTGAGATCATGACTCATTTCTATTTTTCCCTTTTTAACCATTATTTTGTACTTTTGGATATATGTTTTGGATCATTGTCCTGCTGGAGGACCTATGACCTTCGTCCCAAAACTAGCTTTCTGACACTAGGTAGCACATTTCACTCCAAAATACCTTGGTAGTCTTCTGATTTCATGATTCCTTTAATAGGTTACAGACCTCCAGTTCCTGAGGCAGCAAAGCAGCCCCCCAAAATTTTGGAACCTCCACCATATTTAACTGTAGGAAGGGTGTTTTTTTCCTTATAAGCTTCAATATTTCACCTGTAAATGTATTGCTGGTCTGCATTGCCAAAGAGATCAAGTTTGGTTTCATCTATCCAAAGAACATTTTCCCAGAAGAATTGTGGTTTCTCAGGGTGGGTTTGGACAAAGATCAGGCATGCCTTTTTGTGTCTGTCTTTGAGCAGTGGGGTCCTCCTTGGACTTCGCACCATTTACCAAGCTCTCATCATTCCTCATTTTGATTACTCAAACGCCATCCTACAAGGCCTCCCCCGATCAACCTTAAACCCCCTGCAATTGGCTATGAACAGTGCAGCGCGGATACTGTTCAGAGCCTCCAGAAGAGAACATACACCCCTCCTGAAACAGCTGCACTGGCTCCCCATTCAAGCCAGGATCAGTTTTAAGACCTTGTTGTTGACTTTCAAGGCTACCAAGAAGCTCTCCTCCTCCTCTCTATCTGACTGCATACAACCACTTGCCCCCACCAGACAAAGAAGAACCGCCGAAACCAACATGTTATCAATACCAAAAGAAACGACAAGCTGCACCAAAACGACATCCAGCCGAGCCTTCAGTCTCTGCGCCCCAGTGCTATGGAACACTCTACCACCACACATCAGAGCAATCCCTAACCTGAGCCAGTTCAGGAAAGCCCTGAAACACTTCCTTTTTGTCAAATATCTTTCTGATGGCCCTGAACCCCAGCCACACTTGAATAGCTCGTCCTCAAAAATGTAAAATACCAAACAGGCTCCTCCCTCTTTTAACCTTATATGTATATAGTTACCCTAGTTCTCCAGGTTGTATTCCCTGTTCAATGTAATGACCAGACATTTGTATATTGTCAGATGTTGTTGTTCTTTGTAAACCGCGCTGATCGCAAATAGTGCGGTATATAAGAATTGTAAATAAATAAATGAAATCCTTCTTTGTTTAGTGCACAGCATATCTTGCGGGTTGAAACCACCACTCCAGGTTGTTCTAGGTCAGTCTTAAGCTCTTTGGATCTTGTACAAGGTGTTTTTACAACAGTTTGCACTAACCTTCAAAGACTTCTTGGATTAATTAATTTTCCTCTTCCCACCATGTCCTGGGAGGTCCTTGACAGTTTCATGGGCAGAAAACATCTTAATAACTTTGCAAACTGTAGAAACAGGAATCCCAAAGTCTTTGAAGATGGCCTTGTACCCCTTTGAAGTTTGATGTTTGGTGATAATGGCTTTTCAGATGACCTCAAGCAGCTGTATTATCTTCACCATTGTGAAAATGGAAGAGGGAGTGAATCTGTCCATTTGAAACATTTTAGCCATCACTCATTAATTGATTCAAGTCTGACAAATGATCACAAGAGTGTCTAATTTTACTGCAGTGGGAATATGGTTCTTCTGTTCAAACTGATTTGAATTGTTTATAAGGATGCCAATAATCATGTCCTGGCAATGTCCCAGTTTTTATACTATTTCCTACTATTTCCTTTTTTAATTGGTCTTGTTTTCTTTGATTCTTTTATGTGTCAAATATGTCTGGAATATATAATCCAAAGCTATTGTGAAGTACTTCTGTCCACCAAAGAAGAGCAGGACCTGGGGAGGATTGTGTCTGATGATCTTAAAGTAGCTAAATAGGTAGAAAAGGCAATGGCTACAGCTAGAAGGATGCTTCGGTGGATAGGGAGAGGAATGGCCAGCAGAAAAAAGGAGTTGATTGTGTGCAATTTTGGAAACCACACCTTCAAAAGGACATAAACAGGTTATAGTCGTACAGAGGGTAGCTACTAAAATGGTTAGTGGTCTTCATTATAAAGCATATGAGGACAGACTTAAGGATCTTAATATGTATATCTTAGAGGAAAGGCGGGATAGAGGTGATATGATTGAGACGTTTAAATACCTTCGTGGCATAAATGCACATGGGGAGAGCCTCTTTCGATTGAAAGCAAGTTCTGCTATGAGGGGACATGGGATGAGGGTGAAAGGGGATAGATTCAGGAGTGATATGTGGAAATATTTCTTTACGGAAAGAGTGGTAGATGCATGGAATAGTCTTTCAATGGAGGTGGTAGTGATGAGGACAGTATTTGAATTTTAAAAAGCATGGGACAAACACAGAGGCTCTCTAAAGGAAAAATGGGGACTATTGTAGTAGTTGATATGGAAGGGCAGACTAGATAGGCCATGTGGTCTTTTTCTGCTGTCATGTTTCTATGTTTCCATTTCACTGGCCACTTTGTTTTTTGAGATATTGGACATTAAGGGGTTGAACTGTAAGGATGCCAATAATGTTAACCACAAGTGTAAGTATATAATATCAGCAGAACAAAACTAGAGATCACTCATTAAGATGAGACCCATGTATGTGATACTGGCTTCTAAATGAGATGCCTGTGAATATTAGGGTCATACATGAGAAAAGTGTTTTTTTGGTTTATGTTCTGACTCAGCGGTTTCCTCCTGCTCTTTAACATTTTCAACTCAATCAGAACAAGGGTTGGGACCTAGCATCTTAAGCCTTCATACACAACTACCCAGGGTTTCTTTACCCTATTTTATATCCCCCCATTCCCATCATGCTTAAGGGGATGTTTACTAAACTGCGGTAAGGTAGCAAGTATAACTTTAGCGTGTGCTAATGTTGCATTTGTGGCGTTAGCGCATGCTAACATTACATTTCTGACAGTTTGCGGTAAACGGCAAGTTAGCACATGCTGACGTTACCCACAGTGTTAAGCGCACTATGGGCGGAGAGAGGGCGGAGAGTAGGGGATCCATGGGTGGGGAGTGGATGGGAACAAGGCCCTGCTACATTACCACTGACACCTTAAAACCAGGAACTTTACAGCATATCACAACCTGTCGGTAAGGGTGCATTTCCCTCACTTGGTTTGCAGCTTGTAGTGCTGTGAGGGCTAAGCTATTGGTAGTTTAATTACTAGCAGGGTCTTAGCTGAGGTGCCAGACCAAGACAAACCACCCATCTGGGGAGCAGCAGAATGGGACAGTGTTGGAGGCGGAGGATCACATTTCTGTGACAAAAGCAACAACACTAAACTTAAACTGCACGGAGGAAAGGTCCAGCAATCTACTTCTGTATCTTGCCATGAAAACCCAATGGATAGTCACAACAAAACAAATTCGATCACAATAGTGCTGGAAGATGAGACCCCCAAGTCAGAAGGCACTCAACTAGCTACTGGGAAGGAGCTGAAGACTTTTCAGAGTAAAGCCAGCATTTATGATGTGGTTGGATCAAAGCCCTCAAGATATCTGACTGCTGATATAGCTATGCATGAAATGAGAGTCAGAAGCTGTAAAGATGTCTTATATATTGGAACATGGAACATACGAAGCATGAACCAAGGGACGTTGGAGGTGATCAAGAATGAAATAGAACATGTACAACTTGATTTGTGTGTGTACTGGTATCGGGCACTTTGCATCAGATGATCACATGGTCTACTATGCTGGAAATGAAAGACAAAGAAGAAATGGTGTTACATATATAATAAAGCAGAAACCTGCAAGAACTGTAATGAAATACAATGCAGTCAGTGAACGCTTAATCTCTATTCATCTACGAGGAATGCCTAGCAACACAACTATAATTCAAGTATATGCCCCAACAACAGCTGCAGAAGAGGATGAAATTGATGAGTTCTATGAACAAGTACAAGCTGAAATTGACAGAACATGCAAACAGATATCTTGATATTTATGGGTGATTGGAACGCAAATGTTAGCAACAAAGAAGAAGGCAAAGTAGTTGGAAAATATGGACTTGGCAACAGAAATGAAGCTGGAGAAAGACTGATAGAATTTTGCAAGACCAACAATCTATTCATCTCAAACACCTTCTTCCAGCAACACAAGCAGCGACCATACACATGGACCACCCAATGGATTGTACAAAAATCTAATTGACTACATCTGTGGAAGTCAACGATGGAAAAGTTCTATAAATCACCAAAGACAAACCTGGAATTGACTGTGTACAGATCACCAACTACTAGTATGCAAACTCAAGCTAAAGTTGAAAAAAGAGCAAGCCACTTATGAATGTAGCAAAATATGACCTTGAGAATATACCACTGGAATTTAAAGACTGTCTGCAAAATCGATTTGCTGCTTTAGATACAAATGACAGAGCTCCAGAAGAGTTATGGAATGACATCAAGAAGATTGTGTTGGAAGAAAATGAAAAGTCTCTACAAAAGGTGAAAAAGCAAAAACGGCCAGAATAGATAATGGAAGAAACTCTGAAAATTGCCCAGAAATGCAGAGAAGCTAAAGGTAGAGGAGAAAGAAAGACAATCGCAGAACTCAATATAGATTTCCAATGTGCAGCAAGACAGGACAAGGAAAAATACTACAATGACACATGCAAGGAAATAGAAGCAGAAACTATTAGAGGAAGAACAAGATCAGCTTTCCTAAAGCTATGAGAGTTAAAGAAAAAATTCCAGCCTCAAATTGGAATGTTACAAGATGCTCAAGGTTCTATGTTGAATAATGCTGAGAAGATCAAGAAAAGATGGAAAGAATATACAGCAAAAAAATCTATGAGAGAATTAGGAGAATGTTTACTAAACGGTCCTAATGTTACCGGCGCTGGTTGCAGTGATAACGTGAGGAATGCCATATAAGGTGGTGGGCATTCCGGCATAAATGAAGCAATGGCGGGGTATCACACGATAGAGGGCACCCTGGCCAACATCGCGTGATACACGCGCCGTGGCATGTCATCACGCGGTAACCCTAAGTTCGCGCGCTGAGCTGTGATCAAAGGGCTAGAGGTGTAGCCCACTGGTTAATACAATGACTGCAAATACAGTGGTCATGAGTTCAACTCCACAGTGGTGATATGTGATTAGGCTGTCTGAGCCAATCTCTTTTCCCACCTGTAACAGTCAGACACATCTCAACAATCTGCAGTGTCCCCCCAAAAAAAGCTCATCCCTGTGCCCTAAGCTAAAGCACCTTTTAGGGTGCACCATAAGGCACATCATTAAGTGCCACGGCAACCAAGGCAGGTCAGAATGTGTCCCAGAGGGTGGCACAAACGCGTGGCACCCTCCAAGTAATCATATAAGGCGCCCCAGAAGCTGGCCGAACCCAAGGTGTTACAAAAGATGCCACAATGATGTTAAGGTGACCAAAGAAACGTTGGCCAAGGGCAGTTAGGTGCACCAACCTCACAAGCATGAAATGTATGGGTCAAACACAGATGTAACCCTAACACTGCATAGAGCAGTAACGAAAGCCAATGAAGAAGTGATGTAAGGAAGTAGATGTCTGAGGTGATGGACCTGCCAAATCTGCAAGCAGCCCATGTGGCAGCTGATAAAGTGGACAAATATATCAGGGTCAGCTGTACCGATGCACAGGGTGATGGTACTGTAAAGTGCAACAATGACAGTGTGTGGCAGAGGATGGGAATACATGTCTAGGAGAGGAGCCAGAGGTGGCAGGAGAAGTGCAATGACAGGAGGACAGAGGAGTAGCAGTGCCATGCAGAGCAGACACAGGAGAGGAAAAAATGAAGAGCCGCGATGCAGAAAAGGGTACCAGTGCAGGACATGGGGTAGCAGCCTGCACAGTAGGGAAGGATGCCACAGAGCTTTCAGACACAGATAGACTGACAGAAGGATGTTTGGCAACAGTGACGAGGGTATAATGTGGCAGGAGCACAGATCGTCACAGATAGGACTGTGACAGGAATGCAAAGTACGTGTGGACGAGAGGCATAAAATAATTAGAACAGAGAGGAATCAAACTCATGACCAGTAGCACCAATGGCAATGCACAAACCAGTAGGCTACAAAACCAACATGAGTGCCATAGGAAAGGCTGCATACAAGAACACTGGAGGGCACCACACCAAAACACAGCTGGCTGCCAGGATAGGGCAACCCCAACAGTAACGAAGATGCAATGCACATGCAGAACCGGTGTGTACAGCTCATATCACAGTCAGTAATTGCGATGACAGACACATATAAACACATGCACACACACACAATGAAATGTTATGCAGTGGACACAGCATGCAAAAGAGCAAAGAACCTAAACCCAATGGGCGGCAGGGGATGCTCTGTGGAGCAGGGCAAAATAGGGAACAGAACGGAAAAGGAGCATGTGAGACATGAACCTACAAACAGACATGGACCAGATCAGATCAACAACAGCAATGCCAATCCCCCAAGCCGACATGGACAGTACAAAGAAAGAGCCATATGTAACAGCTAATATGTGATGGATAGGCTGCATCAAGGGCATACTGTGGTGTAAAGTGAAGAGATGGAAGGGTGTGTGGAGAGGTGACTAATCATCAGGCAGTTCCTGGTCAGGTTAGCACAAAATGAAGGAACATGTGGGATTAGAACCTGCAACCTATGGTGCACCAACACATGTCCACAACCACTATCCCAAACAATCACAGCAAGCACGACCCAAATATGTCCCCTCAAAGGGAATGTTGGTATGGAAACCTGTAGCACCCTGTGATGTGTCAGACAGCTACCACATAGCTGCATCGGTACAAGGATGTGAGCACAGGTGGGCCATGTACATTACCAGAACATAACGAAAGACATGTGTCAGTGTGGTCAAGCAGCAGCAGAGAGAAATGTGGGTCAAACACATACTTTTATTGTGGTCAGTCAGTAGACATATCGTATATACCACCTGTCATCATATCAAGGTGGTTGGTTTACAGTGAACAAACTGAAAACATATTGAGCATGCCAGCTACCCACATGTCACCCCAAAGTCACTGGCACATCTACAGATGATGGGCAGGAAAGATAATGTGCCGTAGCTGCATGGTGTTCACTATGCAGTATTCCCCCACCCCCCACATGCTGCTGCACATTCCAGAAGCCCTAGTCGCATGTAGACACTAGGCGGTGCATGCTGAGGGACCAACACACATCAGTCATGACTTGTCCCCAAAAACACATCCGTCTGCCAATACAGGTGGCAAAAGCCTGAAAAGCATAGGTAGCAACATGTAAGCAAGTGTACACACAGATATAGATATATATTTCACAGCTGCCCCATAATGCATGATATAGCAATGAAAGCGTCACCAATGTAACCCAAAACAAAGGCCAAATGCAAAATGAGGATAAGGTAAGAGGTACAAGAGGCACATGATCCCAGAGAAGACCAAAAAAGGAACCTCACAGACATGCAGAGATATCACCATGCAGCAGGTCCCCTGCAATGGGCGGTTTGGATACATGAACTGTACACATAGATCACAGTACATGGGATACACAAATGAAGGATGAAAATGGACAATCACACCGCCACACTGCAAATGTCATGGGCTAAGGTGAGTGGCGGAACATCAGGGGATAAAGAGGACTCTGCAGACATGTAATGCTATGTTTGTAAATCAATGTACAGCAGCACATCTGTACAGTAGCCAAACACAATGACCTGTATATGGAGTGTGAAAGAAAGATCAAACATGGGCCAGTACCCCACACAGAAGCCACACTGCCACATGCTCTGGTAACATATTCAGTAACATGCACATGCACCATGTACAGTGAACCATGACACAGTGATGCCCCAGATGCACTGTAACCCCCTTGGTGAGGGCAAACATCAATCCAAAATGTTGGCGGCCATGAAACTGGTATGGTGGTAACAACTGTGTCATGTCCAAGTGCAGGGTAGGCCGACATATACAAGAGTATGTATACAATGTTGCCCCTGTGCCACACCCATGGCTGTATGCCCCCATGACCTCAACAGATGAGGATATCTTGCAGTGCATGTTACACACATGGCCAACACACACTAACACAATGTCAGATGGATGTAGAACATACAGCGACTATTCCGGTCCGTGATGCATACATAGGGACCAGTACACAGTGTCCACAATGCAAAGGGCATCTGCAACCCCACATGTACCATTAAGACTGTCCATGAATCACTGGGCATGCATAGTCAAGTGTGATATCTCAATGTGCCACAGTACTCGAACGGTCATGTGTGTCCCGCGCAATCAACAGGACACCCAGCCAGACCACGGTAGCAACGGTGTGTTGGACAGGCCTGTTATACAGAAAGTAGCAGTTCAACAGTAATGTTCAGCAGAGGCATGTGTCCCACTCACCGAGGTCAAACATCCTATGGCACCATCTCCCAGGGATAGTTGAATGGTGTTGTTGTGTCTTCCAACAGGTGGGTGATGGCGACCGCAGATGCATGTAAGTAGATGTACTGTGTGTGTCTGCTGCCCTGTGTCAGAATAAAGACAAACACTGTCTTGGTACGCTGGACGCAACATCAGGGCACATTGCAGGGAGTCAAACATCATTATCAATGTAATTAAATGTCACACAGGCAAACATAACATGATCACAACACAGAACACTGTGCATGTTGTGGACATTTGGAAATACAATCGCAGACGACCGTGTCTCATGGATATGGTCATGTCCATGCCCAAGTAACACAGGAGTATCACAGCTGCACCCCGTGTCCATCAGCGTTGGTGCACAGAGACCCAACAGGAAAGGTCCATGAAACAAACAGCAAAACACAAACATATAAAGGCTGATGTTACCCCCAAATGATCCAAGGTGCTACCTACTGTGTGTCTGCAGCAAATGTCTGTTTGGGATCCTCACAGGCAGGCAAAGTCCACAACACGTCTAATTAAAGGCAGAAGATGTCATCAAAATGTGTCGAATAAACATGTCCCCATGTCTAGCCACCGTTGCCGCATGTCCAAATTATGGTGCTATCTGGGAAACATAAACTGAGCACCCTAGGGATGGACCCTAAAGTTACTGCTTGGGTTAGAAATTGGTTGGGTGGGAGGCGACAAAGAGTACAAGTAAATGGAGCTCACTCTGAGGAGAAGGATGTTATCAGTGGTGTGCCCCAGGGATCTGTCCTTGGTCCGATTCTTTTTAACATCTTTGTTAGTGATATAGCGGAAGGGCTTTCAGGTAAGGTTTGCCTCTTTGCGGATGATACCAAAATCTGCAATAGAGTAGACACCCAGGGAGGGGTAGATGACATGAGGAGGGATCTAGCTAAGCTTGAAGAATGGTCTAGAATTTGGCAGCTGGGATTTAATGTTAAAAAATGTAAGGTCATGCGCTTGGGCTGCAGCAATCCAAGGGAGCAATATAGTATAGGGGGTGAAATACTTTGGTCCACTAAAGAGCGGGACCTAGGCGTGGTTGTGTCTGATGATCTTAAAGTAGCTAAACAGGTAGAAAAGGCGACAGCAAAAGCTAGAAGGATGCTTGGGTGCATACGGAGAAGAATGGCTAGCAGAAAAAAGGAGGTGATAATGCCTCTGTATAAGTCTTTGGTGCAACCTCATTTGGAGTATAGTGTGCAATTCTGGAGACCGCACCTTCAAAAGGATGTGAACAGGATTGAGTCGGTGCAGAGGGTGGCTACTAAAATGATTAGTGGTCTTCATTATAAAGCATATGAGGGCAGACTGAAGGATCTTAATATGTACACCTTGGAGGAAAGGCAGGATAGAGGTGATATGATTGAGATGTTTAAATACCTCCGTGGCATAAATGTTCAGGGAGAGAGCCTCTTTCAATTGAAAGCAAGTTCTGCTACGAGGGGACATGGGATGAGGGTGAAGGGAGATAGATTCAGGAGTAATATGCGGAAATATTTCTTTATGGAAAAAGTAGTGGATCCATGGAATAGTCTCCCAGTGGAGGTGGTAGAGATGAGGACAGTAACTGAATTCAAAAAAGCATGGGACAAACACAGAGGATCTCTAAAGGTAAAAAGGGGACTGTTGTAGTTGTTATAGAAGGACAGACTAGATAGGCCATGTGGTCTTTTTCTGTCATCATATTTCTATGTTTCTATGTTGTTGTGCAATACACATGAGATAGGTCAGCCCACAACCCACAACACACGCGCACACTGTGCACAAGGTTAACACCAGTAAGGTAGAGATAACACACTCACCACCGCTCTACAGGTGTGTAGACCCCGCCCACCACATGATAATGCAAACTGCATGCACACTGTATCATAACAGAGCGACCCCCAAACACAGACACACACAGCATGAGAAGGTGAGCGGCCACACACAGCCCTGTTGGATGTGTCCCAGAAACAGTGCTGGAGAAGACAAACTGGGCACGAAGTCATGTGGATATGTGTGGCCAACAGCAACATTTGGGGTATGGGGGAGCACGCTAAACAGGTCATCCACAACATATGTTCATTAGACAGATAACCTCTGACATGTGCTGCTCCTGATTGTCCACACAGACAAATTACCTGTATGTCCACCTACCCCAGTGTCCTGCACGTTGAATGAGGTACACACAGCTGCCACTGCACTACAGCACCAAGAACATCACCAAGCATGTCCTGTGGATTGAGGGGCAGTGGCATCTGCCCACAGCAGACCATGGCCAAGCCCCATTTAGGTGGGTGACGTGCACTGCAACAGACAGGGTCTGTCTGACGAACAGTCATGGTATCCCCAGGGAATGATCTGTCCCTGTGGCAACAGTGTGGTGTGGTACACACAGCCAGTGTGTTCAGGAGCAGGAGGTCACAAGTTCAAGTCCCTGCTGTGGCTCCTGCCAACCCCATCCCCAGTACTAAACCATGGTAATTTATTTATTTTTATTTGCAAAACCTTTATATACCGCCAATTCCCAGGATCAGTGGCGGTTTACATCGAACAATGTTAAAGTACATAGAACAATGTGCAACTATATAACATACATGGAACTGTAGATAACTATGTACAAGAAGTAAAAACTATAAAACATACTTGGAACTGTAGATAATTATATACAAGAAGTAAAAACAGATTTAGAACTATTTACAATTTGCTACATAGATTTACATATAATTATGTTTAAAGAATCGTCTTATTTTCAGAGGTCATAACCGTAGTGAATCAATTTGAAAGAGTGTATCCAAGTCGAGTTACGGAGGTTGGGAGGCCAAACCCATGTCACAAATTGTGTTGGAGTAGTAATAAAACAGAACCTTTATTGCAGATAAAATAAACATGCCTGAAATGCCTATATTTTACCCTACAGAGCACAGACACCATAAACATGTGCAATCCCTAGAGCAGAGTTTTCCAACTGCAGTCCTGGAGGGCCAAACACCATTCAGGTTTCATGCTGTCCCTAATAAATATGCCTGTGCTGCATTTGTATGCACCACCCCCATTGTATGCAAATGTATCTCATGCATATTCATTAGGGACAGCATGAAAACCTAAACAGTGTTTGGCCCACCAGGACCGGAGTTGGGAACCGCTGCCCTAGAGCAGCGGCCAACAGGGACAGAAACAACCACACCCACAGGCTCCACTATCCAAAGCCTCGTGGAGAGTCAGGCTGTTGGGCCCTGCGTGGAGCAGCATCTCCCAATACTGGCACCTGCATACCTTAGCAATGCCATCCTAAACTTGGGAACACGTTCCACATATATCAAAAGGTTGCTATAATTAATGTCAGCTAACAAATCCTAAGTTAAACACAATTTGTTGATAGAGATTCATCATCACAACCTTTCTGATATCTGTGGAGTGTGTTTCAGTTATTGATTCTGACAGTGTTTACCACCCCGGGGAGTGATCCTAACAGTATTGAGTACCATAGCAATGCCCGCACTATGCCCAGGACTGGTGTGGCGGCCAGGGCTGCCACAAACCTCTATATTTGCACAATGCTGGCATAGGTGTGGGAGTGTGTGTCTGTCTATCCAGTGTGTTGTGGCTGCCTACACCTTACTGAGCCCACATTGCTTGCACTGTTTCCAGTGTTAGCCTGCCAATGTGCATAATGAGGAGCAAGGTACTGTGGGTATGGCCCGGACAGGGTGGCATGGGCAGGATGCATGTGCACAGGGTATAGGTCAATGGCTGGGACATTGTAGTGCCCAACCAACACCTGCATGGACAGGGTGGCCACAGCATGTCATGCTGGGAGGTTGCTCTCACCCTGACTGAGCAGTGACCACGGCATGGCTAGGTTCCCCCATAGTGCTATACAGTATTTCACTCAAGTGATGTTTATGGGTTCTGTTTTCTGGGGCCCAATCACTGATATACTTGTGTGGCATGTGTACTGACATCCCAGTTTTGGGTGCACACATTTTGTCCAGGAACATGCACTATGTACTAGCTAGCGGACTGTCTGCAGTTAACATCTGTATGGCTGCACCACCTTGCAGGGTGCAGCAGGTGCACCCTGACTGCTCTCTGATGGTGAATGTCAGATTGTAGTGTGGGGCATCTGAGCTGACTGGGCCCACTACCTATATGCCAGTGACCCTGTCCCAAGTGCAGATCTTTAGCAGCTGTCTGTTTGCTACGAGGACTGGGGTTGCTGGTCCCACAGCCTGTCCTCATATACCTCCACTGCCCCCCTTGCAAAGGGTGAGAGTGCGGGTCTGTTGGAGGCAGATCATGTCCCCCCACCCTGACCCAGAGAGGGCAGTTTGCTAAGTACATTGTCGCCATGTGAGCCCTGACACACCCCTGCTCCCTAAACAGGTGACCATAGCAAGCACAGTAGATATGCACTATGTTGTGTGCATCATGGTCCACAAGGGCCAGATATGACTGGCAATTACAAATGGACACAGAGACCACCTAAAAGTGTCTTCAACAAATACCTGTCACACGTTGGCACAGCCCATCTCAACCAACCCGGGTACTGCGGACTGGTGCTGGCCACTCCACCTCACCCTCAGGGTGAGCACAGAACATGCACATTGGCATGGCCTGTGGGTATTCTGTGCTAGTAACATGCACGGTCATTCCCCTCTACCAATCTGACATGCTGTAGAGGTGCATACCCCATCTGGTGAGCAGATGTAGACTGCTGTTCTGCATGTGAATTGCATTATGGGTACTGTTGGTTCTATCCTATCTTGGTAGCCACAGCAGACAGTTTTATGGTGACGTGCACTCTTTCTGTAGCCAGCCATTGGTGTGATAATTCCCATAGTGATGTAGCACGATGGTTAATGCAATGACTTCAGTAGCAGGGGCGGTATATAAAGTGTTAAATAAAGATAAAGATAAAGATAAAGCAGAGGTCATGTGTTTGATTCCTCTCTGTTCCCCTTTTCTTATGGCTGTCCTACACAACTACGTTTCATTCGTGTAACAGTCATATCTGTGCAGATCTGTGCTGCCGCCACATTATACCCTCATTACTGTTGCCATCCATCCTTCTGTCCGTCTATGTGTGTGTGCCAGCTGTGTGGCGTCCTGCCCTAATGTGCAGGCTGCTACCCCATGTCCTGCACCGGCACACTTTTCTGCATTGCGGCTCTTCATGCTTGCCTCTCCTGTGTCTGCTCTGCATGGCACTTCTCTCCTCTGTCCTCCTGTCATTGCACTTATCCTGCCACCTCTACCTCCTCTGGTGGGCACGTATCCCCATCCTCTGCCACACACTGTCATTGTTGCACTGTACATTATCATCACCCTGTACATCGGTACAGCTGCCCCCGATATGTTTTTCCACTTTACCAGCTGCCACATGGGCTGCACACAGATTTGGCTGGTCCATGAGCTCCGTCATCTGCTTCCTTCCATCACTTGTTCATTGCCTTTCCTTGGTGCTCTGTGCAGTGTTATGGTTACATCTGTGTTTGAGCCATACATTTCATGCTTGTAACTTTGGGGCACCTTTGTGCCCATGGTCACCATCTCCTGTGTCACCTTGGCATCCCTGGGGCATCTTTCGCGGCACCTTAGGTTTGGCCAGCTTATGGGGCACCTTATATGCTGCCTTGGAGGGTGCCAACCTTTCCTGCCACCCTCTGGGGCACATTATGACCTGCCTTGGATGATGTGGTGCTTTATGATGTGCCTTATGGTGCTCTCTAAAAGATGCATTAGGTTGCGGCACCGGGGTGAGGCTTTTTTGGCTGGCAGTGCAAATTGTTGGGATGTGTCTGACTGTTACAGGCAGGAAAAGGGATTGCCTTAGACAGCTGTTTAACTGAGCCCACTGGGGGATCAAACTCATGACCACTGTATCAGCAGTCAATGTATTAACCAGTGTGCTACACCTCTGTTGCTGTGATTGTATGTCAGCACGCCTAATTAAGACTAACGCGCGTTAACATGCCACGGCTCCCTCTATCGCCCGATAACAGACTTTATCGCACGATAACCCGAAATGCTACCTTAAGACCGGAACGCCAACTACCTTATATAGCATTCGTCACAATAAGACTGCAACTAACGCCGGTAACATTAAGACAGTTTAGTTAACATACCCCTTAGGTATCATAATGGATAATACGTTGAAAGTGAAACCCACTGCCCAGTGTGCAGCAGCAGCCAAGAATGCAAATAGAATGCTAGGAATCATAAATAAAGGAATGGAGACTAGAACAAAGGATATTATAATGCCTCTGTATTGTTCCATAGTGCAATTGCACCTTGAATATTGTGTTCAGTTCTGGTCACCATATCTTAAAAAAGATATAGCAAAATTAGAAAAGGTACAGAGAAGATCGACAAAAATGGTAAAGAGGATGGAAAGATACCCCTATGAGGAGAGGCTTAAAAGGTTGAGGGCTCTTCAACTTGGAAAAAAGACGGCTGAGGGGGGACATGATAGAGGTCTATAAATTAATGAATGCAGTGGAATGTTTAAATGTAGATCAGTTGTTTATGCCATCAAAACGTAGAGACTAGAGGAATGCAATAAAGCTGCAATGTAGCCCATTTAAGACTAATAAGAGAAAATATTTTTTATTCAACACGTAATCAAACTCTGGAATTTGTTACCAGAGGATATGGTTAAAGCTGTTAGTGTAGCTTGGTTTAAAAAAGATTTTGACAAATTCCTGGAGGACAGACCCATAAACCATTATTAAAAAGGACCCGGGAAATCCACTGCTTACCCCGGAACAAGCATTGTGCATCCTGTGTGCCTTTTTGGGAACTTGTCAGGTAGTTGTGACCAGGATTGGCCACTGTTGGAAGAAATGATACTGAGCTTTGATGGACCTTGGTCTGACCCAGTATGGTATTTCTTATGTTCTTATGAAAGATGTTTGAGATGAATAGATCATTGGTCTTGCAGAATTCTATCAGTCTTCCTACAGCTTAATTTCTGTTGCCAAGTCCATATTTTCTAACCACTTTGCCTTCTTCTTTGTTGCCAACCTTTGCATTCTCAGGATATCTGTTTGCATATTTTGTCAATTGCAGCTTGTATTTGTTCATAGAACTCATCAACATCTTCTGCAGCTGTTGTTGGGGCATACCCCTGAATAATAATTATTTTGATCTGCATTTCTCATAGATGAATAGAAATTAAGCATTCACTGATGGCATTGTATTTCATTACAGTTCTTGCAAGTTTCTCCTTAATTATAAAAGCAGCGCCATTTCTTCTTTGTCTTTAATTTCAATCATAGAAACATAGAAACAAAGAAATATGACGACAGAAAAAGACCACATGGCCTATCTAGTCTGTCCTTCTACATCAACAACTACAACAGTCCCCTTTTTACCTTTAGAGATCCTCTGTGTTTGTCCCATGCTTTTTTTAATTCAGTTACTGTCCTCATCTCTACCACCTCCACTGGGAGACTATTCCATGGATCCACTTCTCTTTCCGTAAAGAAATATTTCTGTATATCACTCCTGAATCTATCTCCCTTCGCCCTCATCCTATGTCCCCTCGTAGCAGAACTTCCTTTCAATTGAAAGAGGCTCTCTCCCTGAACATTTATGCCACGGAGGTATTTAAACATCTCAATCATATCATCTCTATCCCGCCTTTCCTCTAAGGTGTACATATTAAGATCCTTAAGTCTGTCCTCATATGCTTTATAATGAAGACCACTAATCATTTTAGTAGCCACCCTTTGCACCGACTCCATCCTGTTCACATCCTTTTGAAGGTGCGGTCTCCAGAATTGCACACTATACTCCAAATGAGGTTGCACCAAAGACTTATACAGAGGCATTATCACCTCCTTTTTTCTGCTAGCCATTCCTCTACATATGCACCCAAGCATCCTTCTAGCTTTTCCGTCGCCTTTTCTACCTGTTTAGCTACTTTAAGATCATCAGACACAACCACGCCTAGGTCCCGCTCTTCTTTAGTGGACAAAAGTACTTCACCCCCTATACTATATTGCTCCCTTGGAATGCTGCAGCCCAAATGCATGACCTTACATTTTTTAACATTAAATCCCAGCTGCCAAATTCTAGACCATTCTTCAAGCTTAGCTAGATCCCTCCTCATGTTATCTACACCTTCCTGGATGTCTACTCTATTGCAGATTTTGGTATCATCCACAAAAAAGCAAACCTTACCCGACAGCCCTTCCGCTATATCACTAACAAAGATTTTAAAAAGAATCGGACCAAGGACAGATCCCTGGGGCACACCACTGGTAACATCCTTCTCCTCAGAGTGAGCTCCATTTACCTGTACTCTTTGTCGCCTCCCACCCAACAAATTTCTAACCCAAGCAGTAACTTTAGGGTCCATCCCTAGGGTGCTCAGTTTGTTTATAAGTCGCCTGTGAGGAACAGTGTCAAAGGCTTTACTGAAATCTAAATACACCACATTTAGGGCTCTCCCTCGGTCCAACTCCCTGATGAGGACAAATCAATCAGATTTGTCTGACAAGACCTGCCTCTGGTGAATCCATGCTGCCTTGGATCCTGTAATCCGCTGGACTCCAGAAACCACACTATTTTCTCTTTCAGCAGCGTTTCCAATAATTTACTCACTACCGAAGTTAAACTAACCGGCCTGTAGTTTTCAACCACAGCCTTACTTCTGCTTTTTTGTAAAGGCACCACATGAGCCTCTCTCCAGTCCTTTGGCACCACTCCCAACTCCAACGAAGCATTGAAAAGGTCTCTCCGTGGAGCTGCTAGAACGTCCCCAAGTTCCCTCAGTATTCTAGGATGTATCCCATCTGGTCCCATCGCTTTGTCTACTTTAAGTTGAGCAGGTTTCTCACGAACACAGTCTTCTGAAAATTGTTCAAGATGTCCCTCGCTTCTGTTCCTGATTGTGGGTGTTTTCTGAGGTCCTGCTCCTGGTTCTTCATCTGTGAACACAGAACAGAAACATTTGTTATGCAATTCCGCTTTATCCTTATCAGCTTCTACATATTCTTCCCCTGTGCCCTTGAGTCTGACAATACCACTTTTGCCCTTTGTCTTCTCACTAACATATCTGAAAAATGTCTTATACCCCCATTTTATTGCATTGGCTATTTCCTCCTCCTTTTGAATCTTTGCCTTCCTGACTACTTTGCTAGCTTCTCTAAGTTTTTCCAAATATAGATGCCTGTCTTCCTCTCTCTGTGATTTCTTGTATTTCATGAAGGCCTCTCTCTTTTTCTTCATTTTTTCAGCTACTTCTTTTGAAAGCCATAGCGGTCTCCTTTTCCTTTTACCTTTATTTACCATTTTAACAAAAAGGTTGGTTGCCCTTAAAATATCCCCTTTCAGTTTTGCCCACTGTTTTTCTACATCCCCCAGCTGTTCCCATCCCACTAACGACTCCCTGAGGTATTGGCCCATCTTGGCAAAGTTAGTCTTCCTAAAGTCTAAGATCCTCACCTTTGAATGGATTCTACAGCCCTAGACCTAATACTGAACCACACCATCTGGTGGTCACTGGATGCAAAATGATCTCCCACTACAACATCAGAAACACTTTCACCATTGGTAAGCACCAAGTCCAGTATGGCCCTTTCACGTGTGGGGTCTATTACCATTTGCCTGAATAGTTCTCCCTGTAAAGAATCCAGGATCTCCTTACTTCTAGATGATACTGCAGCAGGAATGTGCCAACCAACATCTGGCATATCATGTCACCAAGTTGTCCTTCTTCTTTCTCCGACAAATCCGTGCAGTTCGTCCCTTTCTATCCCCATCTGCTCTCACTACTCTGTTGCTTTCCCTGGTCATGTCTCGGGTAGATTTTGCAAACTCACTTTTTGTCGGCCTTTCCAAGAAACAACAGTCCCGGTTACAACGTATTCAGAATACTGCCGCTCGTTTGGTCACCCATTCCTCCCCCCGTGATCACATCACACCCTTACTGTTCCGTCTTCACTGGTTGCCCTTCCCCCACCGCGTTCATTTCAAGTTGCTGATTTTGGTTCATAAAGCTCTCCATACAGGTACCCCCCAATATCTAACGGACCTCCTTTCCTTCCACTCCCCTAGGTACACCCCTCGCTCCTTTCACCTTAACCGCCTCACTCTTCCCTCCCCTTCCCGTGCCCATTTACAGTCTACCCGTTCCTCCGCCTTCTTTTTTGCTGGCCCCGCCCTCTGGAACTCCCTCCCCTCCTCACTCCGACTGGACCCTCACTACCCCACATTTAAACAAAACCTCAAAACCCACCTCTTTTCCCTTGCGTTTGATGTCCCCTCTCCCTTTGTGTGATTCCCATTTGTATTATCCTCTGCTTTCTTTGTGATTTGTCTTTGTTATGGTTTAGCTTTGTCTCTTCTGCTTTTATTGCTTTTCTGTCCAGAAAGTGTATTTCTTTTCTTTTTCACTGGCCTCGGCCTTTTTAAAAACAAAGTTTTTATTGGTTTTATTGTACACCGCTTTGCTTGCCAATGAAAGGCGGTTTTTATCAAGTGAAATAAAACATAAACATAAACATAAACATATTGAAATCTCCTATTAGTAGCACTTCCCCTTTCCTAGCAATGCTGCATATGTCTTCAATTAACTCTCTGTCCACCTCTTCCTCTTATGAAGGAGGTCTGTATATCACACCAATGCAAATAGATTTCTCTTTCCCTCTTTCTAATTTAACCCACAATGCCTCCACTCTCCCTTTTCTCTGTAATTCCAAAGCTTTAATAGTAGTTTTTAATGTATCACCTACCTGGTGGCTTTCACCTACCTAGGGGGTTTCTTCACCCATCCCCAACGAATCTAGTTTAAAGCCCTCTTCATTAGATTAGCCAGTCTACTACCAAAGATGCATTGACCTTTCTTGGACAGATGGATGCCATCTCTGTTCTGCAACCCTTGGAACAGCATCCCATGATCTAGGAAACCAAAACGCTCTCGATGACACCATCCACGCAGCCATGCATTCATCTCCAGGATGCGAGGCTCTCTGCCTTGGCTTTTACCCTCAAAAGGGAGGATTGAAAAGAACACCACCTGTGCACCTAACTGCTTTACCCTCTGTCCTAGAGCCATGAAGTCACTTTTGATACATTCCGAGGGATACCTGGCAGTATCATTTGTTCCAACATGGATTAGCAACATTGGGTAATAGTCAGTGAGCTTGATGAGTCTCGGCAAACTCTCCATAACATCTTGGATTTTGGCACCAGGCAGACAGCATACCTCTCTGGACATCAAGTCTGGTTGGCAGATGGACGCCTCAGTACCCCTCAGAAGAGAGTCTCCAACCACCACTACCCTTCGCTTCCTTCTGGTCACTGATTCTGCAACTTTGGGGTAATTGAGCCTAGTAGACCATATGATCATCAGATGCAAAGTGCCCAATGCCAGTCCATTTTAGTTCACCCAACAGATGGAATTGTACACCTTCCATTTCAATATTGACCACCTCCAACTTCCCTTGGTTCATGCTTTGTATGGTCCATGTCCCAATATGTATGACATCTTAGCAGCTTCTGACTCTCATTTCATGCACAGCTACATCAGCAGTCAGATGTCCCCAGGGTTTTGATCCAATCACATCATAAATGCTGACTTTTCTTTGTGGGGCAGAGGGCTAGAGAGTGTGTCTGCATACTCCTGCTGTTTAAGGAGAATTACTGTTACAGATAAGCAACTCAGCTTTCTCTGCAGACAAGCAGGGGATATACATGCGCCTTCCAAGATGAATCCAGAACTGAGGGCTGCACAGCATAGTTGCAGATGAGTGACAATCTGTGATGGGCTGAAGGTAAAGCAAGCACTCAAGAGGAAAACAAGTTTTGGAGGACAACCTGATTGAAGTTGAGTCTCCTGCTGTAGAACAATCCAAGCTGTATTGTCAGGCAAACGTATGAATGGACATTCAAGTAGCTGCTTTGCAAATGTCCTGAGTGGAGACTGCAGCCAAACTGACCATTGTGGTCGCAGTTGCACATCATTGATGGGGCTCTACTTGACCTGGGCCTGCTAAGTTATCTTGTGCATAGCAGAAAAAGATACAGTCTGAGACCCAGGATGAAACAGTCTTTGAAGCTGGGCTTCCAGGGTTGTTTAAATTGAAAGTGACATAAAGTTATGACAATGATCTCAAATCTTTGGTTGCTTGCAGGTAATAAATTAGTGCTCATTTGCAATCAAGGTATGGAGGGATTGTCCTAGCGATTCTGCTTTGAAATCAGGAAAAAAGGTGAGAAGTACTATAGACTGTTTCAAGTAAAACTCCAATACCACTTTTGGAAGGAATTTAAGATGTGCCTTCAAGAACACCCTGTTACGAAGAAACTGTGTATATGGAGGGTAGTGCAAGAGTGCTTGAAGTTCACTGATCCTTCATGGAGAGGTTATTACAACAAGCTCTGCTAAGGCCACGTTCAGGTCCCAAACTGGAAGAGGCAGTTTGATGAGAGGTTTGGTGCTCATGAGGCCTTTCATAAACCTTGAGGTAAGCAGGTGAACTGAGATAGGCTTGCCCTCCATCCGGGCATGAAAAGCCACTATGGTGGAAAGGTGATGTGGTTTGCAGACCAGAGCTGGAGAGATGCATTAGGTAAGTCAAGACCTTTTCCAGGGGACAGTGAACAGAGTCCTCATGGTGATCTTCCATGCCGCTAATGATAGACTTTGGAGACTCGGGTCGAGCAAGGTTCCTTGATGTTGAGTGAGCAGAAAGGGATCCATGTCCAGAGATTGCAGCCCCTGCATTATCAGGACAAGCAGGTGCAGGAACCAAGCTTGCATGGCTACTGAGGTGCAGTGAGGATGATTGATGCTTTGTCCTGGCATATCTTGAGAAGAACACGACTGATGAGTGGAAAAGGAGGGAAAATGTTACAGAGCCGATGAGTCCAAGAGATGGCAAAGACATCATGTGCCCATTGGAGGGGACTTGGTCAAATGGAACTAAAGAGCCTGCATTTGGCATTGTCCACAGTAGCGAAGAGATCTACATCCGAAGTATCCCATTGCGCAAAGAGTGTGTGTACCACTGTGGTGTCAAGGGATCATTTGTGAGGGTCCAAATGTCGACTTAGCAAGTCCGCTAGTTGGTTCTGAGCTCCTGGCAGGTAGGTTGCTCTGAGTAAAGTGTTATTTAAAGGGCAACGAGCTATAGGCAAGTGGCTTCATGACACAGTTGAAGGGAACCCACTTTGCCTTGTTTGTTGATGTAGAACAAGGGTGGCCAACTCCAGTCCTAGTGCAGCACAATCCAGCCTGATTTTCAGGATGTCCCTAATGAATATTGTCAGACGGCTGCCTGGGTGAGAATCTTCACAGTCTTGGCAATGCATATATCTATATGATTTGCAAGGGATTGTGGGCAATGTAGTTCATTCACACCAGACACAGCTGCTGACAATAATTTAGTTGTGCTCTTGGGTAAAGCCAATAAGATATATATTTAGGGGGTTATTTCTCCCAACACAGATATGCTTGGTAGCACATAAATCAGGTTACTTGCTTTCAGTGTTAACTTGGAAAAACAAAGTTAAAATCAGGAAAACAACAAATGAAAAGTCACAAAGCAAGAAACAAACTGTTCTTTGCAGGTTAACTTCTGATTACTTCCCACATAGATACAGAAGTGATTCTCTCCTAGCTCACAAGCAATTAGGTCAGGCTTAATTGCTAGCAGTTATCCAGCTGAAACCCCTTTAGCTGGCTTGCCTTCCACTGTGTGGGTCAAATCCTGCTTCAGGAGCTTTTCTGAGTAGATTAAAGAACAAATTTGTATTTCTTTGTGATGGTTGCTGTACTTTATAACAGAAAGTTACCAACGGAGTTTAGATAGAGAGCAGTCCATATAAACAGGATCCTCATCTGCTATTATTCCCCCTTGTTCAACAAGCATGGGTTCAATATCATGGATTGGCACAGATGAATCTCTCATTGGAGCAGTTTCAGGAGAATACTTGTTTCCCTGCTGTCTTTCAAGTTTATAGCTAGGGCATTGATCAGTGTTCATACCTGAGCTTCCATTGCTGCTAGAGTTCCTCTCTATATAGCCTGGCCAGTAGGTAGTCCAGTTCTTATGTCCAGCCTTCCAATCCAGATCCCTGGACACTGGATCTCTCTTCATATACCTTCTGGCACAGGTCTTAGGGTCCCATCCACGTGCAGCCGTCTCCCTCACAGGTAGCCTCTGGTGATTCCTAGCTCTGCAGCACCATTCCTCTGGCTTTCCCCAGTCCAATGGTGTATGCTGGCCCTTGGAATACCTCCCAGTATACGTACTGCTTTGGACTCTTCTAGACCTCTCAAAGGCTTTTCTCTTCCTTCTTCCAAAGGGTCTCTTTCCCTCTCTGTCTGTCCGGTTTGGCTTCTGCTTCTGATGATCCTTCAGATGAAACTGATGATCAAACTCAAGCTGATTCTCAGGATACTGAGGACAATTCTCTGGATATCCAAGGTGATCATGAAGAAGCTGGTCATCTGTAGAATAAACTCTACTCTTATTCTGCTTAGATGAGTGATCCTCCCTAACACAGCGCAGCTGTGCTGAATCAGGCCCTGCCCTTTGAGATGAGTGCTTAGGGATTACCTCATAGCCCTCCTGATTGAACACACATTTCCTCACTTCAGCTCCTCTAATGGCTGTTGGAAACCTGGTGCATTCTGGGACTGGTAGTCTTTTATGGCAAAATTCTATTTTCTCATTTCTACCAGCACTGACAGGTTGCTTGTTCAGAGACACTTCACCTTTTCTATAGCCCCTTCCTGAGCTATGATAAGCTTCCTTATCACATACCCCCCTGCTTAAGTTATTACGGACTGGTGTCACTGGTGAAACTTCTTCTCTACAGTCCGTAATACGGGAAAGGGCATCCGCATTCTTGTGTAACTTCCCGGCACGATGTTCAACTTGAAAATCAAATGCCTGTAAGGCCATGTACCAGTGTGTCAACCTGGCATTGTGGTTCTTCATTTGCTGCAACCACTTAAGTGGGGCATGGTCCGTGACCAACTGGAACTTTCTCCCTGTAAGGTAAAACCTTAATGCCTCCACTGACCACTTGATAGCTAAACATTCTTTTTCTATTGTGGAATACTTTTGTTCAGCCGGTGACAACTTCCTGCTCAGGTACATCACAGGATGCTCCTCCCCTTCATGACACTGGGATAGAACCGCTCCTAGCCCTACATCCGATGCATCGGTTTGAACCAGAAAGGGTTTCTTGAAGTCCACCCCTTTCAGTACCGGTCCTGTACACAATTTTCCTTTTAAGACTGAAAACGCTTTTTCAGCTTCAGGTGTCCACTTTAGCTGGTTTGGACAATTCTTCCGCAGCATATCCGTGAAAATTGCACTTTTCTCTGCGAATTGCGGTATAAACCTGCGGTAGTATCCAATAAGTCCTAAGAAACTTCTTAGTTGTTTCTTTGTTGTTGGAGGAGGAAAATTCCTGATGCTATCTACTTTACTCATTAGAGGTTTAATTTTTCCTCTTCCCACTAGGTGGCCCAGGTATTTTACCTCCCTATTTGCAAAGGCACACTTCTTCGGGTTTAAAGTGATTCCCGCTTGCTTCATGGAGCACAAGACTGCCCTGATCCTCTTCAGATGCTCCGCCCAGGTGTTACTATGGATTATGACATCATCCATATATGCAAAAGCATAATTTTGGTGGGGTCAAAGTACCTGATCCACTAACCTTTGGCAGGTAGCCGCTGCTCCATGCAGTCTGAAAGGCATCCTCTTGAACTGGAAAAGGCCAACGGGGGTGCTGAACGCAGTCTTCGGCTTCGACTCCCTGGTGAGAGGGATTTGCCAATATCCTTTTGTCATATCAAGGGTGGTTAAGTATTGAGCCTGTCCCAGCTGGTCCAACAGCTCTTCAATTCTTGGCATTGGATATGCATCAAAAACTGATATGGCGTTTACCTGCTGGAAGTCAATACAAAATCTTAAAGATCCATCAGGCTTCGGCACCAGGACTATGGGGCTATTCCAGGGACTCTTTGACTCCTCTATTACTCCCATGTCCAACATCTCCTGGACTTGTGCCACTACTTCCTGTCTCTTGGCTTCAGGCAAGCGGTATGGCCTTTGACGAACTAATTTCCCAGGTGGAGTTATTATTTCATGGGCAACCAAATGTGTCTCCCCAGGTATGGGTGTCAACACATCTGGGAATTCTTTAAGCAATTTCATAATTTCTTCCTGTTGTACCACTGTCAGGTCCTCACCTATTTGGGGCTCTGATTTTTCTTTACAATCAGATACCTGGGGTCCCAAATCTTCCTCTTCATTCACCTCCCTCTCTCGGGCACAGGTGGCAGCTAGGCTTTTAACCCCTTTGGCGTCAGTAGAACCAAAGCCTTTGGTTTCACGCTCAGAATTTTCCAGGGATGTGACCTCCTCCACATGTGGAAAACCCAGCCTCTCACAGATCAATTGGGCAATTTTGTCTCC
Source organism: Ichthyophis bannanicus (assembly GCA_033557465.1). Classification (NCBI taxonomy): domain Eukaryota; kingdom Metazoa; phylum Chordata; class Amphibia; order Gymnophiona; family Ichthyophiidae; genus Ichthyophis; species Ichthyophis bannanicus. The sequence continues at coordinate 912,171,834 of CM066032.1, read as the reverse complement.
TGTCTTCACATGATAATCATTCTGTCCAAAATTAAATGACAGAACTTTAATATTGCCCCTGTAATCGGGATCAATTACTCCCGCACCCACATCGATGAAATATTTAAGGGCTAATCCGGACCTTGGGGCTACTCTCCCATAGCATCCAATAGGTATTTCCACTTGGAGACCAGTGTCCACCAGGGCTCTCCCTTGGCTAGGTACAGTCACATTTTCTATGCTGCACAGGTCAAACCCAGCAGCTTGAGGGGTTGCCCGCTTAGGAGCTTGGGCCTTCTCTGTGACCCTATGATACTTTAGGACGAATGTCTGCTTTGGGGTAGCTTGGTCTTCTGGACGCTTAACCATCTTTTTAGCTGGGGTCTGAGGACTTCCAAATAAAGGCCCGGGAGCTATTACCATTAAACCTTCTCCCTCCTTCTTTCCTAGTCCTTCCACTAGACCCTGCTTAAATCTTGGCCAGTCCCTTCCTAGAACCAAATCAAAGGGTAGCCTAGGCACCACTGCTAACAGGACTTCCTCTTGTTCCCCCAGGCACTTAACCTTTAGCCTATAGGTGGGATATGATGTTGCAGCACCATGAATGCATCTGATGTGAACTTGGCTTTCAGGGGTTCTAGGCACAAATCCTTCTTGGGCCTCTATCCTCTTCCAAAGCCTTTTTGACATCATACTCTGGTCTGCCCCAGAGTCTAACAAAGCATTTGTGGTAATTCCTTGCACATCAACCATCAAAAGAAATCCTTCTTTGGGCTGTTTTAAATCCACCCCCATTAAGCTAGTGTGTGTCTGGCATCTCTTTTCTAAATGTCCCCATTTTCCACACTTGAAACATTTCTTTCTATTCCACTGTGTCATCTGGTTTGATACAGTACATTCATTTTCAGAAACATTTTTAATTATTTTCTTTTCTGATACAGCACATCTAGCCTCAGCACCAATCTTCAGAGGGCCACCCATTCTATGGCAAGCCTGCATGGCTTCCACGAATCTCTCTGCTAGCATGGTTGCCTCTCCAAGATTTTGGCAATTTTGCTGTATAAGGAAAGTGTGCAAATCTTTAGACACCCCAGACATAAATTGTTCAAGCATTATAATATCTATTAACATTTCTACCGTCTTTTGCTCAGGCTCCAACCATTTTACAGCTAAACCTCTGATTCTCTGACTCAGAGCCCTGGGTGTCTCACCCACTCTCAATGTAGTAGCTCTAAACATTCGCCTATACTCTGAAATAGACAACCCTAGGCGATCTCTAATAGCAGCCTTTACATCCTTATAATTCAAAGCCTGGGCTGCTGGCATTGCTCTATAAGCTGCAAGCGCCTCTCCAGTTAATGAGGCTGCCAGCCTTACTGCCCACTGGGTCTCTGGCCATGCTAATGCTTGTGCCACTCTTTCAAAAGACTCTAGAAAATCATCGACATTATCATCTGGAGTTAGCTTCCCAAAACTAAATGCTCCAATCCCTTGATTGAGTCCCACACTGTCCACATGTGGTGTACCAGTATTTACTGCTGGTCTTGCATCTGTTCCACTTTGGCTCTGCAGCTTAACTAGGGCTTGCACCAGATCAAGCACTGGCCTCTGCTGCTCCATTATGGCTTTCATAGCAGTGTCCTGAGCCTACTGTGCTAGCTCCTGTTGCCTGCTAAATTGGGCTGCCATCCATTCAGCTAGTTCCCTTGGATCCATCTTGATCCCTGCAAGAAACAAAGAAAAAAACCCCCAAAGCGCACCACCTTCCAAACAGGTGTGTTTTTTTCTACTTTTTTTTTTTTTTCAATTACCCCTGTGCCTTACTCCCATCCACCACTAGACATGCCCAGGTACTTATTACCTTGTGTCAGTGATGAATCCAGCTCTGCACAAGGTCTTTTCCTCCTGGGACAGCTTCCTGGAACAACCACTTCTCCTCCAAAGTGCAGTTGAGGGAAAATCTTTTTTTCCAGCTTTAAACTTGAACTTTAGTTGTAATCCTCAGCAAGTAAATCCCCTTTGTGCAGAAGCAATCTGAAAAACTACGCCATTTGTCAGACGGCTGCCTGGGTGAGAATCTTCACAGTCTTGGCAATGCATATATCTATATGATTTGCAAGGGATTGTGGGCAATGTAGTTCATTCACACCAGACACAGCTGCTGACAATAATTTAGTTGTGCTCTTGGGTAAAGCCAATAAGATATTTATTTATGGGGTTATTTCTCCCAACACAGATATGCTTGGTAGCACATAAATCAGGTTACTTGCTTTCAGTGTTAACTTGGAAAAACAAAGTTAAAATCAGGAAAACAACAAATGAAAAGTCACAAACAAGAAACAAACTGTTCTTTGCAGGTTAACTTCTGATTACTTCCCACATAGATACAGAAGTGATTCTCTCCTAGCTCACAAGCAATTAGGTCAGGCTTAATTGCTAGCAGTTATCCAGCTGAAACCCCTTTAGCTGGCTTGCCTTCCACTGTGTGGGTCAAATCCTGCTTCAGGAGCTTTTCTGAGTAGATTAAAGAACAAATTTGTATTTCTTTGTGATGGTTGCTGTACTTTATAACAGAAAGTTACCAACGGAGTTTAGATAGAGAGCAGTCCATATAAACAGGATCCTCATCTGCTATTATTCCCCCTTGTTCAACAAGCATGGGTTCAATATCATGGATTGGCACAGATGAATCTCTCAATGGAGCAGTTCCAGGAGAATACTTGTTTCCCTGCTGTCTTTCAAGGTTATAGCTAGGGCATAGATCAGTGTTCATACCTGAGCTTCCATTGCTGCTAGAGTTCCTCTCTATATAGCCTGGCCAGTATGTAGTCCAGTTCTTATGTCCAGCCTTCCAATCCAGATCCCTGGACACTGGATCTCTCTTCACATACCTTCTGGCACAGGTCTTAGGGTCCCATCCACGTGCAGCCGTCTCCCTCACAGGTAGCCTCTGGTGATTCCTAGCTCTGCAGCACCATTCCTCTGGCTTTCCCCAGTCCAATGGTGTATGCTGGCCCTTGGAATACCTCCCAGTATACGTACTGCTTTGGACTCTTCTAGACCTCTCAAAGGCTTTTCTCTTCCTTCTTCCAAAGGGTCTCTTTCCCTCTCTGTCCGTCCGGTTTGGCTTCTGCTTCTGATGATCCTTCAGATGAAACTGATGATCAAACTCAAGCTGATTCTCAGGATACTGAGGACAATTCTCTGGATATCCAAGGTGATCATGAAGAAGCTGGTCATCTGTAGAATAAACTCTACTCTTATTCTGCTTAGATGAGTGATCCTCCCTAACACAGCGCAGCTGTGCTGAATCAGGCCCTGCCCTTTGAGATGAGTGCTTAGGGATTACCTCATAGCCCTCCTGATTGAACACACGTTTCCTCACTTCAGCTCCTCTAATGGCTGTTGGAAACCTGGTGCATTCTGGGACTGGTAGTCTTTTATGGCAAAATTCTGTTTTCTCATTTCTACCAGCACTGACAGGTTGCTTGTTCAGAGACACTTCACCTTTTCTATAGCCCCTTCCTGAGCGAAGATAAGCTTCCTTATCACAATATTCATGAGGTATATTTGCACCCACTGCCTCCCAGTGTATGCAAATATATCTCATGAATATTCATTAGGATCATTCTGAAAACTGGGCTGAATTGTGGTGCACCAAGACTGGAGTTGGCCACCCCTGATGTAGAACATGGATACCTGATTGTCTGTTTGTATTAAGAAGATCTTATTGGTGACCCAGCAATGGAAGAGTTGCAAAGCATAGAGGGCAACCTGAAGTTCCAACACACTGATGTGAAGGGAACATTTTTATAGTGACCTGAGTCCTTTTGTGGACAGGTATGGTAAGTGTACCCCTCCACCCATATGTGGAGGCATCCATCATTAGGATAAGTTGAGGCTGAAGTGGCTGGTACAGACATCCCTCTGCTAGATGTGATGCAGCGTAAACGGTTCTGAAGGTCTAGATTTGTAATTGTGCCCAATGGAATTTTTGTCCATAGGAGCTGTATGTGTTGATTCCAGTGCGCCCTTAGGTGCCACTGAAGAGGTCACATGTACAGTCTTGCAAGTGGAAGGACATGCCCAGCGTCTTCAATGTGGCCCAGCAACTGAAGCAGAGTGCGAGCAGTCATAGCCTGGATGTGAAGCAGTCTGCTACTGAGGTCCTGGAGAAGCTCAGTCTATCATTGGGAAGGAAGGCTTTCCCTTTTGTTGTGTCTATGCACACCTCAATGAAACAGAGATTCTGCTGAGAATTTAACTGAGAGTTTTGTTGGTTTATGACAAACACTGTGCCTTGAAGGAGAGTTAAGGTGCCTTGAACCATGTGGCTTGTTACCATTGTGGAGGGTTCTGATATGAGCCAATTGTCCAGTGTCCCTGCTGCCAGAGATGGCAGGCGATGACTATTAGATATTTTGTAAATACACGGGGTGCAGCAAAAAGGCCAAAAGAAAGCACCTTGTACTGGCAGTGTTGACTTTTGAACATCAAACAAAGGTTCTTCTAGTGCAAAGGGTGAATGGGAATGTGAGTGTAGACATCTTTCAGATCCAGAGAGGCCAGTCAGTCATGTTGACTGTACAAGGGGAGGATTGTACTGAGAGAAGTCATTTTGAAATTTTTTCTTTTGATGTAGCAATTGAGGTCCCAAAGGTCTAAGCTGGGACATAACCTCCCCCCCCCCTTCTTTTTTGGAATCAGGAATAAACAGGAATAAACGCCTGGCCACATTGTTCATGAGGAAATAATTTGATGGCTTTATTGCATAGGAGTTCAGCAACTTCCTGTTCCAGGATCTGTAAGTGTTGAGCCAAAAGTATGGGCACATTGGAACAAGGATGAGGGGGTAGAAGCTGCAGAAGGTTGATCTTGTACCCCCTGTCCACTATGTTGAGTACCCACCGATCAGTAGTTATGGAATCCCATGCCTCTCTGAAGTGCTGAATTCTGCATGCTACCGGCAGGTAGTCAAAAACTAGGAGTAGGATTGGGAACAAGAGTTTGGTTGGAAGGTTGCTTCCTGTCCTATTGCCTGGAGCATTGAGGGTAAGCAGATGCAGCAGAGTTTTGTGATGGCTGTCTGGAATAAGGTTGATACTATCGGCGAAGGTAAAATTGCTGAAAATATTGATAATGGTATGCTCACTGATAGTGAGAAAGTTGAGAATATCTAGGTTGTGATGCCAGTTCTACTGACTGGGCAGCTAATTTCCTGACTGTGGATGAATAGTCTTTAATCTCTGAGACTGCTTCTTGCATTTTAGATCCAAGGCTATCTCCTTGACATGGGGCATCCACAAGACAATTGTAAAGGTCCTCACAGAATCAAGATACCCAAAGCCAGGCTATCCATCTGGCTGAAATAACCATGGCAGCAGAGTGGGCCATTGAATCAAAGATTTTATTTATTTATTTAGACAGTTTTTGTATACTGCCTTATCCTTCATTCAAAGTGGTCACAACACAATTGGGGGATACATTTAACATGCGGGGATATGAGACACATACACTAATACTTACAGGGAACATGGGCTATGGAGGGTTAAGTGGCTTTCCCAAGACCACAAGGAGCATCTGTGGGACTAGAAACCCCAGTCCTTCCAGCCCAAGGTTGCTGTCCTCTAGTGGGATTTGAACCCCCGACCTTCCAGCCTGAAGTACCTTGCCCCAACCACTAGGCTACTGCTCCCCAAAGATGTCATAGGTGGTGCAGATGATATGGTATAGGGACATGCAAATTAGTGAGAAGTTGAGCTTGCTCTTCCATTGCTAAGGCTTGAGTATCATCTAGCTGTAAGAGGAGATCATGATGATAATGGAAGATCTGGAGCTGATGGGCCAAGGCCCTCATTGCCAGAAGGCTACTTGGATAAGTCTTCGACCAACAGCACCTAGAGTCTTCTGTTCTTTACCGGGTGACATCTGAAAAGTTGATTTAGAAGATTTTGACTTTTTAAGGACAGCTTCGGAGACCATGGATTGATAGTTGCTGGTGCTCAAACCCTGGCACTGACAGTACCTGATATTTCAGGTCAAGATGCTAGGAGGTAGCATGTACTGAAGTAGGATTCTTCCAGATGGAGGTTTGCAGATCTTGAAGGATTTGATGAACTGGTAGAGCCAAAATCTGCTTAGGTGCACTACAAGCTGTAAGTATAGACTAGAAATCCTGCTTATTGGTAGGAGTTTGAGAGTTGCTCAGAGCCAAAAACTCTAAAAGGTGTCTATCTTTTATAGGAATTCTGGATAAGAAAGGTCTTCGGCCACATCTTCCGAGGACTCTAACGATGACAGGAGCTCTGGAATGTCTTCAGCAATCCTAGAGGTAGTGAAGAGAAAAAGAAAGTGAAAGTAAACCCGCCGAAAAAACAGTGAAAATAAACACGATTATACAAACTCCAACCTGAGGTAACCTGGAGAGGGGGGAGAGCCACTGCGACTTAGAACGCGGTAGAAAAGGAAACTGGATTAGTCGGGAACGATGGGCAGCAGCTACCGCACATGCTTACAGAAGTCCAAAGGACTTGCCTAAGCTGGGGGAGAGTGCAGCACACCAGCGTCATCGGGGATGGCACCATGGAGTGTGCCTGCATATCCCCTACTTGTCTGCGCAAAAAGGTGTATACTGCGTTTCCTTCTTTAAAAGTTCTAAAACCTCTTTATGTCTGGCCAAATAAAAAAATAATTGAGTCACCCTGATTACTTCTGTTTTGTTTCAAACACATTTACCCCACTTTTCCATTCACTTGGCTGCAGCCCATTCACACTCTCATGCAGCAACCATGCAGTCACTCCCTCAGCCAAAAAGTCAGTAAGTGACTGCTCACAAAAAAATAAAAAACATTTTTTAGGTTTGGAATTTTCTTACAAAGTTTATCAAGTTTCTGTCACAATCTCTCCTAACAGAGCACAGTTTGATATTCAAAACTTTGTATTTTATTTTAGCTCAGCTCAAAGAATCAATTCAGCCATAGCTGAGCCTTTAAGTTTTCTTTTCAGCCACTTCCAAGCCAACTCAACCACCAAAGTAACACTCTGGAGGTCAAATATTTTTCTCTATACAAGTTACAAGTTGAGAACATATCTCAATAACATAGTAACATAGTAAATGACGGCAGATAAAGACCAGTACGGTCCATCTAGTCTGCCCAGTAAGATGGCAAGAGTAGGTGCACCTGCTGCTCCAGGCAGGTCACCCCTCCCCATGTTTTTGTTTAGGGATGAACCCACTGCTCCATGTAGGACACCCCTGTTTGTTGAGAAATTAGATAGTTAAGTTTATTTTGATTTTATCCTGTTGCTGTAAAGGAATCCACTGTGTCCGTCCCATGCCATTTTGAATTCTCACTGTATTTGCCCCACCACTTCCATTGGGCAGGCATTCCAAGCATCCACCACCCTTTCAGTGAAAAAGTATTTCCAGATATTGCCTTTCAATTTACCCCATTGCAGCTTCATGTTATGCCCTCTAGTATTACAGTCTCCTAATCTTTGGAAGAGGTTTGATTGTTCATTAATTCTCTTTAAGTATTTAAAGGTCTGAATCATATCTCCCCTACCCCTCCTCTCCTCCAGAGTGTACAAATTTAGATTTTCAAGTCTCTTCTCATAAGGCTTCTGACGCAGACTTCAAATCATTTTGGTCGCCTTCCTCTGAACAGTTTACAGTCTTTCTATATCCTTTGTAAGATATGGTCTCCAAAACTGAACACAGTATTCCAAGTGAGGCCTCACCAGTGACTTATACAGTGGCATTAGTACCTCTTCCTTTCTGCTGGTAATTCCTCTTTGTATGCAACCCAACATCCTTCTGGCCTTTGCTACTCTTTTGTCACACTGTTTTGCCACTATTTTCTCTTTCAGGAGCGCCTCCATTACTTTTCCCGCCACCGAGGTAAGGCTCACCGGCCTGTAGTTTGTCACTTCTTCCCTGACACCACTTTTGTGAAGAGGTACCACATCAGCCCTTCTACTATCCTGAGGAACATCTCCTCTTTCCAAGGATCTGTTGAAAACATCCTTTAACGGCCCTGCAAGAACCTCTCTGAGCTCTTTCAGTATCCTGGGATGTATCCCATCTGGTCCCATGGCCTTGTCTACTTTCAGTTTTGCAAGTTCTTCTAATACATCATCTTCTGTGAATGGTGTGGTATCTACTCCATTCACATTTTTATATTTGGGAGTCACAGGTGGTCCTTCTCCAGGATTTTCTTTAGTAAAAACAGAGCAGAAGTATTTGTTTAGCAATTTCGCTTTTTCAATGTCACTTTCCACAAGTCCATTCCCAGCACTTCTGAGTCCTGCAATTCCACAAAATAAAAAATAAAATCCTCATACAGACTCTTTAGAGCTTAATTCAGCTTCAGGATTACAGTTTGGTGAAAACAACTTCTCAGTAATTTAAACAGAGAAAGAGAAAAATCAGGTCCTTTTTTTTAAAATTATTCTCTGTTTAAGAACAATCTTTACAAAGTTCCAGTCTGTCACCAATAAGATCTCACAAGCCATACATAAGATTCTCAGAACGTCAGCAAAATCATTTTCCAGAACGTTAAACCACATTCAACCAGTCATTTATCACCAGTTCAGCCCTTTTAAATTTTCAGTTTTTCTTAAATTCACCAGGTCCGATATTCGGCGGTGGCAGCTAGCCCTCACTGCTGAACTTTAAACCCAAATATTCAATGCCGAGGTCATACCTGGCCTCGGCATTGAATATCTGGGTTGCCCATATTAGCAGGAAGTAGTGATTAGCAGGCAGTGGTGATATTGAGTCACTGCCTGGTTAGCTTCTATGGCAAAAGTAAGGCCAACCTTTGCTGTGTCTTACTTTTTACCACTTAGCCATAAATAGGCAGCAGCTCGGTTATGGATGGGTGTCACTCCCAGCCTGCACCTGGAATGCCTAGATGCTAATCGGTTAGCATCAGGGCTTGCAGCAGCGGCACCTGCAGATATTCAACAGCACTTACCATGTTAGTGACGCTCAGTGCTCTTTTTGTAAAAACCAAAAGGTGCCAGTACTCACATACAGGACCAACTTTAGGGGTCAGGTGACTTCCATGGCTCCACCTCCGTAGAAGCCATGCCTTCACAGTAGCCATACTCCCTGTGGCCAGCTACAGAGCATGTCAGAATACATCACCTTGGTCACATATACGGTGAACATGGATAGAGGCTCACCATATTTAAAATAAATGATCACAAATTACAAATATAAATATGTGACGAAAAACTGAACTAGAAACCCCAAGAATCCTGACTGCTTGCAGTGCAAAACTGAAGCAATAGAAACAGAAAAAGATTTCCTACGGTACTACTGTAAAAGATGTAAGAGACCTGCATATTCACATTCCCAATCCTGATGTTAAACAAAGTGCTCCCAACACACACCAAAGAACAACAACGAATTCCCTCATTATGACATTATAATTCCCTCATTCCCTTCCCCTGCTCCCCACAAATGCATAAAAAGGGGTTCAGCGGCTCCTATATAGCACATTCCAGCTCCACCAGGGTTTAATTTGTGCCAGAATGGAGTGGAATGGCATTGTGGCACTTCTTGAAGAGGCAGAATCAGGGCTTGACAAAGCCCATCTTACCCCCTCCCCACACAACACACACACAAACCCACAATCGCAGGCAGCAAGAAAAAGACACCTTCTGACTGCCCACAGGGATCCGATCGACTCATGGGCACGCAAAAGGGGTCTTTGCCCTGAGAGTGGCTCTCTTCTGCTCACAGGAGATTGGATCTCCATGAGCAAAAGAAGAGGAGAAAGCCACGATTGCAGCAAAAGCCCCTCCTGTCTGCCCACGGGAGATCGATTCCCATGGGCAGGACATGCGGTTTGGAGGCAGCAGGCTGCTCACGGACATCCCATCCCCCATGGTCAGAAGAAGAGGAGGAATTGCAGCAAAAGCTCCTCCTGCCTGTCTACGAGAGATCGATCCTACAGCTGTGCTGTACTGAAGCAGCCTGGCCACAGCATTTTTAGTAAAGCAGAATAAGCACGTCCTGCTTTACTAAAAATGCTATGGCTGGGTATAAACTATATTGAAATGATAGAGTAGCTCAAATTGGTGGAGGGGATGTGCTCTATGTTAGAGAGGGCATTGAGACACATAGGATTAAAGTTTTGCAGGAAACAAAATACACTGTAGAATCTCTATGGATAGAAATTCCATGTGAAATGGGGAAGGCGATGGCAGTGGGGATGCACCACCGACCACCTGGCCAAAATGAACAGATGGATGATGAAATGCTGAAAGAAATCACGGAAACTAACAAAAGTTACAACACAGTAATATTGGGGGATTTCAATTACCCCGGTATTGACTGGGTCAATGTCACAGCAGGACATGCTAGAGCGATAAAGTTTCTAGATTAAATAAATGACTGCTTCTTGGAGCAGCTGGTTCATGAACCAACAAATTGGAAAGCTATTTTGGACCTACTCCTTAGTGGAACACAGAATCTGGTGCAAGAGATAAGAGTTTTGGGGCCACTTGGCAATAGCGATCATAGCATGATCGCATTTGATTTAACAAATGGAAGAAGGATAGCAAGAAAATCCATAGTACTACATTTTAACTTTCAAAAGGGAGACTATGATAAAATGAGGAAAATAGTTAAGAAAAAACTAAAAGGAGCAGCTGCAAAGGTTAAAAATTTACATCAAGCAAGGGCGTTGTTTAAAAGTACTATCTTGGAAGTCCAGACAAGCTGTATTCCACATTTTAAGAAAAGTGGAAGGCCAAAAAACTGCCAGTATGGTTTAAAGGTGAGGTCAGAGAGGATGTTGATGCCAAAAAAGAATCTTTTAGAAAAGAGAAAAAGGAGCCAAATGATGAACATGGAAAATAACATAAGAATTGGCAAGTTAGATGCAAGGAATTGATAAGGGAGGCAAAGAGAGAATTTGAAAAAATTCCTACCGCAGAAACAAAAATGCAGAATAAAATCTTTTCCAAGTACATTTGTAGCAAAAAAAACCCGTGATAGGGTCAGTTGGACCATGGGTTGATAGAGGGGTAAAAGGGGCACTAAGTGAGGACAAGGCCATAGTGGAGAGACTGAATGAATTCTTTGCTTCGGTTTTTACAGACTCTCGGGACTCTGCCTCCTTGTGTCCTCCTTGTTCCCTCTCTTCCTTGTTACCTTTCCCTGTTTTTCCTTCTCTTATGCTGTCCTGTCAAGTTTTTATGGCATTCTTTTCTTCTTCCAAATGATATTTTTATTGTACACTGCTTTGGTGTGACCAAAAGGCGGTATATCAAATGTTTTAAACCGGGAAGATGTATTACAATTATTTGATAAACTGAAGACTAGCAGATCACCTGGACTGGATGGTGTATATCCAATGGTGTTGAAAGAACTGAAATATGAGATTTGCAGACTTAATATTAGTAATCTCTGAACTATCATTAAAATCATTTGTAGTACTGGAAGATTGGAAAATGGGCAATGTAACACCAATGTTTGAAAAGGATTTCGGGGGTGATCACGGAAACTACAGACCAGTGAGCCTGATGTCAGTACTGGGCAAAATGGTAGAAACCATTATAAAAAATAAAGGGCCCGATTTTCATTTAGGCAGACTGTACGCTGCGTTGGCATATAGCCTGCCTGCCGTCCCCCTTAACCCAAATTTTCACTTCTGCGGTGACGGAAGTGAAAATCCAGGTTTAGTCTGAAATGCCAGCAGCTGCTGAGGCTAAGCAGGTAGCAGTGATTTTCGATGCTACCCGGTTAGCTCCAGTGCCTCAAAAATAGGAGAGAAAAACCCTCGCCTATCTTCAAAATGCTGAATGCTAACCGGATAGCATCAAATATCGATGCTCCCCAGTTAGCCCTTTCCTCTAACCCGGCTCCACCCCAGAATGCGCCCGACATGCCCTGATGCTAACTGCATAGCATCGAGGAGCATAAGAGGTAAACAAGGGAATTTTCAAAGGCACTACCTGTGTAGGAGCCTTCAAAAATTCCTTGTTAATGTATTTACATGGGTAACTAGGGCAGTTACGCTGTAAATGCCTTTGAGAATTGGGCCCAAAATTACTGAACATGTAGATAGTCATGGTTTAATGGGAGAAAGTCAATATTGATTTAGCCAAGGAAAGTGTTGTCTTACTAATCTGTTATATTTTTTGAAGGTGTGATTAACAGGTAGACAAAGGTGAGCCGGTCGATAAAGTGTATCTGGATTTTCAGAAAGCCTTGACAAAGTTCCTCATGAGAGACTCTTGGCGAAATTAAAAAGTCATGGGATAGGAGGCAATGTACTATTGTGGATCAGGAACTGATTAAAAGATAGAAAGCAGAGAGTAGGGCTAAATGGCCAATTCTGGTGAATAGTGGAGTACCTCAGGGATCAGTGTTGGGCCCACTGCTTTTTATCATATTCATAAATGACCTGGAAATAGGAATAATGTGTGAGGTGATCAAATCTGCAGATGACACAAAATTATTCAAAATTGTTAAAATGCAAGAGAATTGTGAAAAATTGCAAGAGGATCTTGATAAACTGGAAGACTGGATGTCCAAATGGCAGATGACATTTATTGTGCAAAGTTAGGCACCTAGGAAAGAACAACCCAAACTATGGTTATACTTTAGAAACCACCACCCAGGAAAAAGATTTAGGCATCATCGTGGATAATACTTTGAAACCCTCCATCCAGTGTGCAGCAGCAGCCAGGAAAGCAAATAAAATGCTAGGAATCATAAGGAAACGAATGGAGAAAAACCCCAAGGATATTGTAATGCCTCTGTATCGTTCCATGGTGCGACTGCACCTTGAATAATGTGTGCAATTCTGTTCGCCATAACTTAAAAAGGATTCAGCAGAATTAGAAAAGGTACAGCGAAGAGCGGCAAAAATGGTAAAGGGTATAGAAGGGTACTGCTATGACAGTGGTTTCCAACCCAGTCCTCGGGTACCCCCAGACTAGTCGGGTTTTCAGGATATCCACAATGAATATGCAAGAGATAGATCCTCATGCACTGCTTCCATTGTATGCAGGTCTATCTCATGCATATTCATTTTGGATACCCCTGAAAACCTGACTGGCCTGGGAGGAGAGGATTAAAAGGTTGGGGGCTCTTCAACTTGGAAAAGAGACAGCTTAGGGAGGATATGATAGAGGTCTATAAATTAATGAATAGAGGTAAACGTAGATTGCTTATTTATACCATCAAAAAATAGAAAAACTAGAGAACATGCAATGAAGCTACAATGTAACCCATTTAAGACTAATAAGAGAAAATATTTTTTACTCAATGCATAATCAAACTCTGGAATTTGTTACTGGAAGAAGTTGTAAAAGCTGTTAGTGTAGCTGGGTTTAAAAAAAGGTTTAGACAAGTTCCTGGAGGAAAGGTCCATAAACCATTATTAAAGAGGAACGGGGAAATCCACTGCTTACCTCGGGATGAGCATTGTGGAAACTGTGTGCTTTTTGAGAACCTGCCAGATACTTGTGACCTGGATTAGTCACTGTTGGAAACCTTGGTCTGACCCAGTATGGAATTTTTATGTTCTTCTGTTATGTTATGTAAGGAGAGTAAACAAAAGCAAGTGGAAAAGCAAACTGATATGGTTCTCCAAGGAAATAGCTAAAAATATAAATACAAGGTAGTGTTCATAAAATACAGAAGAGTGTAAGAAGAGGAACACAGAAAAGAATACCGGATAACTCCCAAAGAGGCAAATAAAGAAATAAGGATGGCAAAAGCATGAGCAGGAGGTGACAAGGTGTTTTTCATGTATATCATGGACAGGAGGAAGGCTAGAGATGGATTTGTCTTGCTGAAAGATGCCGAGGACCACTGTGTGGAGACTGAAGGGGAAAAGGAGGACATGTTAAACAAATACTTTTTTTCCATGTTCACAGAACAAAATCCTGGGAAAGGACCACAGCTGGCTAACAAATGAATGGAAGAAAGTGTTTAATAGATCCTTGGAGACAGGAGAGATTTCAAAGGACTGGAGAAGGGCGGATGTGGTCCCTCTTGACAAGAGTGGTAACAGAAAAGCTGGGAAACTACAGACCAGGAAGTCTTATCTCAGTGGTTAGAAAAGTAATGGAGAAACTATTAAAGGAAAGAATCGTGATTTTTCTTGAATCCAGTGGATTGCAAGACCTGAGGTCACATGGTTTTACCCAAAGCAGAGCATACAAGATGTATCTGATTGATTTTTTTGACTGGGCGACCACAGAACTATATTGAGGATATATGCTGGATGTGATCTACTTGGATTACAGCAAAGATTGTCATCCATACTGGTGTGGTCTACAGGCCTCTAACTCAAACTGAAGAAATGGATAGCGAATTGATTGTTGATATTGCAAAGATAGCCATGAAGGGGGAAGTGATCATATTGGATGACTTTACCCGATGTGGATTGGAGTACTCCTTCTGCGAATCTGGCAAGACGCAAAACAATTGTGGATGCTTTCCAAGATGCGTCACTTAAACAAATGGTGATGGAATCAACCAGGGAAAGCTCAATGCTGGATTTAGTGCTCACCAACGGTGAGAGCGTGTCAAATGTCTGGGTGAGTGCCCCTGTGAGCAGCAGTGATCATCACACGGTATGGTTTGAAATAAAAGCCAAGGTGCAGTCCAATCATAGCAAGCTCCAAGTCCTAAACTTCAAAAACACTGACTTCAGTAAAATGGACAAGTACCTGAAGGAGGAGTTGGCAGGGTGGGAGGGGATAAGGGAAGTGGAATTGCAATGGGCTAAACTAAAGGTGGCAATAAAAGGTTCAACAGATAAATATGCAAGGAAAGTAAATAAAAACAAGAGGAGAAGGAAACCTATTTGGTTCTCTAAAGAAGTGGCTGCTCAAATAAAGGCAAAAACCACAGCTTTCACAAAATTCAAAAGCTTGCAAACAGAGGAACACAGTAAGGAATACAGGATCAAACTAAAAGAGACAAAAAGAGAAATAAGGAAAGCAAAATCAAAGGCAGAGGAAAAGATGGCTAAAGATGTGAAGTGTGGTGACAAAACTTTCTTCAGGTATATTCGGGAGAGGAGGAAAATCAGAGATGGAATTGCAGGACTCAGAAGTGCTGGTAATGGATTCGTGGAAAGTGACATTGAAAAAGTGACAATGTTAAACAAATACTTTGGCTCTGTTTTCACTATAGAAAATCCTGGAGAAGGACCACCTGTGATTGACAAATATACAAATGGGAATGGAGTATATATCACACCATTCACAGAAGATGATGTGTTAGAACAGCTTGCAAAACTGAAAGTGGACAAGTCTATGGGACCAGATGGAATACATCCCAGGATACTGAAAGAGCTCAGTGAGATACTTGCAGGGCCTTTAAAGGATGTTTTTAATAGATCCTTGGAGACAGGAGAAGTTCCACAGGACTGGAGAAGGGCTGATGTGGTACCTCGCCACAAAAGTGGTAATAGGGAAGAAGTGTCAAACTACAGGTCAGTAAGCCTTACCTTGGTGGCGGGAAAAGTAATGGAGGTGCTCCTGAATGAGCGAATAGTGGACTTCCTCAAAACCAACAGGTTGCATGATCCGAGGCAACATGGTTTTACCAAAGGACGATCTTACCAAACAAATCTGATTGAATTTTTTGACTGGGTGACCAGAAAACTAGATAAAGGCATGTGATGGATGTGATCTACCTAGATTTCAGCAAAGCCTTTCATACTATTCCTTATAGGAAGTTTATTAATAACAGCTTGGGGATGGGTCCCAAGATGGTGAACTGGATGAGAAATTGGTTGACTTACAGAAGGTGACAGTAAACGGAACTCACTCGGATGAAAGGAAGGTGATTAGCGGTTTGCCCCAGGGTTCGGTCCTGGGACCGGTACTGTTCAATTTATTTGTGAGTGATATTGATGAAGGGCTGATTGGAAAAGTCTGTCCTTTTGCAGATGACACCAAAATTTGCAACAGAGTGGACTCCCCTGAGGGAGTGGGGAACATGAGGAAAGATCTACAAATGCTGGAAGAATTATCTACTGCTTGACAATTAAGATTTAATGTGAAGAAGTGCAGTGTCATGCACTTGGGAAGCATAAGCCACTGCCATGGTGTTATCTGAAAACACTCAAACAACCCAGCCCTAAGCCAGGGGCCAGAAACACAGCAGAGCCAACCTGATGGTCCTCACCTTGAGGCGGTTGATGGACCACATCACTTCCCTGTGGTTTCAATGGCTCTGAGCTGTATGGTCTTGGCAATGGGCTCCCGAAGCCCAAGAGACTGGCGTTCGTCATCAGGAGATTCCAGATGAAATTGTTAAGTGGCACACCCTTCGTCAGATAACAGGGATGCTGCCACCACTGCAGGCTGGACTTCACCATCAACGGGAGCGGGATCCTGCGCTTGAACTTCTGAAAACTCAGCAAGGACCTCTGGAGCAGTCACATGTGAGCACGTGCCCATGGCACCATCTCTATGGTTGCCGCCATCAATCCGAGGAGCTGAAGATAATCCCAGAATCTGGTAGTCAGCTGTGCACAGAATAACATCTGGCACTCCAACAGTCATTTGACTGTCTCCTCTAGCAGGAAAACTCTGCCCACTTGAGTGTCGAAACATGTTCCCAGAAACTCCACGGACTGGGAAGGCAACAGCTGGCTCTTTTCCTGATTAATCACCCAGCTGAGGCTGTCCATAAAGAACACCACTCAGGACGAACCTGAGATGCTTCTGAAAGGGAACAGGCCTGGATGAACCCGTCATCCAGAAATGAATGGTCACAGATCCCTTGGTGCCACAGCATCCGCCACCAACATGACCTTGGAGAACATCCTCAGGCCAGTGGATAACCCGAAAGAGAGGGCAGCGAATTGATAGTGAGAGCCAAGCATGGCAAAACACAGATGCTTTTGCTGATCCGCCCAGATTGGGATATGAAAATACGCCTCGGCCATATCCAGAGAAGCCAAGAACTCCCCTCGGTGTATTGCTTGACTTGATAAGTGCAAAGTTTCCATCTGGAAGCGCAGGATGCGCAAGTACTCATTGACCCCTTAAGGTCTAGAATGGGCTAGAAAGAACCATCTTTTTTGGGCATCACAAAACAGATGGATTACGTATCTGCCCTTGCTCCGCACATCCAGGGGACAGGCACCACTGCCCTAAGGTGCAGCTACTTGTCCAAGGTGGTCAGTACAGTGGCCCCTTTTAATCAGTGCATGAATAGTGCAAAACCCAAAACTCAGCTTAGCTAAACTTAGCTTAATCACAGAGTGTCCAAAAGTCCTTCAGTCGCTGACATAGAACTGTACACACACAACATGCATGTTTCGGGCCGACCAGGATGCCCATGGAGCCTAACTACACCGTGGTTTACACTTGAAGCAGGGCCTGGTCGGCCCGAAACACGCGTGTTTTGTGTGTGTACAGTTCTATGCCAGTGACTGAAGGACTTTTGGACACTCTGTGATTAAGCTAAGTTTAGCTAAGCTGAGTTTAGGGTTTTGCATTATTTATGCATTGATTAAAAGGGGTCTTGCAGACATTGGGATTGAGCTTTTGCCTACTCTTCTCTGATCTGCTTGGCCTGACAAATATTTCAAAATTGCAATTGTGTATTAGTGATTTACACTTTCTGCTTGCAGTTGAGACGATCTTTTGCTTTGTATTGATATTACAGTAATCGTTCTGTCTCATTGGGGTTCTGTTCTACAGCTGCAGAATAGCAGCTGCCACAGCAAACTGGCTCTTTAACAACAAACCCATCTTACGGTCCAGAAAATCCTTTAAGGCCAATCCACCTTCCACAGGAATGGTGGTCTGTCTGGTAACCTCCATGACCTGTGCATCCAGCTTGGGAATACCAAACCATTCAACGCATTTATTCTCCAGGAGAGTATAGAACTTCTTACATACCCTTAACCCCTTAGGCGGGGAGTCGGGAGAGTCCCACTCCAACCCGATCATATGTATCCTTGATCACATCCGGAAACGGGAAGACAGTATTGGATTTCTCCACTCCTTGAAAGAGGATTTCCACATCCCTGTTCCATGCCAGAAGCATCCATCGAGTTTAAGGCAGATGAGACCCTGGCAATCAACACTGCCATTTCTTCCTTCTGGAATAGGCAGATCACTCTGGCATCTTCACAATTTTCTGAAAGCAAGAGTACTTCTTCTTCCATGTCAGAGCCCAGTACTGAGTCATTTGAATCCAAGTCATGTTAAAATCTCGGACAGCTCTCATCTGTTCCCCATCTCCAGGGGGTGCCACTCGCTGGGGATGCTTAACCAAAGGCAAATGAACAGGGCTTCCATTCTTAGCCTGTCCCACATGAAACTGTGCCCAGGGGCACCCAGAGGTCACAGGGTCCGAATATGCACACCAGAAGGACCAGACCTGCTGCAAAAAAAAAGGAATTCTGGGAAGGACAATCCGGAGTCCTGAAGCTCTCCTCTTGGAAATGACCCCCCAACACCACAGGGCACAGCCACCGCAGACCCCTAAGAGGACAAAGAGCATGAGGACACTCTGGCTGGCTGGATATCCTTATCCATAGCGCCATTTCATCACCTCCTGCCCTGAGGCAGGCAAGGCTGGACTAGCTGCATCCCCTGGTAGAGAGAGAGGGGAGCAGGCTCTCCAGGAATGACTCTGAAGCTGACATGCAAGAAGAGTAGAGTCCAGAATCTGGAGATGAGGCACCTCACTTGCCACAGGTCAAACGTTTCATGGAAGAAGACAGAGAGAATTAAGGCAAGTATCACAAGAGCACATGCTGAGGACGAGACAGCCAGAAGGTGTGTGTTAACTCTGCTTTTATTGCGGTACACATTAACTGCGCTTTATTGCTGGGCGCATTAACTGTGCTTTTACTGCAACGCATGTTATAGGAGCTAGGGTAGGAATACGTGTTGGAGCCGCTTAGGTGAAACGTGTATACAGACCATGCGACCCCCAGGCGCATAATAGGTGAAAATGCTACTAACGCATGCAGAAAATGGCAAGAAAGCCCCAGTCAGAAAATCCATGCCGGGCTCAGCTCTAATCTCCTGAAACTTTTACCGGTTTTGCAGCATTGTGTTTAAGGTGGCTGGCAGGCAGATCCCTCTGAGTGCCTACTGCAAACTTCGTAAGAGAGCATGGTGGACAGAGGAGGAGGGAGGGGGCGCTGAGGTTGTATGAGGCTGCTACACTCTTCCAGATCCTTCCAAATCTTTCCAATTCCCAGCTGCTCAACAGGGTCTTATGATAAGCGTGTGGAGCTGAGCCAATTTTCCCTTCTCCTATAGCTACCAAAAAGGCCGCAGTGTAATGGAGCATCCCACATCACGCTCAAGTGCAAGAGTCACCCTCAAGATGGTCGTTCACATGCACTTATCAATCTTTTCCTCTCAGTCTTCAGATTTTCTTCAGAGAGGAGAAAAAGAGTAGTTACTCACCTGTAACAGGTGTTCTCCAGGAGCAGCAGGAATCAGTCCATACATATGGGTGACATCAGCGCCGACGGAGCCCTCGTGCAGAGCATTTCCCCAGCTTTCAAAGAAAGACTTTGGGAAGCAACGCGCATGCGTAGTCCCCTTCTCACCCAAGGCTGCCATCTTGCTCAGTCTGATGACATAGCTAAAAGACAGCAAAAACAAAATGAAGTATATGACTGCAACTCCAGGGGAGGAGGGAGGGTCATGAGGACTGATTCCTGCTGCTCCTGGAGAACACCTGTTACAGGTGAGTAACTACTCTTTCTCCAGGACCAAGCAGGAAGTCAGTCCTCACATATGGGACTCCCCAGCTCTAGGCTACCAGGAGCTCTAAGATGAAAAATGGATCCCTCTCAAGAGCCTCAGCATACGTGAGAAGAATATCTTCTGAGAATGCCCCCATAAGGTAGCCCAACACAAGGGCCGGAGGGTAGGAGTTGCCTAAACCTCAAAGAGATTACGGAGTACAGCCTGTCCGAAAGCACTGTCCCTTCGGGACTCCCTCTCGAGGCAGTTGTGGGTTGCAAAAGTCTGGCTTGAAGACCAAGTAGCGGCCCAGCAGATGTCTGCCAATGGAACAGAGTGGAGATGAGCTACTGATGCGGCTTTTGCCCTGACACGGTGGGCCGTGACTCGACCCTGCAAGGGGAGGTCGGCTGCCTTGTACACCTAGGCGATACAATCTGCTACCCAAGTGGACAACGTACGCTTGGAGACAGGTAATCCCATCTTATTAGGGTCAAAGGAAATGAAGAGCTGAGTCGCCCTTCGATGCCCCCTCGTACGTTCTATGTAAAAAGACAATGCCCTCTTACAGTCCAGGGTATGCAAGACTGTTTCAGCCCGGCTGGTATGCAGCCTGGGAAAGAAGGTCGGAAGAACCACCTCCTGGTTGAGGTGGAAAGAGGAGACCACTTTTGGAAAGAACTTCGGATGGGTCCGTAGGACTACCCTGTTCCTATAGAACCATGTGTATGGTCTATCAGAAACAAGATCTTGTAGTTCACTCACACGTCTGGCCGAGGTAAGAGCTACCAGGAAGAGCGCTTTCCAAGAGAGGAAGCGTAAATGGAAAGTAGCCATCGGCTCAAACAGTGGGCGAGTAAGTTGCTGCAAGACCACGTTCAAATCCCACTCAGTTGCCGGTGGACGAACCGGAGGCTTGAGAAGAAGCAGACCTCTGAGAAAGAGGGACACCAAGGAGTGAACCGACAGAGACTGTCCCTCCACCGGTGAGTGGTGCGCTGACAGAGCACTGAGGTGGACCCGAACAGAGTTAGACTTAAGGCCTAGGTCTGAAGGTAAAGTAGATACTGCAGTACTACTGGCACAAGGCAAGAGAAAGGATCTTCATTGCGCTGAGCACACCATATCATAAACCTACGCCACCTAAGGGCATAGGACTTTCTGGTGGAGTGCCTCCTAGAGGCCAAAACCACCTCTTCAACCTCCATAGGCAGAAGCAAGGGAGCTAGCACTATCCTTTCAGCAGCCAGGCCATCAGATTGAGGGATTTGAGATTGGGGTGCAGAAGGGAACCCTGATCTTGAGACAGGAGATCGTGTTGCAACCCCAGAGGAAATGGAGTTTCCACCACCAACTGTAGCAGAAGTGGAAACCATGGTTGCCTCACCATCTGGGGGCTACCAGAATCACCGAGGCCTTGTCCCGGAGAATCTTGAACAGAGTTCGGGCCACCAGGGGCGTGGGAGGAAACGCATACAGGAGGCCTGTATACCAAGAGATCAGAAAAGCATCAGCTGCCATTCTCAGGGGATGCGGCTGTCTGGAGCAAAACCTGGGCAGCTGATGGTTTTGTGGACTGGCAAAGAGATCGATGGACGGAAGTCCCCAGCGGAGGAAGATCTGCTGGACCACCCATGGATTCAACTGCCATTCGTGAGGCTGGAGAATCCTGCTTAGCTTGTCCGCTAGGAAATTCTCCTGACCAGGTAGATAAACTGCTTTGAGAAACATGCCTTGTTTGACTGCAAAGGAGCAAAGGGCCAGCGCCTTTTGACATAGGAGCCTGGACCCCGTGCCCCCTTGTTTGTTTACATAGAACATTGCCACTTGATTGTCCGTCTGAACTAAGACAGACTGGTGAGAGAGGGCATTTGAAAAAGTCTGTAGAGCTAGGCGGATTGCTCGCAGCTCCAAAAGATTGATCTGCTGTGTGGCCTCCCGAGGAGACCAGAGGCCTTGAGTGCACATGCCCTGGCAATGTGCACCCCAGCCCTTTAAGGAAGCATCGGTCATCAGCACCCTTGTGTGTGCTGGAGCCTGAAAAGGTACCCCCCTGAGAAGGTTTGGGAGATGTAGCCACCACTGTAAGGAGTCCAAAAGTGGTTTGGACACTTTACTCTGTCTCGGAGGTCGCCTGTGGCCTGCGCCCACTGAGCTCTGAGGCACCACTGGGCAGCCCGCATGTGCAGACGGGCATTCGGGTCACATGTACCGTGGATGCCATGTGGCCCAGGAGCCGCAGGTAGTGCCTGGCGGAAACCTGAGAATTGCTCTGAAATTGGTTGGCCAAGTCCATCAGTTTGTGAGCTCTGTCCTTGGGCAAGTAAGCTCTTGCCTGCAGGGTGTCTAATCTTGCCCCTATAAATTCTAGGTTCTGAGAGGGGAGCAAAGTGGACTTTGCGTAGTTTATGACAAAGTCCAGATGCTGAAGAAGAGAGACAGTGTGAAGAGTGGCTTGTCTGGCCTCCTGGAGAGACTGGCCCCTGATGAGCCAGTCATCCAGGTATGGGAAGACACAAATTCCCTGATTCCTAAGATAGGCCGCCACCACCTCCAGGCATTTGGTGAAAACCCTGGGGGCAGAGGTTAGGCCAAAGGGAAGTACCTTGTACTGAAAATGGTTTCCTCCCACCACAAATCTGAGATATTGTCTGTGGTCTGGATGAATGAGGATGTGAGTATAAGCATCCTTTAGGTCTAAGGAGCATAGCCAGTCTCCCTGCTGGAGGTAGGGCAGCAGTATCCCAAGGGTAAGCATCTTGAACTTTTCCCTCTCCAGAAACCTGTTTGGGCTTCGCAAGTCTAGGATAGGCCAGAGGCCTCCTGTCTTTTTTGGTACCAGGAAGAACCTAGAGTAGAAGCCTTGCCCTTCCAGGTGGTGAGGCACCGGTTACACCGCCTGTTCCTTTAGAAGACTTGCCAACTCCTGAAGGAGGAGGTTCCTGTGTAGAGGGAGTCTGGGAGGCTCCCCTGGAAAATAGGAGGGGGTTAGCTGGTGGAAGTGGAGCATGTAGCCCTGCTGGACTATGCTCAATACCCAGGAATCCCCTGTGATGGTTGGCCACCTGTAGGCGTACAGGGTCAGCCGACCTCCTGTGCTGAATGGAGCCACCGGTGGAGGAGAGGCTATGCTGTAGGAGTCAAAACCCCGCTCCCTGCTGTGCAGGAGCCGGAGCTGGCGGTTTGGGGGTCTTCTGCCTACGGGGCCCATGCCCCTGCCCCTTGGCCTGCTGGCCCTGTTGGGGAGCTGAAGAGGCCTGATATTGAGGGTAGGATTTGTAGGCAGCACCCTTCCACAGGAAAAAGGGCTTCTTTCCCGAGCACTTCTTTTTTTGAGAAGGGGCAGAAGTCTTCCTGGACAACCTTGTCCTGGTGAGAGTCTCAGTCTCGATTTCTGCAGCCTTTTCAGTCATGGGCATACCGAAAAGGTTTTCACCTCGGCAAGGGACATCGACCAACTTGTCCTGCACCCATGACTCCAGGTCTGATGACTGTAGCCAGGCCTGATGGCGTGCACCGATGCCGGCCGCAGCTACCCGGGCGGAAGCCTCGAAGCCATCATAGGCTGCTCGAGAGATAAACTTCGAGCACTCTCGGATCCCGACTGACAAAGCCTTGAACCTCTGCAAAGGTTCCTCAGAGAGGCCAGCTGAGAACCCGGCAATCTCCTTTGCCAGTTCTCGTAGGTACATGCCTATGTATAGCTGGTAGGTCTGGACACGGCAAGACAGCATAGAGTCTTGGAAGCAATTTCTACCGAGGGCATCCAGGTTCCGGGCCTCCCGGCCAGGAGGCACCGAGGACTGCATCTTATGATTCTTCAGGCAGTGCATGGCCGATTCCACAACCATGGAGTTGTGCGGTAGCTGCGCCTTTTGGAACCCAGGGCTCTTACGGACTCCATAAATGGAATCGACCCATTTGCTAAGAACCGGCGCCGAGGCCGGTGCCTCCCACATACGGAAGAGCAGCCATTCCAGCATCGGAGGAACCGGTACAGTAAAGGCTTCCTTCAGAGGAAAGTCATACTGGAGGGCATCGAGCTCCTCGGTTCAAGGCTCCTCCTCGGTGTCCACAGAGAAGGCCAAGGCTTTGGCCATGTCCCTCACGAAGTCCGAGAACCAGGTATCCTCCAGGGGGGGACCTTCTCTGAGGCTCGGACTCCGGTGAGTCCGAAGGGACGCACTGGGTCCGGAAGGTGTCTGGGGACTCCTCATCCTCCGTCTCCCACGCCGACTCCTCCTCCGAGGAATCGATTGGCTCCAGCCAAGCGGGCCTAGGTGCCACCCACCCCAATGCCGAGGGTATCGGTGTCGATGACCTCGGCCCCGCACGGGAGGTCGAGGGGGACCATGACCGAGGATGGACTCGAGACTTCATTGACTCGAGGATCGGCTCGGTCTCCGGGGTCGACTTGGAAGTCGAGGTCCCAGTGGTCGGGGCAGATGCATCGGTCAGACCGGCGATCAGCACCTGCTGCTGTTCCATGAAGGCAGCCAAGCTGCTCTCCAAGGCCGTCAACCTGAGTCCAAGCTCAGGAGACTCAGCAGCCCCCGACTTGGGCCCCGACGGCATCGGACCTGACGTCGGCTCCCCCGGAGGAGAGTCTATGAGGACAACAGCACTTACATGACTCGGGGACTCCGGCTCCACGCGAGGTAACTTGGACAGCCTCTACGACTCCGAGAGCCCGGGGCGGTGGTCAGGGCTACGCGACCTGGCCCTGGAGGACTCAGGAGCCTCCACCGATGCCGCCCTCACGAGCTTCTTCTTCCTTTTGTGCTCCTGGGTGGGAGACTCCCTCTCAGAGGAATCCCGATGGCACTCGGGGTCGAGGCCTCTGACGAAGTCCAGGCCCGGCCGGACGTGGACTCTGAGAAAATTCTCTCACGTTGATGCTGATGGCTCCGAAGTGCCTTCGACAACATTTTGCCGCATGGGCCACAGACCAGCGGGTCATGGTCGGGCCCAAGGCAATGGAGGCAGCAGTCATGTGTGTCGGTGAGAGACATAAGTTTCTTGCACCAATCACACTTTTTGAACCCACTGGCAGCCATCAGGGGAAAAAGGGCCCCTGTAAGGTCAAAAAACCGGGCTGCCAGTGAAAACACAAAAAGAGCGCGAACGCTAGTCACGAAGGACAAAAACTGAAAATCAAAATTCCGGACTCGATACCGGTGTACCGAGCCCAGGCGGGAAGGGGAACCGGCGTCGAACCGGATCAGAAATAGCCAAAAAAAATCTACTTTTCCCGGATGACACAAACTCACGTCCGTTGGGCTCTGCGGAAAAAGAAAGACTGAGCAAAATGGCACCCTTGGGCGGGAAGGGGACCGCGCATGCGCGCTGCATTCTCAAAGGCTTGAAAGCTGGGGAAATGCTCCGCATGGGGGCTCCGTCGGCGCCGATGTCACCCATATGTGAGGACTGACTTCCTGCTTGGTCCTGGAGAATCCATCCACCATCTATTGGAGACAAAGAAATACTGAAGAGATCTCTAGTGGCTGAGGCGAATAGAGCAAACAATGGTCTTCTTTTGAGCTAAAATGACTATACTCTCGTTGTAAAGGCTCAATTACATGAAATAGAACCTCTCCACTTAGGTTTATATAATTATCTACTCCTTACCAGAGGTCTCAGACTTAAAAGCACGATTTCTGGACTTTCTTTTCATCCAGCATTTGTGCTAATTTTGCATCAATGTCCTCCAGTTACCTCCAATAATTTATTAAAATTCTTCTCTTTTATTCTGCTAGCTTTTCGGATTATTTCAAAAACTCTATTTAGGGTTCTATCGCTATATAAAATGGTGACTCGCTGATCCCATTTCTTGTCAAATAACAACCCCAATCCAAAATGATATCAAACTCTATTCATCGGATTCCTTCCAAAGCTTAGCGGTATATGAAATCTTACAACTCCCGGATCCCAACGCCTCCCATCGGCGCCATAATCATGTTTCACTTCCTCCGTTTCTTCAGGGGATCATCTTCATTACTAAAAAAGAAGAGTGAAATAAATCCCAATAACCCTATGTGCCTTAAAAACTCTTTATCAGTTTCACGTTCCTATCTTGGATGAATATGTACCTACTTCAATGCTGCAGACAATTATTACCACCTCTGTGTAGGGAATTCTCTCTTTCAGAAATCTTCTAACAATCGCACTAGAGGAACGCCGCGCATGTGGTTTGTAATCCAACTGTTCCCTTTGAAGCTCCTTCTCTTCTTCCATTGGTGGTCTTGTTAATGTCGTTGCTGATAACATCATCTATCATCCATGAACTATAAACCGAACGTGTAACTCCAACGCTAATCGTAACCCACAATCCTTCTAAAGTTCTACTTCTTTTTTAGAAAAACTACCTTCCAAAGGGGTATACCATACTTCTCCTTTCGTGAATATAACTCATACTATCCTGTTCTGTAATTTGAGCAAATCAAATTTCATAGAATTTTTTTTATCATAAACAGACTGCCCATTCAATGGTGTTGTTAAGCCCAGTTGGTGTTACTGTGTTAAGAATATATATCCATTTTTTTTCTTTTATCAACAAAGATTGATCCAATGATTTCCCTGCTACTCCTCTTTCGATCTTGTCAATACAAAAACATTTCAACTGCTCGAAGGTGTGTACTTTCTGTAAACAGTGTTGAACCAATGGGGCTTCTTTTTTCATACATTTCAGGTGACTACGATGTTCACCCATTCTTATTTTGAATGGGCGATTTGTTTTTCCGACATAGAAACATAGAAACATGATGACAGAAAAAGACCACATGGCCTATCTAGTCTGTCCTTCCATAACAACAACTACAACAGTCCACTTTTTACCTTTAGAGATCCTCTGTGTTGGTCCCATGCTTTTTTGAATTCAGTTACTGTCCTCATCTCTACCACCTCCACTGGGAGACTATTCCATGGATCCACTACTCTTTCTGTAAAGAAATATTTCCGCATATCACTCCTGAATCTATCTCCCTTCACCCTCATCCCATGTCCCCTCGTAGCAGAACTTGCTTTCAATTGAAAGAGGCTCTCTCCCTGAACATTTATGCCACGGAGGTATTTAAACATCTCAATCATATCACCTCTATCTCGCCTTTCCTCTAAGGTGTACATATTAAGATTCTTAAGTCTGTCCTCATATGCTTTATAATGAAGCCCACTAATCATTCTAGTAGCCACCCTCTGCACCGACTCCATCCTGTTCACATCCTTTTGAAGGTGCGGTCTCCAGAATTGCACACCATACTCCAAATGAGGTCGCACCAAAGACTTATACAGAGGCATTATCACCTCCTTTTTTCTGCTAGCCATTCCTCTCCGTATGCACCCAAACATCCTTCTAGCTTTTGCCGTCGCCTTTTCTACCTGTTTAGCTACTTTAAGATCATCAGACACAACCACGCCTAGGTCCCGCTCTTCTTTAGTGGACAAAAGTACTTCACCTCCTATACTGTATTGCTCCCTTGGATTGCTGCAGCCCAAATGCATGACCTTACATTTTTTAACATTAAATCCCAGCTGCCAAATTCTAGACCATTCTTCAAGTGTAGCTAGATCCCTCCTCATTTTATCTACACCTTCCTGGGTGTCTACTCTATTGCAGATTTTGGTATCATCTGCAAAGAGGCAAACCTTACCCGACAGCCCTTCCGCTATATCACTAACAAAGTTGTTAAAAAGAATCGGACCAAGGACAGATCCCTGGGGCACACCACTGGTAACATCCTTCTCCTCAGAGTGAGCTCCATTTACTTGTACTCTTTGTCGCCTCCCACCCAACCAATTTCTAACCCAAGCAGTAACTTTAGGGTCCATCCCTAGGGTGCTCAGTTTGTTTATAAGTCGCCTGTGAGGAACAGTGTCAAAGGCTTTACTGAAATCTAAATACACCACATCTCGAGCTCTCCCTCGGTCCAACTCCCTGGTCACCCAGTCAAAGAAATCAATCAGATTTGTCTGACAAGACCTGCCTCTGGTGAATCCATGCAGCCTCGGATCCTGTAATCCGCTGGACTCCAGAAACCTCACTATTTTCTCTTTCAGCAGCGTTTCCAATAATTTATTCACCACTGAAGTTAAACTAACCGGCC
Source organism: Ichthyophis bannanicus (assembly GCA_033557465.1). NCBI lineage: Eukaryota > Metazoa > Chordata > Amphibia > Gymnophiona > Ichthyophiidae > Ichthyophis > Ichthyophis bannanicus. The sequence continues at coordinate 912,144,049 of CM066032.1, read as the reverse complement.
TGTAGTTTTCAAGCACATCCTTTTGTGTAAAGGCACCACATGAGCCTCTCTCCAGTCCTTTGGTACCACTCCCGACTCCAACTAGGCATTGAAAAGGTCAGTCAGTGGAGTTGCTAGAACGTCCCCAAGTTCCCTCAGTATTCTAGAGTGTATCCCATCCGGTCCCATCACTTTGTCTACTTTAAGTTGAGCTAGTTTCTCACGAACACAGTCTTCTGAAAATTGTTCAAGATGTCCCTCGCTTCTGTTCTTATTTGTGGGTGTTTTCTGAGGTCCTGCTCCTGGTTCTTCATCTGTGAACACAGAACAAAAATATTTGTTAAGCAATTCTACTTTATCCTTATCAGCTTCTACATATTCCCCCCCTGCACCCTTGAGTCTGACAATACCACTTTTGCCCTTCCTCTTCTCACTAATATATCTGAAAAATGTCTTATCCCCCAATTTTATTGCATTGGCTATTTCCTCCTCCTTTTGAATCTTTGCCTTCTTGACTACTTTGCTAGCTTCTCTAAGTTTTTCCAAATACAGATGCCTGTCTTCCTCTCTCTGTGATCTCTTGTATTTCATGAAGGCCTCCCTCTTTTTCTTCACTTTTTCATCTACTTCCTTCGAAAACTATAGCGGTCTCCTTTTCCTTTTGCCTTTATTTACCATTTTAACAAAAAGGTTGGTTGCCCTTAAAATACCCCCTTTCAGTTTTGCCCACTGTTTTTCTTCATCCCCCAGCTGTTCCCATCCCACTAACGACTCCCTGAGGTATTGGCCCATCTTCGCAAAGTTAGTCTTCCTAAAGACTTAAAGCAAGCTGTAGGGACATTGAATAATGTAGACCACATTTATAGAGGTACATGTTGTTTGGCTCCGTAACTTATACGTTTTTATTTGATGGTCAAACTCATCTATTTCTAATGTAATGTCACAGATCATACAGTGTCCGCACTTTCTATGTCCCTTCTTTTCTATGATGGGACTTATGGGTCTCAAAACCACTGGGTATTTTTTTTATTTTCTAGTCCTGGAATTACTTTTAATATTCGTGCATGCCGTTTTAATATTTTCTGAATATCATTACTCCATGGAGAATATCGAGTAATTACATTAATATTTGTAGAATCATATGCTTCTCCCTCTTTTCTCTTCCATTCCAATAACAGACTTCTATTATTATATTTCGCTCTGATGTACACTTGTTTTATTATTTTGGGTGGATACCCACGCTGCCTAAAATTGTTACTTAATTCTTTTGATAAATATTTAAAATCTGTATCGTCTGAACAATTTCGCCTATACCTTAAGAACTGCGAAAAGGGGAGACTCTCTTTTAATCGCAAAGGATGCGCACTATTGAAATGTAAGAAAGTGTTCCGATCTGTGATTTTATGGAAAACTGTAGTCGACCATCCTAATGGTCCTCTGGTGATAAGGACGTCTAAATAAGCTAATTTTTCTTTATGCGAAGAATATGTAAATTTAATATTTGGATCACATTGATTGATCCACTGCACAAATGCTATCAATTCTCCTTCTGTACCCCTCCACACCATGAATACATCATCAATATAGTGGTGCCAGGTAATTATATTAGACCTAAAAGATGTCTGAGGCAACCACGTTTGTTCATATTCACACATATAAAAGTTTGCTATGGAGGGGGCACATGTTGCCCCCATCGCAACTCCCGATGTTTGTTGATAAATAATCCCCTCAAAATTGAAAAAATTCTGAAAAATAGCCAACTCGGCCAGTTGTAATATAAATGTTATTAACTCATCTGAGAGATCTCCTCTACGGTTCAAACTCGTTCTATCACTTGAAACGCTACCCTCTGGGGAATACTGGTATACAAGGATGTCACGTCCAAAGTGACTAGTAATGTGTCAACCTGCGTTGCCCAATAGGCTTGCGCCTGTAAAATGGTCAAGAAATGCATAGTGTCCTTAACATACGTCAGAATCTCCTCTAACAAAGGATGTAACAAAGAGTCCACAAAAGTGGACAATGGTTCCAACACCGTGCCTCTGGTGGACACTATTGGTCTTCCTGGAGGTCTATCTATGCTCTTATGGATCTTTGGAACTGTATAGAATTTCGCCGTTGTTGAAGCTGTTGTATTCAAATAATGATATTCCTTCTTAGTGATGATCTTTCGCTGTAAATCCGATTGAGTAATTCTTCTAATTTCCAATTGAAGTGAAGGTTTTGGATCCTCCTGCAAAATTTTATGTTTCTTTATCCTGTAGTTGATGCAATGCTTCAGATAAATAATATTCTCGACTTAGAATTACTATAGCGCCCCCTTTGTCCGCTCTTCTAATGACTATATCAGTCCGTTGCTGCAAATTCTTCAAAGCCCTCTGTTCATGTATGGATAACCTTGTAAAACGTTTCTTTTTTGATTTTTCTAAAGACTGTATATCATTTAATACCAATTCCCTAAAAACCAGAAGGGCCGGATGTAATAGACCTGGGAGGGACCAAGTGGATAACAATGGTAGTTTAGTCCTTTGTAAATCTTGCTTCTCTTGTGTACCTGCTACCATCGGATCTTCGTCCAATTGCTGTGTTGAAAAAAAGTTCTTAAGGTTTAATTTTCTAATTAGTCCTTCTAAATAAATTCAAAATTGAAACACATCGAAAGTAGCCTCTGGAACAAAGGACAGACCTTTATTTAATAATGACATTATATCTGTTGAAAGAGGAAATCCAGATAGATTAACAACCAACCCGGAATCCTACTGCAAAGTTGTCATTTTATTCATTTCCTTCGTTGCACTGATGGATTTCGTGTTTTTTGTCCTATGCTTTTTTTCTTCAAGTTCCTCTTTTGTTCCTCTTCTTCCCCTAAAAAAACTTCCTTTGAGGACCCACTCGAATCTGTATATCCTTCTTCCTCCAGGGAATCATCAAAATTCACTTGTTTCTTAGAATTTTTCATATATAGGAGTGGAGGAATGGCCTAGTGGTTGGGACAAGGTACTTCAGGCCCAAAGGTCAGAGGTTCAAATCCCACTAGAAGACAGCAACCTTGGGCTGGAAGGACTGGGGTTTCTAGTCCCACAGGTGCTCCTTGTGGTCTTGGGCAAGCCACTTAACTCTCCATAGCCCATGTTCCCTGTAAAAATAGTTATCTCCAAGTTATAATACCATGTTCAATGTAAACCACACTGATGCAGAATAGCATGGTATACATGGGAATGTAAATAAATAAATATTCTTCTTCAAATTCATCCAGGGATATACATAACCTATAGTGTAATCTGTGTTGTCTCTCTTTAACTTTTTGGTCTTCTTGATCATGACCTCTTGTCGTAATTTTTCTATCCCTTTTTGTATCTCTTCCTGTTTTTTAATATATTCCTCATTAGTTTCATTTTCTTTTAAATTGCTATGCATAACTTCTATCTCTTCGACATCTTATCCACTGTTGTCTTAGTCGTCTCAACTAACAACACCATGAGGTCTAGAGAACATTTATTAAGGATTCCATTCTACTTCTCTAGGAATGTCACATCTAGAGTTGGTATGCGAGGTTCTTTATAAATCCGTAGGCCTCTTGGAATCTGTTGGCTACTGTTGTACTCTATTAACAATAATCTATGTAATTCTGCTCAAAACCTTCTTTTTCTGTATCTTCAACACTGCTTCCCAAGTAGCTTGATTTAAACTTCCACCTTCAGGATCTAAAGATGCAAAAGGAGTTTTTTCTTTAATCAGTCCCCTTATATGTTCTTGTGGGAAACTAAGGGGAATGTTTACTAAACCATCTTAACGTAGCAGCAGCGGTATTATCACGCGATAAGGTACCTTATCGCGCAATAATGGCGCTTTATCGGGTGCAGAGGCACCTTAGCGCGCGATAACGCGTGCAGCAGCGCAAACGAGCACTGAGGGTGGAGAAAGGCTCCTGGAGGGCAGAGGAAGGCTCCCCAGGGGCGGAGAGAGGGGGTCAATGGGTGGAGAGTGGGAGGGGAGAGGCTCCCTGCACACTAACGCTGTGGACTCTGGGGCTGAAAACTAACGCCAGTGAAACCCTCGCGTTAGAGCAGATTTAAAGGGAAGAGAAAACATTTCCGTCAGCAATGTACAGCAAAGCCAGGGAAACCTACAAAAAGTGAGAAGTGTGATATATGTGCACGGAACAAAAGGGCAAATAAACATTGAAAATGACCAGAAGAAAATATAAAAAAAACATAACCAAGCTGGGCAATAGTGATATTAATGGGAAACATCAAAACACACTCCCGAGAAAGCTCCAAATAAAAGATATGAATTTTGGAAGGGTCTATGCTCCGTCCCCATACAAGGTGAATGATTCCACAGTGAAATAGCGCTGATCGAGGTTTTCCCTTTCCATTGGAAAGGTTTCCTATGGCATGCACATGTTCTGCAACAGCAGGGCAGGCATGTCGGAACGGGCAACAGGACAGATGCTGGAAAAGGGGACACAGAGGGCTGCAGGCGGCACATGCTGAGGTGCAGCTGGGCCACAGTGCGGACTAGGGTGATGCCTAGGTGGCCCATAGGAATGCTAAAACAGTAGAGCAGCCAGACAGCAACTGATGAGGCCCAACATGGGCACGAGTGTGTTTCCCACAGTGTCACAGGGGATAGTACCCAGCAGGTACCCCCAAGGGCACAGAGCATTGGCAGGCGGTGCTGGGGGGAAGCGTGGACAGCTATTCAGGTACCCCTACCCCAGAATCCGCACCATAGGCAGCCACCTACCCGCACACTGGAAGGCCTGAGACTGTGCACCACCAGCATCACCAGCAGAAGGGCATGCCAGCATGGTGGCGGAGGGGTACTGGTAGTGGAGGGGGCAGTGGGCCCAGAGCAGACCATGGCCTAGCCCTGTGTAGATGGGTGCCATGCACTGCAACAGACAGGCCCTGTCTAATGAACAGTCATGGTATCCCCAGGGAATGCACTGTCTCTGTAGCAACACAGTGGTGCAGTATACACAGCCAGTGTGTTCAGGAGTGGAAAGTCACAGGTTCAAGTCCCAGCTGTGGTTCCTGCCAACCCAGTCTCCATATTTTACCCACAAATAAACCGTGGTAATAAAGACTGAATCTTTATTGTAGATAACATAAACATGCCTCAAACGCCTATATTTTACCCTACAGAGCACAGACACCATAAACATTCGCATTACCTAGAGCAGAGTCTCCCAAATGCAATCCTGGAGGGCCAAACACCATTCAGGTTCCATGCTGTCTCTAATAAAGATGCCTGTGCTGCATTTCTATGCGCCGCCCCCTTGGTATGCAGATGTATCTCATGCATATTCATTAGGGACTGCATGAAAACCCAAACAGTGTTTGGCCCACCAGGACTGGAGTTGGGAACCTCTGTCCTAGAGCAGCGGCCAGTGACGAATCGTCAGGATGATAGATATTGGTAATATTTATTGGACAGATGCGTTTCGGCGAAGCCACCTTCCTCAGGGGGTATCCAGCTAAAAACATATAAATAAAAATAATAAAAAATACAATAGTTCTTTTATAATACAAAAAGCCCCATAGGGGATAAAACTCAAATACCGCATAACAATAAGACACATGAATAAAGTAACATGACATGCTAAACAATAATAAGCATACACAGGCGCAGGAACAAAGACATGTCATAAAACCAATGAATAAATTAAAATAAAATATGGACATGAAATCTACAATGTAAAATAGTCAGGAAACCCAAAGGACATCTGACAAAACAAAATAAAACACGAGTATAGCACTATAAAACTATAACATGTTACAAACATATATAAAATAGAGAAATTAGTGTAATTAGTATAATCTTCTGTATATAAAATAACAAGTACATGAATGCACAAGCATATAAATGGATGGTATACTTACAGTAAAAACTGTATATGCAGAGCAAAACAGTAAAATAAAGCAGATACTAGTGAGCCTATTGGAGCAGTAGTGCAGACTTCAATAGTATAACTAAACGGGAGAGGAGGACAAAATAAAGTAAAAACACTGGTAACCTTAAGAACAATAAAACCACGTCATAAATAATGACATACAAGATTGCAAAAAATATAAATATAAAAGTGACAACAGACTTATAATAAGGTGTATGTATATCACCATATCAATGAACAATTATGAAGTTTTAAAACAGACAGAAACAATTATATATAATTGTTTCTGTCTGTTTTAAAACTTCATAATTTTATTGTTCTTAAGGTTACCAGTGTTTTTACTTTTTTATTTTTTTAATTTATTATTCATTGTATACATTTCTTTCATGTATTGCATGCTATTTAATTATTTATTAGAGTTTTTATGTATTACCTTTTATCAATATGTATTATGGGCATGTATTTTCATCTTGCCAGTTCTTATAACACGAGTTTATGATCTTCATTATTATCCGACAGACTGTTTAACGTTTGGCTCGGTTTGATACCAGTTCCTTTTTACCGTGATCAGTGCAAGTATATCACCATGTTTTGTGCTCCGCCCCCCCCGGTCTCAGTTTCGTTTTTGGCGCGGAGATCGATAGCGTTTTTAAGTTGCTTTTGAGCACTCCTGGTTTTTCACTGTCATTGAAGGCTGTGCTGGCTTGTTTTTTGACACGCTGAATGGTTCCGCGATTGTTTTAAATGATATTGTAGTTTCTAGGTATGTTTTTATCATTTTACATTGCTTTGTTTATACACAATCTTTCTATTCTTTATTAAGCTATTGCTTCACTCATTATCTTGCTAGTATGCACGTTAGCTATGCACCCTGCACTTTCTCCTTATGTGGTTTCACTTCGGAGTTTTTTTGTCAGACTGATCTTACACAACTATGTTATCTTTGCGCATAATATTGGTTTTGAATACGAGTCATCGATCTCCCTAAGCGTAAATTAATTTCGTTGTACATGAGTTTCCCTGTTGTCTACAATCGGCTATTCTTTTCTCTTCTTTTTTTGTTTCTTGAGTGCGTGCTATGTCCGCTTGTTTATAGTTTATATATTAAATGTCTAGGTTTCAGTTTCACTTTGTTTCCATTTGAGTGTCTTTTCAAGATTGATCTTTTAGTCATATATAATTACAATGTGGTTTTGTTTAAAGTTTTAATTTCACAGATTCATATCACCCGGGATATTGTGAGCACACGTTTATTTTCTTTTACTGTCCGCCTTGTTTGCAATTGTTTACCCTTGATATCGGGTCTACGCATGATATGGTTATTTTATCACCTTTGTAACTTCCTGATCACAAAAATGAGTTGTTTATCTTTTCACAACGTTTCACCACTTGTTATTTCATTTTCTTATTTAGATTTTATCCTAAATTGATTATTATACTTTCGTCTTGTCCTCCTCTCCCGTTTAGTTATACTATTGAAGTCTGCACTACTGCTCCAATAGGCTCACTAGTATCTGCTTTATTTTACTGTTTTGCTCTGCATATACAGTTTTTACTGTAAGTATACCATCCATTTATATGCTTGTGCATTCATGTACTTGTTATTTTATATACAGAAGATTATACTAATTACAATAATTTCTCTATTTTATATATGTTTGTAACATGTTATAGTTTTATAGTGCTATACTCGTGTTTTATTTTGTTTTGTCAGATGTCCTTTGGGTTTCCTGACTATTTTACATTGTAGATTTCATGTCCATATTTTATTTTAATTTATTCATTGGTTTTATGACATGTCTTTGTTCCTGCGCCTGTGTATGCTTATTATTGTTTAGCATGTCATGTTACTTTATTCATGTGTCTTAATGTTATGCGGTATTTGAGTTTTATCCCCTATGGGACTTTTTGTATTATAAAAGAACTATTGTATTTTTTATTATTTTTATTTATATGTTTTTAGCTGTATACCCTCTGAGGAAGGCGGCTTCGCCGAAACGCGTCTGTCCAATAAATATTACCAATATCTATCATCCTGACGATTCGTCTCTTGCTTTTTGTGTACCCGCTGGTTCTGCAAGAGCGCTGCTCTTTGCTGTGTTTGCTCTAGAGCAGTGGCCAACAGTGGCAGACAGACCCGCACTCACAGGCTCCATTATCCAAAGCCTCCTGGAGAGGCAGGATGTTGGGCCCTGCGTGCATCTCCCAATACTAGCACTTGCATACCTTAGCAATGCCACCCTAAACCTGGGAATACGGTACACATCTATCAAAAGGTTGCTATGATTACTGGTAGATAGAAATTCCTAAGTTAAGCACAATTTGCTGATTGAGCTGCATCATAGCAACCTTTCTGATGTCTGTGGAGTGTACTTCAGGTCTGGTGTCTGACAGGTTTACCATCCTGGGGAGTGACCTCAACAGTATTGCGTACCATAGCCATGCCTGCACTGTGCTCAGGACTGGTGCGGTGGCCAGGGATGCCAAACACCTCTATAGTTGCACAATGCTGGCATAGGTGTGGGGAGTGTGTGTCTGTCTATCCAGTGTGTGGTGGCTGCTAACACCTTCCTCAGCTCACACTGCTAGCACTGTTGCCAGTATTGGCTTGCCAATGTGCATAATGAGGAGCAAGGTACTGTGGGTATAGCCTGGACAGGGTGGCCTGGCCTGGATGCATCAGCACAGGGCATAGGGCAATGGCTCGGACAATGGAGTGCCCGGCCACTACCTGCACTGACAGGGTGGCCACAGCATGTCATGTTGGGAGGTCACTCTCACCATGACTGAGCATTGACCATGGCATGGCTAGGCTCCCCCATAGTGCTATGTTGTATTTCTCTTAAGTGAAATATATAGGTTTTCTTCTCTGGGGCCTAATCACTGACTTATCTGATTGGTGGGTGTGCTCACATCTCCTCCAGGATCATGCACTGTGGATTAGCTAGCAGACTGTCTGCAGTTATTATGTGTATGGCTGGAATACCTTGCAGTGTGCAGTGGCTAGTGACTCACTGTGCTTGCTGCTGGAGAATGTCAGTTGGTGGTGGGGGGCAGCTGAGCATTTCCAGACCACAGCAGAATGTTTGTGTGGTGACGTGCAGTCCTTCTGTAGCCAGCCAGGGGTTTCTTAGCTGTTGTAGCCCACTGGTTACTTCACTGTTTGTGGAGCCAGAGGTCATGGGTTTGATCCCACAGTGGGGTTATTTAATAAGGCTGTCTGAGGCATTGTCTATTTTTAATGTAAATTAGTGCTGCCAGCAAAAACACCCTCAGAGTACTGTAACCTTAAGGTGCCTCATAAGGCGCCCCATAGGGTGCCTTAAAGCGCCTTATAAAGTGCCTTATAAGGTGTCCTATAGGGGACATTATAGGGTGCCTTGGTGGACAGTGCACTTTATAATGTGCCCTATGGATTCCCTATAGGGTGCCTTATGCGGCACCTTAGGTTACGCCACTATGTGGGTGTGTTTGCTGGCAGCACTAATTAAAATAAAAGTAAAATGCCTCAAAAAGCACTACTTAAACATAAAGGGTGATGCCTCAGCCAGCCATATTCATTAGGCATACTGGGGGATTGAACTCATGACCCCTATACCCTCAATCAATGTATTAACCATTGTGCTACACCTCTGCTGCTCTGTTTGCACATCAGCACGCCTACTTAAGATTAACGCGCGTTAACGTGCTTAGCTCCTTCTCGCACTATAATGTGCGCAGCGCGTGTTATCGCGTGATAATCCCGGTTTGCTACGTTTAGACCGGAACGCCCACTCCTTTTATGGCATCCTGCACATTATCGCCGGGTGCATGTTAAGACGGTTTAGTAAACATACCCCTAAAAGTTTCCTTCCACATTAGTTGACCTTCCATTCTTGTATGAATACAGCAAACAATGGTCTTCTTTTTGAGCTAAAATGACTATACTCTCATTGTAAAGGCTCAATTACATGAAATAGGACCTCTCCACTTAGGTTTATATAATTATCTACTCCTTACCAGAGGTCTCAGACTTAAAAGCATGATTTCTGGACTTTCTTTTCATCCAGCATGAGGCGAATAGAGGCATAGAGGTGTGTCATTGAAACCTGGGCTTTTCATTGGTTCTTTGTCTCTACCAATCTGCTGGTAGGGGAACACAACCCAATTGTCTGGACTGGTCTAGCAGGACAATATGGAAATTGGAATTTCACAACTTGCTCGTGTACATGCTGGCATTTACATGTGTATAAGCATCATTTTGCAAACCTACACATACAAATGCCTTCAATTGACTAGAGGAGCTGATTTCTTTATTTAGTTTCAAATTTGGAGGGGTAAATAAACAATGGGGGATTCAGGAGGATAACCTCCTTAATCCATTCTGTAAAGTGCTAGCAGAAAGGAACACTTTATAGAAATCTGTATGTTCCAGGGAACAGCTCTAAAACCCAATGTGGGCAATTCTGGACATATACATGCATTCTCTGTATGAAATGGGGAATATACATGTAGATTTTGGACCTACCCACACTATACCCAAACCATGCCTCTGACACTTCCCTTGCAATTTCTACCCATTATGGACATCCATGTGGAAATTTAGCTCTTTCAAAATTCACCAGTTACATATGGATGCCATTTATAAGTGTATGTTCTGGATTTTCCACATGTGCATTGTGTATAAAGCTTCTAAAATAACTCCCCTACTCTAAAACAAGAGAAACCCTATAGGACTTCTGGCTCTTAATTTCAACTTCAGCTTCTTCTCTGGAAATAGTTGTAATTGTAATATGCAAATTATTTTTAGTAACATTAAATCATTTTGCAGCATAGGCTAAGGTACACCTAGGATTTAGACCACAACAACTTGCAAAGTGAAGTCAATTTCATTATATTAACAAGACTATGGGGCATTTCATTATAATCACTTCATATTGGTCTATGATTTCAATCTGCATAGGGTGCTACAGTACAACTGAAAATATAGAATGCATACTTTCAGTAGTCTATAATAAATTATTTATAAACATATTACATATCTGTTTTCTTATTGAAAAATATACAACAGATACTGTTCGTCATGAGCTTAACATATGTTAGTGTGGTAGTTGTAAACACAATTTAATCTTCTAATTCTGTTGAGCTAAGAGTGCTGCTCCAGGCTACCAAGTGGTCTACTTCCACCTCCGATGGCTCCTCTTCATGCTCGTAGCTCATTTCCACTACCTGAGCTACTGGTTCTGAGCAACATGTCTCTAGAGTTTGACCTAATAAAACACAAGAGATTAAATATTTAAAAAAAATTCAATAAAACCAAATTGAATTACATTCTTGCAAATGCAGGGTTACAATATGAACAAGTACGTGATCCTATTTAGGTGAACTGAATCTACCTGCTCTAAAATAGAATTTCCAAAATTGCAAAGATTGACCCTAAGGGGTATGTTTACTAAACTGGGGTAACGCGCAATAGCACGCGCTATTGCGCGTTAACGATCGTAAAGTTCCGCGGTGCTGTAAAACACCGCAAAAGGTAGAGAGAGGGCGGAGAGAAGGGGTCAGTGGGTGGAGAGTGGGTGGGGAGAGGCTTCCCTCACACTAACGCGCTGATTTTCAGAGCTGAATTCCAACGCGAATGAAAACCTGCCGTTAAATGCACATTACAGGGGAGAGAAACCATTTCAGTGTCAGCAATGTACAGCCCAAGCAGGGAAACCTAAAACAAGTGATAAGTGTGATACATGTGCACAGAACAAAAGGGCACAGAAACACTGAAAATAACCTCAACAAACTGGAAAAAAATCATAACCAAGCTGGCCAATAGTGGTATTAATGAGAAACATCAACCCTCCCCTGAGAAAGCTCCATAGAAAAGATATAAATCGTGGAAGGGTCTACACTCCGTCCCCATACAAGGTGAATGAGCCCCCAGTGAAATAGCACTGCCCAGGGCTTTCCCCTCCATCGGACAGGGTTCCTATGGTGTGCACATGTCCCGCAACATCATGGCAGGCATGTCGGAACGGCACATGGACAGATGCCGGAAAAGGGGATACAGAGGGCCGCAGGCGGCACATGCTGTGGTGCAGCTGGGCCACAGTGCGGACTAGGGTGATGGAATGCTGAAACAGTAGAGCAGCCAGACAGCAACTGCTGAGGGCCCAACATGGGCAAGAGTGTGCTTCCCACAGTGTCACAGGGAATAGTACCCAGTAGGTACCCCCAATGGCACGGAACATTGGCAAGTGGTGCTGGGGGAAGCATGGACAGCTATTCAGGCACCCCTACCTCAGAACACGCACCATAGGCAGCCGCCTACCTGCACACTGGATGGCCTGAGACTGCGCACCACCAGCTCCACCAGCCGAAGGGCATGTCAGCATGGTGGCTGAGGGATACTGGTGGTGGAGGGGGCAGTGGCAGCTGCCCACAGCAGACCATGGCCTAGCCCTGTGTAGGTGGGTGCCATGCACTGCAACAGACAGGCCCTGTCTGACCAACAGTCATGGTAGCACCAGGGAATACACCATCTCTGTGAGAACACGGTGGTGCAGTGCACAGAACCAGTATATTCAGAAGCAGAAGGTCACAGATTCAAGTCCCAGCTGTGGTTTCCGCCAACCCAGTCCTCATATTTTACCCACTACTATAACGTGCTAATACAGACAGAACCATTCTTGCAGATGATGTAAACATGCCCAAAACACCCACATTTTACCCTACAGAGCACAGACACCATAAACATGCACATTACCTAGAGCAGAGCCTCCCAAATGCAGTCCTGGAGGGCCAAACACCATTCCGGTTCCATGCTGCCTCTGATGAAGATGCCTGTGCTGTATTTCTATGCGCCACCCTCCATGGTATGCAGATGTATCTCATGCATATTCATGCGGGACAGCATGAAAACCCAAACAGTGTTTGGCACCACAGGACTGGAGTTGGGAACCTCTGCCGTAAAGCAGCAGCCAACAGGGGCAGACACACCCACACCCACAGGCTCCATTATCCACAGCCTCCTGGAGAGGCAGGACTTTGGGCTCTGCGTGCATCTCCCAATACTAGCACATGCATACCGTAGTAATGCCACCCTAAACCTGGGAATATGGTACACATCTATCAAAAGATTGCTATGATTACTGGCAGATAGCAATTCCTGGGTTAAGTACAATTTCCTGAGTGAGCGGCATCATAGCAACCTTTCTGATGTCTGTGGAGTGTGCTACAGGTCTTGTGTCTGACAGTGTTTACCAACCTGGGGAGTGACTCCTACAGTATTGCGTACCATAGCCATGCCTGCACTGTGCCCAGGACTGGTGTGGTGGCCTGGGCTGCCCAACAACTCTATAGTTGCACAATGCTGGCATAGGTGTGGGGAGTGTGTGTCTGTCTATCCAGTGTGTGGTGGCTTCCTCCACAGCCCACACTGCTAGCACTGTTCCCAGTATTGGCCTGCCAATGTGCATAATGAGGAGCAAGGTACCGTGGGAATAGCCTGGATAGGGTGGCCTGGCCTTGCCACATCTGCGCAGGGCATAGGGCAATAGCTTGGACATTGTAGTGCCCGGTACCACCTGCACAGACAGAGTGGCCACAGCATGTCCTGCTGGGAGGTCACTCTCACCCTGACTGAGCAGTGACCACGGCATGGCTAGGTTCCCCCATAGTGCAATATAGCATTTCTCTCATGTGATATATATGGGTTTCCTCTTGGGGCCTGATCACTGACTTATCTGCTTGGTGTGTATACTGACATCCCCATTCCGGGTACATGCATCTCCTCCAGGACCATGCACTATGGACTAGCTGGAGGACTGTCTGCAGCTAGTATGTGTCTTGCTGGAACACCTTGCAGGGTGCAGCGTCTGGAGGCTTGCTGCTGGAGAATGTCAGATAATGGTGGGGGGCAGCTGAGCATTGCCAGGCCTGCCGTCTGTCCGCTATTGCGTTATGGATGTGTGCCGCTCTGTCTGTGGTCCCCTCTACCGCTGCCATTGCAGGGAGGTAGACTGTGGATCTATTGGTGGGTGATCCTGTTTCACACCCTGAGCCCCAGAGGGTGGGTTGTGTGGTGGTACATAATCTGCCTATGGGTCCATACACCCCCCTCACCTTCAGCAGGTAACGATGGCACCAACACAGGATATGCACTAGTCTGGGTGCAACAGCGCCCATAGGGACTAGACATGACCGGGACATACAGCAGGACACAGATGTATCCTAGGTGTGTCTAATGAACCTACCTATCACACACTGCTGGGGACCTGCAGCATGGCGTATTTCAGCCATGAAAGGTGCTGTGGACCTGATGCTGGGCGCCCCACCTCAACCTCAGGGTGGACACTGTACCCGCACAATGTGACTGTCTGTGGCTACTCTGTGGCAGTGCCACACACGGTCTGTTCCCCCTACAAGGCCGAGGTGCTGTGGGGGTGCATACCCGATCTTGTGCCCATCTCTCGACTGCTGATTTTCATGTGCAGTGCATCATGGGTACGGGTGGGTTACCCCTATCCTGGTAACCACAGCAGAATGTGGGTGTGGTGCCGTGCAGTCCTCCTGTAGCCAGCCAGTTGTTTGTTAGCAGCTCTAGCCCACTGGTTACTTCACTGCCTGTAGAGCCAGAGGACATGGGTTCAAAACCCACAGTGGGGTTCATCAATAGGGCTGTCTTAGGCATTGTCTATTTTTATTGTATATTAGTTCTGCCAGCAGGACCACCCTCAGGGTACTGTCCCCTTAGGGTGGCTCATAAGGTGCCCTATAGGGCGCTTTATACGGCACCCTATACAGCGCCTTATAAGGTGCCTTATATGGTGTCCTATAGGAGACATTATGGGGTGCCTTGGCAGACAGCGCACTTTATAATGTGCCCTATGGAGTGCCCTCTAGGGTGCTTTATGTGGCATCTTAGGTTACACCACTGTGAGGGTGTGTTTGCTGGCAGCACTATTCAGGTACAACTAAACTTCCTCACAGCCCACTACTTAACCCTTTCCAGGCCAAGCCCAGTACTTTCGGGATCCCAACTTCTGCCTATATATTCCTATCAAATGGTATATAATACATGACCATGCCAGAGGGAATGTCACTATTGGAACATATTGGATACGACAGGTACAATTTTCCTGACATGTGCAAACATTAACCCGGCTGCAGAATGTGGATTAAAATATTATAGTAGGCTTTCAAAAGGTTACACATGATGCCTCAGCCAGCCTTATTCATTAGGCACATTGGGGAATTGAACCCATGAGCCTTGTACCAACAGTCTGTGTAGTAACCATTGTGCTACAGCTCTGTTTCTGTATTTAAGCTTGCGCGCAGTAGCGCGTGCGCTGTAGCGATCGTTGCTGCGCGGCGCATAATAACGCGCGCAACTGCGCGTTATCAGTTACGATGTACCGCCCATGTCCTTTTTTGGCTTTCCTTCCACTAACGCGGCTCCTAACGCGAATTGCACTAACGCAGTTTAGTAAACATACCCCTAAATGTCCCAAAAATGTGTTCTTTGTTTTTTGTTGGACTGTTTGTCTCGAGATTAGGGAACCTCTCTCGTAACAAACCTTCCGTTTTCTTCTAGTTACTAAGCAAATAAATGACCAAAAATGTATGAAAACGCCACAACAGCATATCGCACTGAAAGAAATGATAAAACTTATCTGATGCTAGTGGTATTTCCACTCTTACACATATCACCATTTACTTCAGTGAAAGTCAATCGTCCAGTTTTTTTTCTCCATTAGAAGGACAAGAAAGCCATGTAGAACAAGCCAGTGATGTTAGGAATCACAGTCCAAAACACAACACAGGTCTGTGTTTCGAGCTCTTAGAATTTCAATGGAACTCTGCCTCAAGCGATACTCTTGAGAGACATTCCATTCACATATAACATGACCTCATGCCTATGAATTGCTCATATTGTGAACGGAAAATGGGATCACTTTTATGATGAAAACCTGCCGCAAACCTTCAATATAATCAGCTCCAGCCACAATCATCATAACAAACTCCACCAATCCAATTCTTGATTCAAACCCAATAGTGAGACTGACTCCAGCCAATAAATCAATGATTGTTCCAGATATTGAAGATGGGAGGTCCTATCCCCACCCCAAGGATTCTGTGGGTCATGATCTAATATGCACCATGTGAAATCAGAAAAAATATGTCCATGTTGTAAACAATGGGAAAATATTGGTGCAGAAAAACTTTAGTTACACTTATCCAGTCACTCAGTTTTCTTGTTATTTTTATGCAAATTACATCCTTCCACTTGCTCAGACCGACAATCTTTCCTCTGACCTGTCAGAAATAAACAGCTGCCTGGGTAAAGTAACTGAATGGCTATAAGATAATGCCTTATGTCTTAATTTAACAAAACCCACAGCTAAATAGATAACAGGTACAACCCCCGCCCCCCCCCCCCCCGCATCATCCCGAACCCCATCGCTTGCTAACACTTCCCTGCCCCTTGCACCCTCTTTTAAGTAATCTAGGGATGATTATTGACAATGAGCTCTCATTTACAGTATAAAGCAGTAAATTAACTAAATCTGCCTTTGCAGCATGCCGTCCGTTCTTTTCTTGATGCAATGGATCAAACTTCCATTCTTCTTAATACAGTTATTGCCCGACTTGACTATTGCAACATAGCATATGCTGGATTACCTGCTTACCAACTGAAGAGACTCCAACCAATACAGAACACAGCTATCCGTCTACTTACTCAGACAAGGAAACATGATCATGCAACCCCTTTGTTCATCCATCACCACAGGCTTCCAGTTCCCTACTGTATCCGCTACAAATTTCTCTATCTTGCCCATAAGACCCTTCATAATGAAGCTCTTGATTATCTTTCGGCTCTCACAGTTCTGACATTTCAGGATTCTGCTGTTCCCATCAGTCATATGAACTACTATCCTGCTTTGATACATGCAACAGATACTAATTTTTTAAAGTTTGAGCTTGCCTTTCCATGTAATGCTGAAAGTGGTACAATAAGTCCCTGCCACAAAGAGTTCACAGCCTGTGAGTACCTAGTGGCTGTCTGAACTGGAAAGCCCTGAAATGAGCAGTCATGAAGTTTCTGGGCCAAAACATAACAACATTAGTAAAGAAAGAAAACAAGAGACATCAGGTTGTATGGCACTTATCTATATTTCTACCTTCATTACCTTGAGTCTTGTGAAATTGGTAAGTAGGTTTTATTTCATCCACTCCAAAATGGCTTTCATCAGTCAATTCTGGTATTTTTAAGAATTCTGGGCTAGTAGGACTGCATGCAGAAATAAAATAATGCACATATTTAGAACATGACAGTAGCATACAGCACAGTGAAAATGTGGAGAGTGAAGTCAAGGCACTCAGGTGCGTATTTGCACCTATTTTATTAAGGCAGCACACAGTATATCTCTACTCAGATCTGGCAAACTGAAAAAATCAATAGAGCATATAACACAAAGAGAACCACCAAACTGCAAATGAAAAAATCAAATATTAAAAATGCATTGCAATATAATAACTCAACAAATTTAAACAATTACACATTCATCATATTCTTACTACAAATAAACTTCCACTAAATTCAAAAAATACAGATACATTAAATATGTGAATGTTTATTAAACATACATATAAATATTTTATAAATAAGCATACATCAACATAGCTTAGCATGAGCAGCATAAAGGTATTAAATTCTAATATTTCATAAGCAGCATCTTCTCTTCCCCTACCAACTCCACACTTTGTTCATTCCACCTTGCTGCTCCATATACCTGGAAAAAGCTACCCGAGTCAGTATGCCAGGTTCCATCTCTGATCCTATTTAAACCCAGGCTAGAAACTCCTTTTGCCACCACCTAGATTTACTGTAGTCCCCAGTTTGTTGTATAGTCTGTCTTAAATAGACTGTGAGCTGTATTGAGCAGGAACTGTCTCTTACATGTATATGTACAAGGCTTCCTGGTCGCACTGTACAAATGATAAGTAATAGTAATAGTAAACATCTGGCCTCTTCGTGGCAAGTTGTATTACAATCCATGATGGGATATCCAAGTGTTGCCTGGGCACAGCTGTTTCACCTTATCTTGCAGATAAAGCACAGTTACTTACCTGTAACAGGTGATCTCTGGGAACAGCAGGAATAAGTCTTCACATAGGGTACGTCGGTACCGACAGAGCCTGCGCGGGAACGCTCCCCAGCTTCCCAAAAAGGAAAGCTTTGGGAGCATCCCACAGCGCCTGCGCGCTGCCTTCCCACCTTTCCTAACCAACTCTCCTCAGTTCGAGTTTAAAGCTGAGACAATAGAGAGAGAGAGGAAAGGAAAGATAGAAAAGAGAAACAACTCCTAGGGGAGGTGGGTGGGTTGTGAAGACTTATTCCTGCTGTTCCCAGAGATCACCTGTTACAGGTAAGTAACTATGCTATCTCCAGGAACAAGCAGGAATGAGTCTTCACATATGGGGACTCCCTAGCTGAGATGCCTGGGAGATCCCCAAGGATATGAGACCCTGAAAGGGGTCTGCGTCCTCCTATGGATCTCAGGCATCCATCCAGGGAAGGAGGGCAGGAGTTGTTTAAGAATGACACAGGTGTCTGAGGACAGCCTGACCAAACAAGGCATCCCGGCGGGAATCCTTGTCCAAGCAGTAATGGGCTGTGAATGTATGAACAGAGGCCCAGGTGGCTGCTCGACAGATCTGGTCAATGGACACAGAATTTAGATGAGCCATAGAGGTGGCCATGGCCCTCACATTATGAGCTGTGACATGGCTCTCCAGAGAAAGGTTCTTACTCTGGTAGGCGAAAGAAATACACTGAGCAATCCAATTGGACAGTGTTCTCTTAGAGACTGGAAGTCCCAAGTGAGAAGGATCAAAAGCAACAAAAAGCTGGGAAGACTTTCTATGTTGCTGTGTCCTATGTAAGTAAAAAGCAAGAGCTCTTTTACAATCCAGAGTTCATGTTTTTCCTTTAACCTGGAGCAAGGACATTTCTTTTGTGTGTGCTGTTGTATTTTGAGCTTAGGAACCTATTTGCAATGTGGGAAATAAAAGCCTTATAATTCCCCTACCCTCGGACTGTTATTTTCTCGGGAGCTCTTAGTTATCTAGAAGGCTACCAGGCCTGTGAGAACCTGGGCCCTGCACTTGAACTAAGCTCCCCCACAAACAAACTTT
This sequence comes from Ichthyophis bannanicus, assembly GCA_033557465.1. Classification (NCBI taxonomy): domain Eukaryota; kingdom Metazoa; phylum Chordata; class Amphibia; order Gymnophiona; family Ichthyophiidae; genus Ichthyophis; species Ichthyophis bannanicus. The sequence continues at coordinate 912,125,001 of CM066032.1, read as the reverse complement.
CTTCTTCCATGTCCACCCCCTTTCTGTTGGGTTCCGCCATTACCACCAAGGGGGCGGTGTGACATGGTAAAGTGGCGTAGTTGGCAGGATTTTGCCCAGAATTTACTACAGCACTGAAAAGGAAAAGGCTTAAAATTCCAGAGGAAAAAAAAGGAAACAGTCTTGGCTGTGCTGCTGAAAAAAAATCTGTTAACTTCACAGTATTGTCAAAAACGGAATACAACATCAAACTTTACATACAGGCCACAGCTATTCCTCTGCTAGGGCTCAATCCTCTTGGTCAGGCAATAGCTACATTCCATCGGAATATCCGAGGGATCCTCCGGGAATTCCACCTGCATGGGCTCGCAGTCCGGAATGTCTGAGGACTCTCTTTCAGGCCTTCTGTGTAACACTTGTATGATGCGCCAATGGTCAGCATTAAAAGGTAAGTCCTTGCATTGTATACTTTTATAACAGGAACAGTCTCTCCTGCGCACTGTTTCTTCTCTAGCAAGTTTCCTGTTTAATGCAGGTTTGTATCTTGTCTCATGAATGCCTTTAGAAGGACAGCATTCTCTAGTGCCCTGCTCCTTCTGTATCACATTATTCCTAAAATCATAGTTATTAAAATGGCAATTACCTTTTCTTCTAAGGTTCTCAGATTGAGGTGAGGGCTGAGGCCTGCTCCTGCTGGGTCTTGGTTTCTCAGCTGTCCAGGTAGGCCTCTGGTTCTCAGGTCTGCCTGCTGCTGGAGTTAGGGCTTGTTTGTTATTCCTTGTTGGACCTTTCAACAGTGGCTGGCCCTTGTTACTCTCAGGCCTTGGACTTTCTGGTATAGTCCTCCTCCTTTCAGGGTCAGCTTCCTTATGGTATCTTTCCTTCCTGGAAAGTGTATCTTTTCCTCTTTTAAAACATTTACAGCAAGTTTCTTCACCTGGCTCTGCTGAGTCTGCTAGGCCGTTTCCCTCGGTCAGAACTCCTATTCCTGGATCCTCCGAATATCCATGCAAAGCTGGAACTGGAACTCCTTGCCAGTCTCCTTGTCAGTCTCCTTGCCAATCTGCTTGCGAATCTCCTTGCGACTCTCTTTGGCACTCTCTTTGCCGGTCTGTTTGCCCTTCTCTTTGCCACTCTGCGTACCAGTCTGACTTCCTCCAGTCATCTGAGCTTTTAAAAGGAATTCTTCCCTTTCTACATTGGGTGTTGGCTGGTATTGCATCATTGGCTCTAGGGCGTGGTTCCTCAGTCCTCCAGAGGTCTCTCTGGCTCCCCCTATATGGCTCCTCGTGATGCTGCAGCCGGTGTTTACCTCTTTTTTCTGGGTTTAAAACCTTTTCTTCTGCCTGCAGCTGGTCTGCAGTGCCACAGTACCTGATCCATATGCAGGGACCATTCGTGTGGAAGCAGAACTCGACTGAGTCTTTCTGCCCAAGAGTTTTGGATTCCTGGGAGATATACTGCCAGGAGATGGATTTGATGCTCTCTGGCGAAGGCCCACAATCTTAGAGCTTTGTTGCAAAGCGACAGAGAGCCAGTTCCTCCTTCCTTGTTTATATAAAACATAGCTACTTGATTGTCCGTATGGATGAGGACTGTCTTGTAGCTGAGGAGGGTATGGAAGACCTTGAGAGCTAGAAAAACTGCTCGAAGCTCCAAGTGGTTGATATGAAGAGAGGTCTCCTGAGGGGACCAAGTGCCTTGAGTGGAGAGGTCCTGTAGATGAGCTCCCCAACCTGTCTGGGAGGCATCTGTTGTGAGGGTTGCTTGGGGCAACAACTGTTGGAAGGGGGACCCCAGCAACAGATTTTGAGTGGACATCCACCATTGGAGAGACCAAAAGAGACGTTTGTAGGTTGCTATTTGGTCTGAGAGAGCTCTTGAAGCTTGATTCCACTGGGTGGACAAAGTCCATTGAGCTGCTCTCATGTGTAGGCGAGCATAGGGTACCACATGTACTGTGGAAGCCATGTGGCCCAGCAGTTGTAGCATCTCCCTGGCAGTTAAGTGGCTCTTTGACTGAATCTGGGAGGCTAGCTGCACTAGACGTTGGCAACGGGCCTGAGGAAGGTAGGCCCTTGCAGTGGTGGTATCCAACCAGGCCCCTATGAATTCCAGGGACTGAGTAGGGAGGAGCTGGGACTTTGGGAGGTTTACCACCAGTCCCAGATACTGCAGAATGCGCCTTGTGCGGTCCAGGGAAATCTGGGCCTCTGACTGAGATGGAGCTCGGATGAGCCAGTCGTCCAGGTATGGGAAGACAAATATTCCCAGAGTGCGTAGAAATGCAGCAACTACTGCCATGCATTTGGTGAACACTCTTGGGGCAGAGGCCAGACCGAAAGGAAGCACTCTGTATTGGTAGTGTTTTCCTTGGAAAAGAAAACGCAGGAATCTTCTGTGAGATGGATGGATGAGAAAATGTGTGTACGCATCCTTGAGATCTAGAGAACAAAGCCAATCCTGACTTTGAAGGTATGGAAGGAGAGTGCCCAGAGAAAGCATCTTGAACTTCTCCTTGCATAGAAATGTGTTCAATTCTCTGAGATCTAGAATGGGTCTGTATCCCCCTGTCTTCTTTGGAATGAGAAAATAGGGGGAGTAGAACCCTGACCCTTGTTGAAGAAGAGGAACTTCTGCTATTGCTCCTTGGGCAAGAAGGGTAGTTATCTCCTGACCTAGAAGGTCGAGAAGAGATGTGGGAGAATTGAAGTGTCTCACCATGGTGTGGGGAGGAAGGTCTGAGAAATGAAGTTTGTAGCCCTCTCTTATGATGGAGAGGGTCCACTGCTCTGATGTGATTTGCTCCCATCTGGGAGCAAAATGAGCTAACCTTCCTGGAATGGTGAGAGGTTCTGGCTGTGTTAAAGCCAGAAAGGCTAAGTTCTCTAGCATCAAGTCAAAAACCCTGAGAGGGTTGGGACTGCTGGGTTACAGCAGCCCCTGTAGACTTAGGCCTGGCCTGCTTAGGTTGCTGACGCTTAGCGGTAAAGCGACCTGTAGAAGATTGTTGGCCAGAAGTGGAAGGAAACTTGCCCTTTTTGAAAAAAGACTTTTTAAAATTATTTTTCTTGGCAGGAATGGAGGTAGACCTTGAAAGTCTATCCAGAGCAGAATTCTCTGCATCCATTTGAGTGGCTTTAATTTGCCACTCTCTGCCAAACAGATTTTCACCTGTACAGGGCAGATTTCCTAAGCCATCTTGAACCCAGGGTTCTAAATCAGAAGCCTGGAGCCAAGCAATTCTGCGAGCAGCTATGGCAATGCCTGAGGCTCTACTGGCACCTTCAAAGGAGTCAAAGGCTGCCCTGTTTGAAAACTTGGAGATGTCTTGAGTATGCTTAAGCCACATGCGGAATTCTTCTCTTTTATCTTCTGGAATAAAAGGGAGGAAAGTGTGCAGGTTTTCTGCCACTTCTTTCAGAAACATACCCATATAAAGGCTATATGAGTTGATTCTGGCAATAAGCATACTGGCCTGGAAGATTTTCCTACCAAAAGCATCCAAGGTCCTGCATTCTCTTCCTGGAGGAGCAGAAGAGTGTCTTTTTGTACTCTTTATCCTCTTCATAGCTGACTGCACCACAATGGAATGGTGAGGAAGCTGAGTTTTCTGGAACCCAGGACAAGAAGAGACACGATACATAGTGTCCAACCTGCGAGAATGAGGAGAGAGAGTGAGAGGAGTCTCTCATAAATCAATCATGTGTTCATGAAGAATCTCATGAATTGGTAAGGTGACTGCCTCTTTAGGACTTGATCAGATCCTTTAACGTACAATGTCTCGCTTACGCAGATGACATCCTCCTATATATGCCGTTCACAATTGAACATCCAGTATTCTCTCCAATAATCAATTGTTTTGAAGCTGTAGCCGAATGGTTGCTATCACAAAACCTTCGGATTAATCACAACAAAACTGACGTTCTTTTTGTCACAAGGAACCGTAAGTTCATACCTCCTCCATCACTACTCGTCAACAACATAGAGCTGAAATCAAAAGCTACAATCCGTTACCTCGGCATCACATTGGATCAGCACTTGGATATGACAACGCATGTCAAGAACATCACAAAAATTATATATTATAAGATCAAATCGCTACATCACCTCCGCTCCCTACTAGATCCCACAGACTTCCGAACAACCTTCCAGGCATTAGTCCTCCCACACCTGGATTTTGCCAACATCATCCTTCATGGCCTCCCTCAATCAACTTTAAATCCGCTCCGCCTAGCCATGAATACAGCCGCCAGAGTCCTCTCCGGCTCATCAAGATCTGACCATATAACACCCATCATGAAAGAACTGCATTGGTTACCATTACATGCCAGAATCCAATATAAGTCTTTAGTCCTTACTTTTAAGGCTCTAAATAACCACCCCCCTACGCCAATCAGCAAGCTTATCCATGGCACCCTGGAAAACAGAAAAAGGAGAACCACATCAATGAACACCTTAATAGTCCCAAAAATAATAACGAAGTGCACTAAGGCCACCTCCAACAGGGTCTTCTCCTTATTTGCACCTCTAAACTGGAATGCGCTACCTCACGAAATCCGTGCTATCAAAAACCTAATCCTATTCAGAAAAGCACTGAAATACCACTTGTTCACAAAATACTACCCAGAGGTCAACCTAGACATTAACAAAACTAGCACCTCAATACAACCTGAAAAGGGCTAGTTGATCAACCTTCTCTCTAGTCCTATTAGCGAACCACATTGCAATATCCAAACGAGTTTTATTACTGTATATACCATTAAGATAATCTGTACATAGTTCCCCCGGTTGTCCTATTGTTGAAGTTCCCTGTTCAATGTAAAACTCAATGTTACTTGTATGCATTGTAGTATGTTTCTTGTTCAATGTACACCGCACTGATTGTAATAGCGCGGTATAAAAGAATTGTTAAATAAATAAATAAAATAAAATAAATAAATAGGAACCTTAGAGTATCCTAAAATATCTAATTTTTTTGCTCTAGGCTCTGATTCAGAGGTTACTGAAATAGAGAGTCCTTTAGCTACTTCTCTTATGAAGTCTTGAAAGGACAAGTCCTCTGGAGGAGACATTCTTCGTTTTGGAGAAGAAGGCTCCTCAGGAAGGGCTATGGATACTTCAGGAGACTCATCTGATGTATCAGAATCATCAGAGGAATCGAAGTATCGCCTGTCAGGGTGCTCTTCTAACGCTCGATACGCGTATCGAGCGGTATCGACATCGGGCGTCCCCGGTACCGGATCGGTACCGAGAAGTAGCCCTGGACAAGGAACCGCAGCAGTCGGTATCCTGGTCGATGTCGATGCAGTCGGTACCGGCATCGGCGCTGGTGCCGGTACCGGAGCCGATACCGACAACGGAGCTTGTTGCGGTATCATCGGCGTCTCAGCTTGAATGAAGGACTGTATAGCCTGCTGCATGGACAGAACATTCTGATCCATCGATGCCATGAAAGCCTGGAAGTCGGTACCGGGAGAAGGTGCCGGTACCCCAGAGAAATCTAACAGGTGATCGGTCGAGGCCGTGCCATCGATGTCAACCTGTAACCCCATAGGAGGAGCTTTGGAAGCCGGAGCTTCCCGCCGGGGTTGTTTGGCTGGTGCAGGATCCTTGAGGGCAAGCCCGGAGGCATCTCGATGCTTAGAGGGAGATCTACCCTTCGAGGACCTGCTAGGTTTATGTTTGGTTACCTGAGATCCTTCAGGAGAAGAAGACCTGGAAGATGTCGATGCTACTGCCGGTGTCTCAGCGGGAAACAGCACATGGAGCGTAGCTGCTCGGTTCTGTAACCCCCGTTTAGACATTAGGGAGCAGGATGGACAATCCGGAATGGAGTGTTCAGGACCCAAACATTTAAGACACCATTCATGGGTATCTGTAACAGAAATAGTACCGCTACACTTAGTGCATTTTTTGAACCCGGAGGTTGGTTTTTCCATGGAGGAAATTTTCTTGTGGGCCCTGAGGCCTTAAGAAGAAAAATACACCAAGTGAGGAAAAATATTGATTTTTTTTTTTTTTTTTTAAAGAAAGAAAGAAAAGACTGGCGGTACCGGTCCGGAGTCGGGGAAGGCAGACACGCGACCAAAGAAATAAAATAAAATAAAGAACTTCTTCAGCAGTGACAGGGCTTGACCTGCTGGCTCCGCGGCAAAGAAGAACTGAGGAGAGTTGGTTAGGAAAGGCGGGAAGACAGCGCGCAGGCGCTGTGGGATGCTCCCAAAAGCTTTCCTTTTTGGGAAGTTGGGGAGCGTTCCCGCGCAGGCTCCGTCGGTACCGACATACCCATATGTGAAGACTCATTCCTGCTTGTTCCTGGAGATAAAGGCTCCAGACCATGCAAGGTCTTAAGAGAGTCATTTTATAAGGGGGAGCCTAGCTAAACTGTGTTTTAATGTGTCTACGTTAAGCCTATATACTAAGAAGCATAATGTGCAGGGGGGGCGGAGCCTGATGTCCAGCGGGATAGACGCTTTGCGTTGAAGCTCCCGAGAGGCCTACTCAGAATCCTGAATTAATACCTGCATAAACTTCATTTTTTGCTCTGAACTTACCGGGGTGCCTCGGGGGGAACGGCGGGCCACAAACCAGTGCGACTGGACCTCGGGTCTCCCTCTTCTTCACACGGAAAACGCTCCAAAACAGAGTTCTTCCCCACAAAAGATGGCCCCACTTTGGGAAAGCCCTGCAACGCCACAGGAGATCTTGGAGGAGATACGCGATGTGAAGGAGCTGGTACAATCCAACGGAGCGGCGCTCCGAACCATGCGTGAAGACTTTGGCACACTTCAGAACCGGCTTGAAAGTCTCCCACTACGACAGGACAACATGGCGGAGGTCCTTGACTCGCACGCGGTGCGCTTGGTGAAATTGGGCAAGGCTGAGCGTATGATACAGAATTTTCAAAAGAGCTGGAGGATAGCAATGATCGAGCTGGTCGCAACCATATGGGGCTCATTGGAGTACCGGAGGATGTGAGAGCAGGAGACATGCGAGAATTCTTGGTCAAAACTCTCCCCCCCTTGCTAAAGATTATTATTCACAGAGCTCTGGAGACTGACCGAGCGCATCGTGTTCCTGCTAATATGGCGCTCAATCGGACGACCCCTCGGGCTCTCATTTTTCGATTATTGCGATACCAGTAAGTAGAGCAAATTCGCACTGCTGCCCGGGCGAACTATCATCTTGAATTTGAAAGTCATAAAGTTTCTTTTCCCCTGACGTGGCAAAGTCCACAGTTGACCGACGGAGGAGACTCCTTGCTTTTCGCCCTGGACTTCAATAACTACAGGCTCACTTTGGCCTAATATATCCAGTGCAGCTCAGAGTGACTCTCCATAACCAAGCCATAATATTCGAAGATCCCGATCTACTAGCAATGTTTTTGGACTCCAAATAACGCAGATCAGATGCGCTAATCCAACAACTGTGATTCAACAATTTTGATCTGTAATTCGCCGGATTTACCCGCCATCTTGAACGGCCCGACGCGGTGACCCCAGCCTGGAATAGAGACTGCCTGGACTTTTCTTTCTATCTATAATTTACTTGGCCTTCTCTCCCTCCATGATATGCACCTCGGTGGGATTCGAAACATGTATAGTTTTACAGGTTATATGTTTTAGCTTGGGCCCTCTCTGGAGTTTCTCCCCGCAGACATTAGGTCGCCAGTAATTTCTGGGGTTTTGCTTCTTCTCTAGTGCACCTCGGTGCTTATTTTTATATGGGGCGTTTCCATGATTTTCATTAACTCATTGATTATTATGTTCTGTGCACAGTCATACATAGTTAAGATGAGGGACATTGGGAAACTGTGTGCATTATTGTGTTCTTTCTCAGAATTTATAATCTTTCTTGATGGCCTTGTGTCAGATCTTATCATAAAACGTAAAAGGCATTAATAGTCCAATCAAAAGAAAGAAAATCCTTAGCTATCTTAATCATGAGCATGTTAATTTAATGTTTCTTCAGGAAACGCATTTAAATTCCGCTGCGGCATTGAAACTTAATACCACGCCTAATATGGCGACTGCCTTCTCTTCCGCTGTTCCCAAGCGGTGTGGGGTAGCCATTTTGGTTAAGAAGTCTCTGCAAGCTATTGTAATGGATGTTAGCTTTGATAAGGAGGGTAGATGGGCCCGTGCACACCTTCAGGTTGAGGCTGTAATTTACGTGTATTGGTATTTATGCTCCGAATGTGGATAATCCTGTTTATTATGCAAGTATTATGCAGTTAGCACAGGCATTTGCCAGCCCTCCATTAATGCTCGGCGGCGATTTCAACCAAGTACTTGAGCCCTTGACAGCTTGGTTGCCGCCCAGAACGAGTGGTCCACCCAAGAGCCTTGATTCTTTTACTGCTTTGATAACAGATTTTGCGCTAGAAGATATATGGAGGCTGCTTCTCCCCTCACTCCCATTATCCACCAATGCGCTCAGACAGCACAGAAATTCTGGGAGCGGGAGTTGCATGTAGCTTTGACCCCGGAGCATGGGAGCCTAGCCTGGAGCAGGTTGACATGGATCTCTCGATCTCCCTCACTTACTCAGACACTTTTTTTTCTTTTAATCCACCGAAGTTTCTATACTCCTGATAGGTTAGTCAAATGACCGCTACCCAGAGCAACAGATTTTGGATATGCCACACGGCCATTCACATACTAACTTATATTTTGTTTGAATGCCCGGTACTACAATATTACTGGAAAATACTGGGGGAAAAATAGGTCCCCTCTTAATTTCAATGAATGGTGGCATCCTGTCAGTCTATACAGTAAATATGAACAAATACCTCATCTGTTGGCTTCTTCCGTTCAGACCCTCTATCATTTGTCTGAATGGAGGATACTCCACGATTATGTTTAAAATGCTACAGTGCTAAATGCTCCCATCTGACTGTTTAAATCTATTTCACATGATCAGTCTATATTGCTGATACTCTTTTGTTCGTTTGGATGTACACTCACTGCTATATGTATACGCCTCTTTGATGATACTCCTCAGTTCCAGAGAAGAAGCATAGGGGTGGGGGGTAATTGGGGTTGCTTTCCTTATGTGTATATTTGTATTTGTCTCCTTTGGTTTGTTGTTTCGTTTGCTTGTTGTAAAATGAAAATAAAAGTTTCAAAAAAAAAGAAGCATAATGTGCATCTCCATTACAGGCATGGACATTAACACCAGTTGGTATAACTACTTGTGCCTATATTTTTCCAAGTATGTGTGTATATTTATAATCCATGCATGTACTTACACTCTCTGTCCATGCTCTGTGCAGACTCCACCCATGTGCATACCCATCATGTGAATGTGTGTACTCTTATGCAGGACAGTATTTTAGAAGAGGCCATTCATGCATGTATATGGCCACTCACGAGCACAGATGCCTAACATACTGTGAAAGTACTACTCAAAGTGCATGCCCCTTTATAAAATTATCCCCTAAGGGAGGTTATTTTGGAAGCCCTATTCATGCTTTGGACACCTGAAAATGGACATAGAGATGTCCAAAGGGCAGAGACATTTCCAGAGCCATTTTAGAAGCCGGGCCAGTGGACGTCCCCGGTCTGAACTTCAGGTATGGCTGGGGCATTCCCAGGAATCTGGACATCGCTGCCTGATCTCAGAAACGTCCTGGATGTCTGGGTCACATCTAAACTTAGACCTGCTCCAGGCATGAATAGGCATTAGGAAAGAGCTTGTTTTGGCTGAAAATCATCCAGAGGGTATAGAGAAGACAGCGCTCCATCATCCCCAGTACTCAGCACAATCACAATGACAGCAGCAGTAGGATCTGAACCCTGGCCTCCCTGGACCTAGCCTACTATACTAGCCATTAGGCTATTCCTAGCCATCCAGGTTCTGAAATACTATTCTGGGGATATCCACATTTCTGACATCATGGCTGCACCTGGACATGCCTCTTTCTTTTTAGACACTTTGGCTTTGACGTCTCAGATTGCCCTTGGATGTCCTTTCTAAAATGCCCCTCTAAATATCATAATCGGCATCTTAAACATTAGCACTACCATGGGCAGCCAGTACAAATTATGTAGCAATGGCACAACCCATCCCGATGAGTGCCACACAGAAATAACCTGACAGACACATTCTGGACATACCAGAATTAATGTACACAGCCGCGTACAGTTGCATGTGTAAGTCACCTATTTTCAGTGACTTACATGCAGGTATGGACAATTAGGCATGGTCTTTAGGCAGGTCCTATTCTATAAGAAGTATGTCAGGGTAATGATGCATACTTTTGGAGCACAGGGCCGGGCTTGGGTTGGGTAAAGGCAGAATTTAAATTTATGTCTGTAAGTTATAAAACATTTTTAGCTTACATGTCTTTTCTACAAAACTAGGCATGAGCATATACACCAAGTCTAGGGTTAGAGTAAGTAGTTGCACTTAGATTTTGCATGAGTATCTTATCACTTATGCCTCTATTTTATAAAGTGTATATGTATTTTACGTTAGAAAATAGGTGTAAAATTACACATTGGAATGCACATTAACTGAGGTGATCTTTATAACATTGCCCTCATGTGGGGTCATTTTATAACAGGGCATCTAAGTTAATAGGGGAGGAAAGCACCTATTTTAAGCCTATTTTATAAAGACACATAGGGGTATCTTTACTAAAGCGTCTTAACGTGCGCTCTGAAATGTTATCGCGCGCTAAGGTACCTTAACGTGCGATAATGGCGCTTTATCGGGCGCTAAGGTATCTTAGCGCGCGCTAACATGCGTAGCAGCAAAAACGAGCATTCAGGGCGGAGAAAGGCTCCCAGAGGGCGGAGGAAGGCTCCCCAGGGGCGGAGAGAGGGGGTCAATGGGTGGAGAGTGGGAGGGGAGAGGCTCCCTGCACACTAATGCTGTGAATTCTGAGGCTGAAAACTAACGCCAGTGAAACCCTGGCGTTAGAGCTGATTTAAAGGGAAAGAGAAACCATTTATGTCAGCAATGTACAGCAAAACCAGGGAAACCAAAAAAAAGTGATGTGTGATACATGTGCACGGAACAAAAGGGCAAATAAACATTCAAAATGACCAGAAGAAAATGTAATAAAAATATAACCAAGCTGAGCAATAGTGATAGTAATGGGAAACATAAAAAATCACTCCCGAGAAAGCCCCCCAAAAAAAGATATGAAGGTTGGAAGGGTCTATGCTCTGTCCCCATACAAGGTGAATGATCCCACAGTGAAATAGCACTGATCAGGGTTTTCCCTTTCCAGTGGACAGTGTCCCTATGGCATGCACATGTTCCACAATAGCAGGGCGGGCATGTCGGAATGGGCAACTGGACAGATGCTGGAAAAGGGGACACAGATGGCTGCAGGCGGCACATGCTGTGGAGAAGCTGGGCCACAGTGCAGACTGGGGTGATGCCTAGGTGGCCCATACGAATGCTGAAACAGTAGAGCAGCCAGACAGCAACTGATGGTTGGGGCAAGCCTAGTGGTTGGGGCAAGGTACTTCAGTCCGGAAGGTCGGGGGTTCAAATCCCACTAGAGGACAGCAACCTTGGGCCGGAAGGACTGGGGTTTCTAGTCCCACAGGTGCTCCTTGTGGTCTTGGGCAAGCCACTTAACCCTCCATAGCCCATGTTCCCTGTAAAATAGTTATCTCCAAGTTATAATGCCCTGTTCAATGTAATTTCAGTTTGTTCAATGTAAACCGCACTGATGCAGAATAGCGCGGTATATAAGAGAATTAAAAAAAAAAAAATGAGGGCCCAACATGGGCACGAGTGTGTTTGCCACAGTGTCACAGGGGATAGTACCCAGCAGGTACCCCCAAGGACACAGAACATTGGCAGGCGGTGCTGGGGGAAAGCGTGGACACCTATGCAGGCACCCCTACCCCAGAACACACACCATAGGCTGCCGCCTACCCACACACTGGATGGCCCGAGACTGCGCACCATCAGCTCCAATAGCAGAAGGGCTTGTCAGCATGGTGGCAGAGGGGTACTGATGGTGGAGGGGGCAGTGGCTGCTGCCCACAGCACACCATGGCCTAGCCCTGTTCATGTGGGTGCCGTGCACTGCAACAGACAGGCTCTGTCTGACAAACAGTCATGGTATCTCCAGGGACTGCACTGTCTCTGTGGACACAGTGTGGTGCAGCACACACAGACAGTGTGTTCAGGAGCAGAAGGTCACAGATTCAAATCCCAGCTGTGCCTCCTGCCAACCCAGTCCCCACATTTTACCCACCACAAAAATGTGGTAATACAGACAGAACCTTTAGTGCAGATAACGTAAACATGCCCAAAACATCTACATTTTACCCTACAGAGCACAGACACCATAAACATGCGCATTACCTAGAGCAGAGTCCCCCAAATGCAGTCCTGGAGGGCCACAAGTCATTCACGTTTTATGCTGTCTCCAATATAAGGACATGTCAGCATGGTGGCAGAGGGGTACTGGTGGTGGAGGGGGTAGTGGCTGCTGCCCACAGCACACCATGGCCTAGCCCTGTTCACGTGGGTGCCGTGCACTGCAACAGACAGGCTCTGTCTGACAAACAGCCATACTTCTCCCCTGGGAATGCACTGTTTTTGTGCCAAGATGGTGGTGCAATGCACACAGTCAGTGCCTTCAGAAGCAGAAGGTCACAGGTTCAAATCCCAGCTGTGCCTGCTGCCAACCCAGTCCCCACATTTTACCCACCACAAAAATGTGGTAATACAGACAGAACCTTTAGTGCAGATAACGTAAACATGCCCAAAACATCTACATTTTACCCTACAGAGCACAGACACCATAAACATGCACATTACCTAGGGCAGAGTCCCCCAAATGCAGTCCTGGAGGGCTACAAATCATTCACGTTTTATGCTGTTTCTAATAAAAATGTGTGTGCTTCATTTCCATGCCCTGCCCCCATGGTATGCAGATGTATCTCATGCATATTCATTAGGGACAACATGAAAACATGGACAGTGTTTGGTCCACCAGAACTGGAGTTGGGGACCTCTGCCCTAGAGCAGTGGTCAACAGGAGCAGAAAGAACCGCACCCACAGGCTCCATTATCCAAAGCCTCATGGAGAGGCAGGATATCGGGCCTTGCGTACATCTCACAATACTAGCACTTGCATACCTTAGCAATGCCACCCTAAACCTGGGAATATGGTACACATATATCAAAAGGTTGCTATGATTACTGGCAGATAGCAATTCCTAAGTTAAGCACAATATGCTCATTGAGCTGTATCATACCAATATCTCTGATGTCTGTGGAGTGTGTTTCAGGTCTGGTGTCTGACAGTGTTCACCACCCCGGGGAGGGACCCCAACAGTATTGCATACCATAGCCATGCCTGTGCTGTGTCCATAAGAACATAAGAACATAAGATATGCCATACTGGGTCAGACCAAGGTCCATCAAGCCCAGTATTCTGTTTCCAACAGTGGCCAATCTAGGTCATACGTACCTAGCAGTTTCCCCAAGGGACACAGGTTCCACAATGCTTGTATTGGTTCAAGCATTGATATCCGGGTCCCTTCTTAATAATGGTTTATGGACCTTTCCTCCAGGAACTTGTCCAAACCTTTTTTAAACCCAGCTACACTAACAGCCTTTACTACATCCTCCGGTAACAAATTCCAGAGTTTGATTACACGTTGAGTGAAAAAATATTTTCTTTTATTAGTCTTAAATAGTTTACCCTGTAGCTTCATTGCATGTCCCCTAGTCTTTCTATATTCTGATAAGGTAAACAATCGATCTACGTTTACCCGTTCCACTCCGTTCATTAATTTATAGACTTCTATCATATCTCCCCTCAGCCGTCTCTTTTCCAGGTTAAAGAGCCCCAACCTTTTTAGCCTTTCTTCATAGGAGTAGCCTTCCATCCCCTTTACCATTTTGGTGGCTCTTCTCTGAACCTTTTCTAAAATTGCTATATCCTTTTTAAGATATGGCGACCAGAATTGCACACAATATTCAAGGTGCGGTCTCACCATGGAACGATATAGAGGCATTATAATATCTTTTGTTTTATTTTCCATTCCTTTCCTTATCATACCTAGCATTCTATTTGCTCTCTTGGCCGCCGCTGCACACTGGGCCGAGGGTTTTAACATGGTATCCACAAGGACGCCTAAATCTTTTTCTTGGGTGGTGGTTCCTAATGTGGAACCTTGCATCGTGTAACCATAGTTTGGGTTGTTCTTCCCTAGGTGCATAACCTTGCACTTCTCCACATTAAATTTCATCTGCCATTTTGATGCCCAGTCTTCCAATTTATCAAGATCCTCTTGCAATTTTCCACAATCCTCTTGGGTTTTAACAACTTTAAATAGTTTTGTGTCATCAGCAAATTTGATAACCTCACTCGTTATTCCACTTTCCAGGTCATTTATGAATATGTCAAAAAGCAGCGGACCCAGCACAGATCCCTGGGGTACACCACTATTCACCTTTCTCCATTGGGAAAATTGGCCATTTAGCCCTACCCTCTGCTTTCTATCTTTTAACCAGTTCCTGATCCACAGTAGTACACTGCCTCCTATCCCATGACTCTTTAGTTTTGCCAAAAGTCTCTCATGAGGGACCTTGTCAAAGGCTTTCTGAAAGTCCAGATACACAATATCAACCGACTCACCTTTGTCCACCTGTTTATTCACTCCTTCAAAAAAACATAACAGATTAGTAAGACAAGATCTTCCTTGTCTAAAGCCATGTTGGCTGTCTCCCATTAGGTCATGACTATCTATATGCTGAGTAATTTTATTCTTTATGATGGTTTCTACCATTTTTCCCGGTACTGATGTCAGGCTCACCGGTCTGTAGTTTCCCGGATCACCCCTCGAACCCTTTTTAAAAATTGGTGTTACATTGGCGATCCCCCAATCCTCAGGTATTAGAGATGATTTTAATGATAGTTCACAGATTACTGATAGCAGGTCTGCAATCTCAAATTTCAGTTCTTTCAACACCCTTGGATGTATACCATCCGGCCCAGGTGATTTGCTACTCTTCAGTTTATCTAATAGTTGTAGGACATCTTCCCGATGTATCGATATTTCCTTCAATTCTTCCACACCTTTAAATACCACTTCAGTCGTGGGTAACATCCCTACATCTTCCTCAGTAAAGACCGAAGCAAAGAATTCATTCAGTCTCTCCGCTATCGCCTTGTCGCCTCTTAGTGCTCCTTTAACCCCTTTATCATCTAATGGACCAACTGACTCTCTCACGGGTTTTTTGGTACGAATGTACTTGAAAAGGTCTTTATTTCGCGTTTTTGCTTCCGCAGCAAGCTTCTTCTCAAATTCTCTCTTTGCCTGCCTTATCAATGCCTTGCATTTGACTTGCCAGTGCTTGTGCTGTTTCCAGGTTTCATCATTTGGCTCTTTTTTTCCATTTCTTGAAAGATGCTTTTTTGGCAACAACAGCCTCTCTGACCTCAGCTTTAAACCATGCTGGCAATTTTTTGGACTTCCTTCCACTTTTCTTAAAGCGTGGAATACAGCTGGTCTGGGCTTCCAAGATAGTATTTTTCAACAACACCCAAGCTTGATGTACGTCTTTAACCTTTGCAACTGCTCCTTTTAGTTTTTTCTTAACTGTTTTCCTCATTCTATCATAATCTCCCTTTCGAAAGTTAAAGGGTAGTACTGTGGATTTCCTTACTATCCCTCCTCCACTAATTAAATCAAAGGTGATCATGCTATGATCACTATTGCCAAGTGGCCCCAACACCCTTATCTCTTGCACTACATCTGGTGTTCCACTAAGGACTAGGTCTAATATTGCTTCCCCTCTGGTCGGTTCATGAACCAGCTGCTCCAAGAAGCAGTCATTTATTTCATCTAGGAACTTTATCTCCCTAGCATGTCCTGTTGTGACACTGACCCAGTCGATGCCGGGGTAATTGAAATCACCCATTATTATTACTGCACTGTAACTTTTGCTAGCTTCCTTGATTTCTTTGAGCATTTCATCATCCATTTGTTCATTCTGGCCAGGCGGACGATAGTACACCCCCACTGCCATCGCCTTCCCCTTTTTACATGGAATTTCAATCCATAGAGATTCTACAGCAAATTTTGTTTCTTGCAAAACTTTAATCCTTTCTGACTCAATGCCCTCTCTAACATAGAGCGCAACCCCTCCACCAATTTGATCAGCTCTATCATTTCGATATAGTTTGTACCCAGGTATCACAGTGTCCCACTGGTTGTCCTCCTTCCACCATGTCTCTGATATTCCAATCATATCTAACCTCTCGTTTAGTGCTATATATTCTAACTCTCCCATCTTGTTTTGTAGACTTCTAGCATTTGCATACAAGCATTTTAGAGACTGTATTTTATTCATATTAATTTGGCTATTGGTAGACATGGGTAATTTGGGATCTTTAAGTTCTGTCTGCTCCATACTCGAGGGCATTTGGGCTACTTTACTCTTTTTTGGAACCTCTCTGCTTTTTGTAGTATCCTTCAAGGATACATTCTTCCGAACCATGCGCTCTTGGGCGACTGTCGGCTTTCCCCTATTATCTAGTTTAAAAGCTGCTCTATCTCCTTTTTAAAGGTTAATGCCAGCAGCCTGGTTCCATCCCGGTTAAGGTGAAGCCCATCCCTTCGGAAGAGCCCCTCCTTTCCCCAGAATGTTCCCCAGTTCCTAACAAATCCGAACCCCTCATCTCTGCACCATTGTCTCATCCACGCATTGAGACTCCGGAGCTCTGCCTGCCTATTGGGTCCTGCGCGTGGAACGGGAAGCATTTCGGAGAACGCTACCCTGGAAGTTCTGGATTTCAACTTCCTACCTAAGAGCTTGTAGTTTAAATTTAATAGTCACTCAGGGCCAAGTAACAGCAACGTACTTTTAGTTTAAATTTAACACACAGAAGAGAGCTTTCTGGTTAAATTTAGTACCCAGCAGAGAGCTTGTAGTTTAAATTTCATAAGAAGTTAGAGCCTCGCAGCAGCTAAGAGCTATAATTTAAATCAAATCAGAATTTAGCTTACCTCAGCAGCACAAGACAGGGTACTGTGTAGCAGCCCTCTTTTAATAAGTGTTATTTCCCTCCCTCCCCTGGGATAATCATAGCTTTATAGGTACTTACACATCTTAAAAGACAGGAGGTGCTTTCAGGTGAAGCTCATTACCCAAATCAGTCATACACTAAGGACCTGAGATTAATTAAGCTTCAGATGAACAAGGTATATTAAACGTATTAGGTACAGTTTTATTGGTATAAATACCCATAGCAACCCCTAGTAAGTAAGAACTTAAAGATCTAGACACAAACTTAAAACTAAGATGCAGACAGCAGTCCAGCAGTGAGATGGAGGCTTTCCAGTCTTTTGCATTGAGTGTCACATGTATGATTTTCTCCCAGTTGGTGAGAGGTCTTACGTGTGCACTAGGTGCAAGGAGCTCTTTTCTCTCAGGGAACAAGTCCGTTCTCTAGAGGCTAAAGTAGCAGACTTGGAAAACATAAGACAGACAGAGAGGTACATAGACGAGACCTACAGGGATATAGTCCTGAAGTCCCACCTCCAGTCTGGCAGCATCCCTGTTGCCATGGAGGAGAGAGGTCACGTGACAGGAGAGCATCACCCTGGTGTGGCAGGAAGTGATCCTGTAACTAGGACCTGTTCTCCAGATGATGTAAAACCCTCTCGCACCGAGGAAGTTTCTCCAGGGCCATGTGCCCATGAGGGAAGGGTTAGGACAGCCGTTATAGTTGGTGATTCGATCATTAGGCATGTAGATAGCTGGGTGGCTGGTGGACGTGAGGATCGCCTGGTAACATGCCTGCATGGTGCGAAGGTAGCGGACCTCACGCACCACCTAGATAAGGTCTTAGATAGTGCTGGGGAGGAGTCTGCTATCTTGGTACATGTCGGTACCAATGACATAGGAAAATGTGGTAGGGAGGTTCTGGAGGCAAAATTTAGGCTTTTAGGTAGGAAGTTGAAATCCACTCCCCCCCGTCCAACCCACCTGCCACTTCCCCCCCCACCACTCCCATCCAACCCACCTGCCACTTCCCTTCCCCCCCACCACTCCCCCCCACCTGCCACTTCCCTTCCCCCCACCACTCCCCCCCACTTCCCTTCCCCCCCCACCTGCCACTTACCCCCCCACCTGCCACTTCCCTTCCCCCCCACCACTCCCGCCCACCTGCCACTTCCCTTCCCCCCCCCACCTGCCACTTCCCTTCCCCCCCCCACTTGCCACTTCCCTTCCCCCCCCCACTTGCCACTTCCCTTCCCCCCCCCCCACTTGCCACTTCCCTGCCCCCCCCCCCACTTGCCACTTCCCTTCCCCCCCCCACTTCCCTTCCCCCCCACACTTCCCTTCCCCCCCAATTACATAACTTATGTGGGCATTGGCACCGCACAGCATAAGACCAATGTGGTTGCTGCAAATTGTTGAAGGGCTAAACGTCACAGAGAAATAACAGACGGCCACAAGTGTATTTGGCAGTGCATCTACAGCAACTACTCATCAAACACTGTCACTGATGTGGACTCACACCATAGCCTATCTCACCTAAGCCAGGTGCTGTGGACATGGTGCTGTGTGTCCCCTCTCACTCTCAGGGTGAGCACGTGACACGCACAATGTGACAGTCAATACCAACTCTGTGTCATCAACCTACACGCTCAGTAATTATTTACAGGTTGAGGTGGTTTTGTGGCTGCAAAAACCATCTTGCTGTTATTTGTAGACTGATGATATACATGTGCAGTGCATCATGGGTATGTGTGGTTAACCCCATCTTGGTAAAGAAAGCAAACAGGTCATGTGTTGGCCCGTAGTCCTCCTGTAGGCAGCCAGGGGTGTTTTAGCAGCTATGGCAGTGGTTCTGAACCAGTCCTCCTTGAAAGCCTAGGCAAGATGGGTGTTTATGATCGCCCAAATGAAGATGCATGATATATATAAGCAATCAAGATTTTTTGTCAAGCTGAATGGTGTATGGCCCTCCAGGACTGCTTGTCAAAACTCCTGCCCCACACCTCTGTCATCAACCATTGTAAGTGGCCAAGGTGCTGATGTCAAAGACATCAAAAAGGTCAGATAGAATGTGTAGCATGCATCTTGGCCTCTCACCACCAACAACATATTTTTCAGTCTACAACTGCATGGTGGTGTTGAGAAATAAGAAAGTATGTGACACAGTCTATCTATGCCTTCCATGTCTATGTCATCTGTGCTTTGCACACTCACACACCTAAATGACAGAGGTGTAAGGCAGGTGTCCCTAAAGCCAGACCTATAGAGCCACAAAACAGTCAGGTTGGCAGGATAGCTCTGATGCATATTGATCTCATGCATAGTCATTAGGCCTATCCAGATCACCAGACAGGCCAAGGGATTCAAGGAGGACTGCTCCACAACCGCTGAGCTATGGAGATGTGGGCCACCTGTGACCTCACAGTGTCTAGAGCCAAAGGTCATGCGCCCGATCCTACAGTGGAGTAATGTGATATGGGTTTTTGAGGCTTGTTCCCTATATAACGTCATTTGGTGCTGCCAACAACAACACCCTCAGTGCTGTAGCCTGAACCTTCCTCAAACGCACCCTATACGGTGGCTGAAATGGAACATTAGAAGGTGCTGTGGCGGACACTGCAACTCATATTGCACTCTCTGGAGTGGCTCATAGGGTAGCTGATGTGCCATCCAAGATTATTGCAATGTCCCAGTGTGTTTGCTGAAGACACAAAAAGAGAGCACCAACCTCGCAGAGAGTCCAAGACAAACAAAGGAGCGAGCAGGGTAAGAGGTCACTAGCACTTTATTAATGAACAACCCCAACGCGTTTCGGCAGGTGCCTTCATCAGGGGGCTAAAAGGAACGTTGTACTTCTAGTCATGCATTAAAGAAAGGCTGTTTCAGTTTCCCATGTTGGTCTGAAGCTATTTCTATTGTACTATTGGTCACACATTGTTTATGCGCTTTCTTTAATGCATGACTAGAAGTACAACATTCCTTTTAGCCCCCTGATGAAGGCACCTGCTGAAACACGTTGGGGTTGTTCATTAATAAAGTGCTAGTGACCTCTTACCCTGCTCACTCCAGTGTGTTTGCTGTCAGAAGAAAAACAATAATCCAAGGACACACAAACCACTGCTGATATTAGAGAGTAATGTCCCAGCAAGTCATATTGATTAGGACGACTGTGTCAAGGGAAACAGTAGTTCTGTACCATAAGGAGAATTGGCAAATAATGTGGCACACGTCAGCCACTATGTCTGTATGTCAGAACACCTACTTAAGATCAACGTGCTTGTCTGTCTCATGCCAACCTCCATCAGCTCATTATGTGTGTTCCGCAACCTAATATGGATGTAGACTGTCCAGATGCAAACGGCCCCCGCCTCCCCCCCCCCCTTATGCCATCCGGCACATCATTGCTGGCCTCACAATGAGATGAACTACTAAACATGATATATTGGGACTCATAGCCCCATATCACCAGGATGACTGTTAGGCCACTCTGTTGTGCTGTGTGGTCTCCTGTGGATAGGGAGGGTCTGTTGTCTACCTTATGCACACACAACCATATCACCATGGTGACTGATATGCCACTATGATGGGCTCTCATGACCCATGGGGATAGGGAGGCTGTATTAAATGGTGCAAGCACTCACAAACGTATTCCCAGGTTGACTGATAGCCCACTTTGATGGGCTTCCATGACGCCTTGTTGTGTTTGCAGTTGTAGTGCCACTCATTGCAATGTGAAAGCCATAGCACATCACATTATATGAAAGCCTAAGAACCATTGTGGAAGTGTTGATAACTTCAAGTCCCAAATGTGTAGACACGATATGATCACAAACTATCTTATGTGTCTCAAATACGTGACACACAGCAGTGTATATGCAAATTGTGGTGCAAATGTGCTTATGTCTTTGCGCTAAAATGTGTATTTGCGGTGCGCATTTGTACGTAATATGTCGCGGAACTGCGCCAGTTGCGCGGCGTACTTTACTGTAAAATATTGGAAAAATGGGCCAGCTGCGGTGCGCAGTTTCATGTATGATGTCGTTAAACTATGGCAGTTTCGTTGCGCAGATGGACGTCATAGGTTGCTAAACGGTGCGTTTCGGCCCGCAGATGGACGTCATACGTCGCTAAACCGCGGCATTTGCGGGGCGCAGTTGCACGTAAAACGTCGCTAATCTGCGCCAGTTGCGGGGCGCATGTGCGTGATTGACGCTGCGTGCAATCAGGTGACAATATCTGAAAATGGCGCCCAGGCAAAGGAAGCCCTCCTTTACACCACGAGAGCTCCGCTACCTGGCCCGGCTGATCGCCAACAGGCAAGAAAAGCTGTTCCCCAGGGCCACCAGGCAGAGGGACAGCTCAAAGGTCCGCAGGGCATGGGAGCGTCTACAAAGATGTTTTAATCGCATCGCTGAATACCCAAGGGAGGTAAGTGTATGGGGCCAACTCATTGGAATCATATATATAGCCTGTGTCCATTGCAGATGTCCATGCTGGTGATTTAAGGTTTTGTGAGTCAGGAATGTCCAGCAGATGACCAGACATCACATAATGTCTGTGTATCATATGTGACTGCTTTGGCCTGTACCCTGGTGTTGCAGGAAATGGTCACAGAGGTCCTGATGCTATCGGTGTGACATGGCATCTGCTGCTGTGGCCCTGCAACAACATACTTTAAGAATGTAAGCCCATAGATCACCTTCAATCCATCAATACCACATCATATGGATATGGTGGGATCTGGATCTGGATCCAAACACCTTGGGTACAGCACAAGGCGATGTGAAATGTAGCATTAATGGTATATAAGTCAACCCGGTGATATGGGTTTTTTAACCAAAGTTGTGGAATACGCCCCCCCTATCCCCAGGGGTCCTGAGAGCTCATCACAGTGGCCTATCCATCACCCTGGAGATATGGTTGTGTGTGGGTATACAATTTAAGATATATCCACCCTATCCCCAGAAGACTACAGAGACCATCACAGTGAGTCACCTGTCATCCTGGTAATATTGATTTGTGTGGTGTCAAAGTTTAAAACATTCTCCCTAGCTCCAGGGGTCCTGAAAGCTCATCACAGTGGCCTATCATTCACCCTGGAGATATGGTTCTGTGTGCCCACACAATGTAAGACATCCACCATATCCCCAAGAGACGACAAAGACCATCACAGTGGGTCACCTGTCATCCTGGCTAGATGTTGTTGTGTGCTTAAACAGTTTGCATTAGCCTCCCTATCCCCAGGAGAAGACAGAGCCCATCACAGTGGGTCACCTGTCATCCTGGCTAGATGTTGTTGTGTGCTTAAACAGTTTGCATTAGCCTCCCTATCCCCTGGAGTCGAGAGAGCCCATCACAGTGGGTTCACTGTCACCCAGGGGATATGGTTTTGTCTGCTTAAACAGTTTGCTTTAGTCTCCTTATCCCCTGGAGTGCAGGGAGCCCATCACAGTGGGTTCACTGTCACCCAGTGGATATGGTTGTGTGTGCTTAAACAGTTTGCATTAGCCTCCCTATCCCCTGGAGAAGACAGAGCCCATCACAGTGGGTTCACTGTCACCCAGGGGATATGGTTGTGTGTGCTTAAACAGTTTGCATTAGCCTCCCTATCCCCAGGAGAAGACAGAGCCCATCACAGTGGGTCACCTGTCATCCTGGCTAGATGTTGTTGTGTGCTTAAACAGTTTGCATTAGCCTCCCTATCCCCTGGAGTCCAGAGAGCCCATCACAGTGGGTTCGCTGTCACCCAGTGGATATGGTTGTGTGTGCTTAAACAGTTTGCATTAGCCTCCCTATCCCCTGGAGAAGACAGAGCCCATCACAGTGGGTTCACTGTCACCTAGGGGATATGGTTGTGTGTGCTTAAACAGTTTGCATTAGCCTCCCTATCCCCTGGAGAAGACAGAGCCCATCACAGTGGGTTCACTGTCACCCAGGGGATATGGTTGTGTGTGCTGAAACAGTTTGCATCAGCCTCCCTATCCTCTGGAGAAGACAGAGCCCATCACAGTGGGTTCACTGTCACCTAGGGGATATGGTTGTGTGTGCTTAAACAGTTTGTATTAGCCTCCCTATCCCCTGGAGTCCAGAGAGCCCATCACAGTGGGTTCACTGTCACCCAGGGGATATGGTTGTGTGTGCTTAAACAGTTTGCATTAGCCTCCCTATCCCCAGGAGAAGACAGAGCCCATCACAGTGGGTCACCTGTCATCCTGGCTAGATGTTGTTGTGTGCTTAAACAGTTTGCATTAGCCTCCCTATCCCCTGGAGTCTAGAGAGCCCATCACAGTGGGTTCACTGTCACCCAGGGGATATGGTTTTGTCTGCTTAAACAGTTTGCTTTAGTCTCCTTATCCCCTGGAGTGCAGGGAGCCCATCACAGTGGGTTCGCTGTCACCCAGTGGATATGGTTGTGTGTGCTTAAACAGTTTGCATTAGCCTCCCTATCCCCTGGAGAAGACAGAGCCCATCACAGTGGGTTCACTGTCACCTAGGGGATATGGTTGTGTGTGCTTAAACAGTTTGCATTAGCCTCCCTATCCCCTGGAGAAGACAGAGCCCATCACAGTGGGTTCACTGTCACCCAGGGGATATGGTTGTGTGTGCTTAAACAGTTTGCATTAGCCTCCCTATCCCCAGGAGAAGACAGAGCCCATCACAGTGGGTCACCTGTCATCCTGGCTAGATGTTGTTGTGTGCTTAAACAGTTTGCATTAGCCTCCCTATCCCCTGGAGTCGAGAGAGCCCATCACAGTGGGTTCACTGTCACCCAGGGGATATGGTTTTGTCTGCTTAAACAGTTTGCTTTAGTCTCCTTATCCCCTGGAGTGCAGGGAGCCCATCACAGTGGGTTCACTGTCACCCAGTGGATATGGTTGTGTGTGCTTAAACAGTTTGCATTAGCCTCCCTATCCCCTGGAGAAGACAGAGTCCATCACAGTGGGTTCACTGTCACCTAGGGGATATGGTTGTGTGTGCTTAAACAGTTTGCATTAGCCTCCCTATCCCCAGGAGAAGACAGAGCCCATCACAGTGGGTCACCTGTCATCCTGGCTAGATGTTGTTGTGTGCTTAAACAGTTTGCATTAGCCTCCCTATCCCCTGGAGTCCAGAGAGCCCATCACAGTGGGTTCACTGTCACCCAGGGAATATGGTTTTGTCTGCTTAAACAGTTTGCTTTAGTCTCCTTATCCCCTGGAGAAGACAGAGCCCATCACAGTGGGTTCACTGTCACCTAGGGGATATGGTTGTGTGTGCTTAAACAGTTTGCATTAGCCTCCCTATCCCCTGGAGAAGACAGAGCCCATCACAGTGGGTTCACTGTCGCCCAGGGGATATGGTTGTGTGTGCTGAAACAGTTTGCTTTAGTCACCTTATCCCCTGGAGTGCAGGGAGGCCATCACACTGGGTTCATTGTCACCCAGGAGGGTCTGGCTAAACAGTTTGCTTTAGTCTCCCTATCCCCAGGAGAAGACAGAGGGCATCACTGTGTGTTACCAGTCATCCTGGTGATCTTGGTCTGTGTAATGTAAAAGTGGTAAACATTCTCCCTATCCCCTGGGGTGCTGAGAGCGCATCACAGTGGCCTTTCACTCAACCTTCAGATAGGGTCTGTGTGCCTCGTCAATTTCATACATCCACCCTATCAGCATCAGACTAGACAGCCCATCACAGTGTGTTCCCAGTCATCCTGGTGTTATTGGTCTGTGTAATTTAAAAGGTCAAAACCTTCTCCCAATCCCCAGGGGTGTGTAGAGCTCATCACAGTGGCCTATCAGTCACCCTTGAGATATGGTCTGTGTGCCTAGACAATTTCATACATCCACCCTATCACCAGGAGAACAGAGAGCCCATCACAGTGTGTTCCCAGTCATCCTGGTGATATTGGTGTATGTAATGTAAAAAGTCAAAACATTCTCCGTATCCCCAGGGGTGTGGAGAGCTCATCACAGTGGGCTATCCGTCACCCTTACGATATGATCTGTGTGCCTAGGCAATGTCATACATCCACCCTATCATTAGCAGACTACATAGGCAATCACAGTGTGTTCCCAGTCATCCTGGAGATATTGTTGTGTGTAATGTAAAAGATTCTCCCTATCCCCAGGTGTGCTGAGAGCTCATCACAGTGCTCTATTGGTCACCCTGCGCATATGGTTGTGTGTGGCAACACAATTTAATACATCCACCCTATCCCCAGGAGAATAGAGAGCCCATCACAGTGGGTTTCCTGTCATCCTCGTGATATTGGTCTGTGTAATGTAAAAGGTCAAAACATGCTCCTTATCCACAGGTGTGCTGCAAGCTCATCACAGTGGCGTATCAATCACCCTGGAGATATGGTTGTGTGTGCTTTAACAGTTTGCTTTGGCCTCCCTATCCCCTGGAGTCCAGGGAGCCCATCACACTGGGTCAGCTGGCACCATGGAGATATGGTTGTGTGTGCTTTAACAGTTTACTTTGTCCTCCCTATCCCCTGGAGTGCAGGGAGCCCATCACACTGGGTCATCTATCACCCTGGAGATATGGTTGTGTGTGCTTTAACAGTTTGCTTTGTCCTCCCTATCCCCTGGAGTGCAGGGAGCCCATCACACTGGGTCATCTATCACCCTGGAGATATGGTTGTGTGTGCTTTAACAGTTTGCTTTGTCCTCCCTATCCCCTGGAGTGCAGGGAGCCCATCACACTGGGTCATCTATCACCCTGGAGATATGGGTGTGTGTGCTTAAACAGTTTGCTTTGTCTTCCCTATCCCCTGGAGTCCAGGGAGCCCATCACACTGGGTCAGCTGGCACCATGGAGATATGGGTGTGTGTGCCTAAACAGTTTTCTTTAACCTCCCTATCCCCTGGAGTCCAGAGAGGCCATCACACTGGGTCATCTGGCACCATGGGGATATGGTTGTGTGTGACTAACAAGTTATATGCATTCTCAATATCCCCAGGAGTCCTGTGACCTTCGTAATGTGTCCTGTTAGTCACCCTCTTGCTAAGGTGTATGCAGCTGATGATGTGTGTTCGGACACACCACCTCCAGGGGGCCAGATACCGGCATGCAATGGTGGGTATGTTAGAAAGATAATGTGGTTGTTCATGCCAGTTAGGTTGTACGTATCCCATAGTCTTGGAGGTCAATATATCATCACACATGTCTCCGATGTCTGCAGATGATATGGTAGGGGAAGATGTTTATGTGTGTAACAGCACCCCATCCCCATGAACCATGTCATAAGCTAACAAACACCTGTAACAGATCTATGTCCCCATACCATCACGCAGATGTTGTTTCAACATCTTAACACATAATAGAAAGCCAACACTATTACACACATGGACATTAGTGATGTTCTTCCAATGATAAATTCAGCAGTTGTGGTTGACCAACACATACATAAACCAACACATGACCACAGGTGTCCACAGATGTTATGGTGGTTTTGCCCATGTCTATGGTGTTGTAAACACACATGTTGTCAGCATAGCAGGGCTAGGGCATACAAACATAGCAACCTACCATAGCTCATACAGGGTCAATCCCTACCCCCACACACACATTATGCTCCTTGCAACAGTGTCCAAATTAGCCTGGACATTAACAACACTTTACCCATAAGATACACTTAACACAATGCAGCTAGTGGTTCAAGCAGTGATATCATGTGCTCTGTGTAAGGTGAAATGTCATGGTAGTGGTCCCTGGCAAGGTGAATAGGGCCACCCACACCATCTCTCATGTTGCTATAGTGCGCCAATGATTGGTGGGAGATGAGGTTGCCATTGGGGTTATGTCCCAGGATGTCCAAAACCAATTATGTCAACACAAATGTGTGAAACAGAGCACATGCTGGGA
This sequence comes from Ichthyophis bannanicus, assembly GCA_033557465.1. Taxonomy (NCBI): domain Eukaryota; kingdom Metazoa; phylum Chordata; class Amphibia; order Gymnophiona; family Ichthyophiidae; genus Ichthyophis; species Ichthyophis bannanicus. Next base: position 912,098,178 of record CM066032.1, on the reverse strand, counting down.
AACGCCGCTTAGCATGGACACCATCATTGGCAAACAACATTTCCCCTGGTCCTGCAATGTCATGCAAAGGGGCCCCAGGGTGGTTCAATGATGGGCTCAGGGTGACAAGCACAATGGGCATTGTTGTCATTGCACACATGTGCACAAAGATACAGAGGGAGGTGGCACTTGGAAACTAAAATGGCATTTAAAAACAAAAAAAAAATCCCCTTACATGTCTGTATCATTATTTGCAAAAGAGGATGCCTGCAAACAGTCCCCAGTGTGCAATGAGAAAGCTATGTTGGCCAAACTAAAGTGTCTGTGTGTGGTGATGGTACCTGTGAAAAATGCAAGTTTGCAGCTCATGGCATCTCACACATCCCCCAGGTCATTGTGGCTGTTTTTTGGAGAAAGCAGCTATTGTAGTGACACACACCTGTGGCCTTGCATGTCTTTTTCTGTGGGATGTCAACCTATATCCCACTAAGTTCATAAATTACAAGTTCACATTTACCCACACACTGCAGCCATTATATCAACAGTAGAGTCATCTGTTTTCTAACCCTCCCCTGGATTTCCATTAGGCCCTAAGCCAGGATTCATCATGGAGAAGCACTCATGCCGTGAAAACCATATTTTGTGAATGTTGTGCTATGTTCCCAGACACAGACAACCATGTCTGTTACTGCAATTGAGAATGATTGGTTGTTAAAATGTATGCATTTTCTGGCCTGTGTGAAGGAAGGCAAAAGTGGCTGGCATGAGAAAGCAGCCAAACCCCTTACTCTCCTCTCCAACAATGTGTCTGTGGGCACACACATTTTGTCAGGGGCCTCCTCTTCCTCCTGTGGCATTATGGTAGGCGATCAAACAACATTTATTTTCTGAAAGCCTACGTCACCCTTGAATAGTGGACATCCACTGGCAGTACCCTTGGGGAGAACACTCGGGCCAATAAACCTCCAGTGGGAGTGGCGAGCCCCCATAGCCACAATGCTGCCACATGTTGTTTTGTATGCCTCATCCTAGTCAAGGAACCTTACAGCATGCTGTGGTGTCCTGACTTTGGCCAGTACACATACACAGACATTGTTTGTGTTGGTTAACCATATCATTGTGTCCATCTGATGACATATGGCAGCTCACAATGTGGCAGCCAGGACCCTTGTCCCACCACAGATTTGCATAGTGCAACACTGGCTGGTGCAGCAAATGATTATACAACATGGGCAAATGCATCAAAGGTGATAATGTGTACTGGTGTGCACACCACAGTCCCATGTCACTTTTTTGCCAAGGCAAATGTCTCTCACAACCTCATTTTAAATTAGCCTCCATACTGAGGATACATCCAATCCCCTGAGGGTTCTGCTGACTCTGCTCACTCTGTGGGGAACAATGTACCTCTTCAAGGCAGGCTTGTCTATGCCTAGGGGAGCATGTCCCATATGCAACATGTGTTCTTCGAGGATCTGCACACACATGTTTTGGCCCATATCTCCATATCATCATTAACACAATCAGATAAAACACCAAAAGAAACAGAGTCACCTATATCAGCAAATCAAATATGGGGTCACATCATGCCATTACAGCGGACATTACATGATGTCATTTGGATACTGTGGACGATAGCTCATAACAGGTCTACACATTTCCCCAGGTGTCGACGTCACCTGGTGTGCATTGAGGACACCTCCATGATCACTCCATCATGATTATGTGTGTACAGAGAGAAAAATTTAACGTTACCTACCACATGGCAGACAACCTCCTGGTAGGGATTGAAAGCCATTATGTGGCCTTGGTGCCTGCATGTACATTACCTCAAAAATGACTGACAGGACAGCTCTCTAGAACATTTACATGGACTACTTCCTGATGGATGTCCCAAAACATCTTCAGCCTCGACGTCAACATCTCTCACAACACAGATGTCACAACTCTGAAGCACGTGACAAGCATGGTCAGAACATTGCCCATGTTGTGATTACAGCAAATACTGGCTGTTGTTCATGTGAGGGCCCAGTCTACCGCATTGTTCTTGCTGCAAGGACACATGGCTGGTGATAATCTTCTCACTTTTGAAAAATGCCTACAGGCTAACTTGTCAACATCACCTGTAGTGTTGGAGAGTCTATTTCAGAGCACTCCAGGACAATGTGACCTCAACATGTCTGTCACATATTGCGGAACATGCAAAGATGACAGCTGTGTAACAACAGGCCCCAATTAACACATCATGGCAGTTCTGTCCTCTGCTTAGTATGTAGCACCATCATTACACACAACTTCAATGTGTGAGCATGCGAATATGCCTAGGAGAATGAGAGCTAGCCTCAACACGCCCAGCAGCCTGACCCCTCCCCACCCCCAAGCCTTTTGCCTCTGTGATGGAGTCCATGGCCTTCCATCCCCTCCATGGACAGTCAATGTGCTGAATCTAATGAAAATGAGATCACCGTATTGCCAGATGGACGGCGGTAACATTTGAACCATGGACTGAGTACGTTGTACAAAATGGTACAGGCGTCATGCACATAGTTACTCAACCGCATCACTAGTGCCAGCATACAGCAGTCCTAACTCACCAAAGAAGAAAAACAAAGTCATACATTGTGCACCTAAAGGAGCACTGTAGAGCTTACCACATCCCCACAAGGTTGGCTGGCTCTCACCACACTATGTCAGTCAACCTACAGGAGAGGGAGCTCACAGCAACATCTGAGCTTTCACAGAGGTGAAAATGTGTCTGTTACAGCTTACATTGTAAATGAACCACTGCGTATACATAATCCCTGACCAACACAATCAGATATGCCGATGCTGCTAACATCACACGGCTGTGCACCCACATTGTCTCTGCCCACAAGCACACCGGACCTTCCTTTGGTCAACACCATTAAGGAAACCACAAGTATGATGATGTGCTTATCCAGGTGTGCACAAGCACCCACAGTGTACACAAAGTCCATGTTTGTGTTCTGCAGCTCGGTACATAGGAAGGGAATGTTTGTGTGGGCCGAAGTGGCTGACTGGCACATGCACCCACAGTTGAAAGGATATGTTGAGGCCTCTCTCGCATACCCAATGCATGGACCCCAAAATGTGGACCCTGTCAGCTATCCTGTGCAATCTTGCCAAACACCGACATAAATGACTTAACTCTTAGGTGCATATCTAGCTATCAGACTCCCAAAGACATACGTCACTGAGATGCAATTTGCTTCTATTGTGCAATGTAGGTTCAGAGCAGTACAACAAGCGCAGCGTTCATGTCAGGGGATGCATCAGCTGCTCGGTCACATGACATGTATGGTGCATGTGGCTCCCAACGAGTGTCTCCACATGAGAGCAGCACAGTGGCCACAGTCTCGTCCCAATGGACAGAACCAACAGGATAACTCTTGGATGTGCCAGTGACCACAAACTCACATAAGCTGTGCCTGCACAGGTGGCAGTCAGCACACAAACACATGCAGGGGTCACCTGTCCAGCACAACGACCCTCAGACCACATTAACAACAGGTGTGTAATGTGGGCTGGAATGCACATGTTCATGACACCTGGAACCAAGCAACAGTTAATTGTCCAGAGACTCAGGTATGTAAAAATAGGTTTTGGTTTGGAGAAACCTGCAAGGATATGAATGACCTGGATTCACCTCAACAGGCCAATGGGATCAGAATTTAAACTGTCAATCACGTAGTTATGATACAGGTCAACAAACATGGACGGTAAGCGTCTGTGTCTCTTTGTGACGACACACCTGAAATGTGTGTGTTTGCCACACACCAGCAGATAGATCATGTGACAGTCAGGCTTGCGGCCAAACACAACCTTTACACGTGCAGAACCTAGTGCGTTGTGGCCATGGCAAAATGTGTCTTGGACATGTACTACCTCCAGTGACTATTGCAACGCTGGCCAACGTAACATACAGACATATTTGGCATTTCACTCATATGGACAACCTACACGGCTCAACACACCAATGCATGCCCACAGCTATCACGCCAGGGATGTGGCACATCTCAAATGGGCAAAGACATGTCTATATGCCTTACCTCTCATCACCAGGAATGCATATAGCGTAATGGAACCCTTAAGAGACGGAACCTATATTATCCGCATAGTCTCAGCCTCAATAAAACTGTTTGCATACCTTAGGAATCTACATATGACCCTGGTTTTCCCCCTGTATCTGGGCCAGCTGAATTATGTTTTACACTGCCAGATATGAATATGGAACATATGGAACCCCCCTCTCTGCACCAGAGAGACTGGCTAGTGCTGGCTCAACCGGCGTTTACAGTCCCCTCGGTCAGGATGCGCATAATGTCCTGTTTGTTTGCAGAAACCTTGCACAGGGCAATCCAGTGCCATCAGATGTACATGTTATGTGATGTGATTCTAACAAAAGGCATGTAAAGCCCCTTGTCCTCCATGCATGAACATGTGTATCCCTCACGCCATTATACTGCAAACAATGGTTCCTGAACTGTGTGTGGGCCAGCCCATTGATGTGTCCTTGCCGCTCCGTCAGAGTCTATCTCTGGTCAACCCCTGTCAGCACATGTACGCCTATTGGGTATCATAGGAGACCTGAAGCAGACATGTCGTGGCCGTAGAACACCTCCTGGAACATGGGATTGTAGTCTTTTGTCAGGGTAGTATTTTCAAAACCACTCTGAGAGCACCAACACTACATTGACAAAGGGTTCAGACCTGGGATATGAGATAGCAATGTGTAATCACATCACCAAGACATATCAGTGAATCACTATGCCTATAGCCGCATCCACAACACACAATGTTTGAACATTAGCACGTCCTCCCATGGACGCATACACACAGCATGCCTACGGAGGGGTCCAGCTGTAATTTGCAACAACAGTGGTACTTAGCTGTAGCCTGTACACAGTTGAATGCTGTAAATATAGTTTGGCCTGCTCCTACCTTGCAGCGTGAATGTGGTGTCGCATTGCATCTACAGAGGACTCAGCTGCAGCAAAACACCCCTCAGCTAAACAGAGTGTCAAATAGACTGCATGGAGGTAGACTACTGTCACAACGTTTGCTAAACAACTGCATGGGCCAGTGTATATGCCGTTATCTACACTAGAACCCAGCATTCTCTGTTGTTGCATATGCACAATCTCAGAGTGTCAGTCATGACACACCCCTGCGCTACCGTTCAACCTTTTGCTAGGAACAACATACCTTGAGTCACCTACCGTGTCTGGCTCCCCCGCTTCACGTAAGCGCCAATGATGGTCCTTGCACGCATTTCATGGTTTAACATTCTGCTAAGCCAAACTCCCTCTATATGTACAACAGTACTTTCTGTCACTCACCCAGGATCCTCTACACACAGGTGTGGAAGGAGAGCCCACCCATACACCCTCTGCACACTGGTGCCACCTTTGTAACATGTACATATAGGTTGTGGACACAGGATTTGCCATGTTTTGCGTGTAGGTCAAGATAGCATAGTGAATTCCCTGTAAGAGGTGATCTGCAGGAACAGCAGCAGTAGGTAATCCCACACCACCCATCTACCCTTGTGGGTTGTGTCTGTCTCTCTATGTCTCTGTCAGACTCCCACTACCTTTTCCCAGTTCCGCCCTGTGTAAAATGTATACTGTACTTGAGAGAGCCATGTTGGACAGGGGCGAAGGCAGCACATGAACACTGTGGGATGCTGCCATAGATATTCACAAAGGATGTGGTTTAGCATGGACCCACATGCTCCCTTGCCACACACATTATGCACATGTGAAGACATATGTCTGTTGCCCATGGGGATCCCCAGTGACAGGTGATGAACTATGCTATACATGAGACACACACACAACAGTGGGGCTGTAGCAGCAATATGTTGGCCACACGGATGTGTGTTTGTATGGGTGACCCAGCAGAAGGTTGACCTGTCACTAATGCCCCCAACTTTTCAATTACCATCCACAGGTCGACGATCTCCAGAAGAAGGGCAGGGAGCTGCGCCTCCATCATGCCAACTACCTCCAGCGAATCCAGGGTGAGAGCTCCCAAAAGGTTGAATTTGAGTTTTCTCAAGGTGTCTAATCAGTAACAGATGTCCCATTGGCAACAAAGCCTGTGTGGCCACTGCATATGTAGACGTGCTAGATGTGAGACCTAACAGAGTTCTGATGCTTGTCGTCTTCCACAGATGGTGATGTCCCTGAAGATTTGCCCAGCACCTCCGCACACCTCCTGAGATGTCCCGCCACACCACATGCGGACGAGGTGGTGGTCCTCATCACATTGGAGGAGGAGGAAGAGGAGGAGGAGGAGGAGGAGGAGGAGGTGGTGGTGGAGGTGCCCACAGAAGCAGCTCCATCAGATGTGACCCACCAGGGGCCAGATGACCATCTGGAAGAACTGATTGGGGGAGTGCCAGGGGGGAGAGAGGGTGTTGGGGATGTGCAGGGGGTGGGGGAAATTTGGGAGGGGTCAGGGGGGGAGTGGGGGCCAGAGGGGGTGTGGGAAAGTGATGTGGAAGACAGGGCATCACAGGGCACTGTGGGCTCCCCCCAGCCACAATGGGTGTCTCCACCATGCAGGACCCCACCCAGGGGCTACGCAGATGCCACCACACAAACACCTGAGACAATGTGTGTGTGTGGTGGCAGATGCGTGGACAACTTGTCTGGGGCCCTGCATGCGATGGAACAACGGCTCCACCAGCTGAGCCACTCACAGCAGTGGCTTGCGGGAGTCATTGAGAGGGTGGTAGCTGAGGTGGTCCGTCTACCATGTCGCCAACCACCCCCTCAATGGCGTCACTGGCGTCAGTAATGGCGCTAGTGACGTCCACATATGTGCCCTGTGCTGCCCTGTCTTCCATCACTGGGCATGCTGAGGGAGGGTGGGGGGCATGTGGGGGTGGGGGATTGTGGATGGGACTTTGTTTAGGGCGTGTGGGGGTAAGGGGCGGGGAGGGTGTGTTTGGGGGGGGGCGGGTGATGGTATTATCCCCCTCCCTGCAAATGTAAATAGTTAACCCCTTTTTGATTTGGTTTTTATTAAAAATATGTGAAACACACCTTGTAATGCTTGTGTGCCTCACTCAGCATAAGACTGTGGATGGCAGCATGTGATGTTTTGTGCAGACAGATATGGTTTTGAAGGGTAAACATGCTGGTGATAACTCAACTGGCTCCACAGTACGTTTGGGTGGTTGACCATGTGTGTAGGTGTCTGATAAGAGGTTCCTGTGTCATATGTTGCACCGTAGCACCTGTCCCAGAGTCACATAAGTCACACGTTAGGGAATAGATGAACCACATATTTGAACATATATGACCAACGGAAAGATTCATGTTACGCATTTCTGCCACTGTCACATGCATCACCATGGTGGGGTGGACGGCATGTGATCATTAAACTAGGCACAGCAAGGGTTACACATATGCCACCAATTAGTTGTGTATGAGGGGTTGGACACATTGATACGTATGGCAACGACACAGGCAATGTACAACATAGTTCCCCTGTTTCGACATGGATGTGTGTGCACACTGTGCCAGTGCAGCTCACAGACTGTGATGACACAATGTGCACAGGACACCTTGCATATGTAAGCATCATAAACATAGTAGCTGCCTGTGGCAAGGTAACTGCAGCACGGGACCGGGTTGCAAGTCATGTAGTATGGGCCCCCCCCCCCGCCATTTCATAGATACACACGGGACCACATGGACAGTCAGTGGACACACACAGTGTATGTAGTTAATGCCAGCTGTTTATTGTCACAGCTTTTAAGTCATATTAATGTAGTTATACTAACATGTCAATCATAAGTGTGTGATTTCCATCACACCCGTGTAAAGGACACACTATGAACATAGGAGTTTTATCTCTGAGTTCTTCAAATATAACACATACAAACATCTCCAAAACAAGGTGAACTATATACATAGATGCTGCAAATGATCATTGCAACAGAGACAGGCTTAGACAATGTTTAACAAAACTGAGGATAACATCATAGTTTAACGATGACGTGGTCGGCCACGCCTGCCGCGTTGGCCCCTCCCCCCTCGTGGGTCAATGGCCACCTCAGGAACTGGCAGTGGTGGTGGTGGTGGTGCAGGTGCAGCTCGGTGTATCACATCAAGCATGCCCTCAAGGGCTTCACATATCCGTGTGAGGGGCATGGCTCGTACCTCCTCACGTGATTGGCGCAGCTCAGCACACACCTACCTCGTGTTCTGCTGCACTGCAATGCGTATCCTGTCCAGAACGCGTAGGATGCCTGTGCATGGGATACAGGGTGGTCTATGAGATAACTCTCCACCAACACACCGTAATACACATACATGTCATGCACATCCAACACTATTGAATATGTGATAGCGCAGAGTCCAATTTTAACATGGATAGAGTTAACATACATAATTAACACAGTGTTAGAGGTCTTCAAACCCTAAACGACACTTTACAGGACCTAGATGTAGGAGGACAACACCACAATCTACAGGATGTGCAGACACACCCAAATACTACCTACGTCACAACAGGATTGTGCAATGATAACTATCACCTTTCCATTGTGTAGGGGAGGTGCAGCATGCACCACACACAAATAACTGTGCTGAGCAGCATTAGGGAGGGACAGTGGAAGGTATAGAAAACGCCAGCAACAGTGAGACCACAGCTGGAGTGATTAACACAATTGTTCATGGTTACAGGAGATAGTTTTGGGAATCTGTGGGATGCAATGTAAGGACAGGGATATGACAGCTGACGTGCACATGTGCAGTGCTGCTGCACATATGTGAGACCTGAGGGTTTCAACAAACCTTGTGTAACACAGAGGATGGTTTGTGGAGATCATATATTAGGCAATGAGACAAATATGGAGGGTTTGGACAAAGCTGCCAGAGTCATAGAGGGACCCACCATAGGTGGACCATACCAAGGGAAACAATGACGGTGTATGATGTGCAAGACACAGCTAGTGGTACTAACTGTTGAAGGGCATTGAAAGCCTGAGTTGGCAGGGTCTGTTTCGGATGTCAGTAGGCATGAGGGGTGGTAGCTGGTGGTTGTCTAGTCTTTTACATTACAACATAGGCATTGCTCAGACATATGTGTTTATGTGTGTGAGTTCCAAACAGGGCTAAGCCATCCATTGATCAATTATCTATTTGCACAGGGACCGCCATTCCAGGGGTCCACATGCATGGGACATTTGTTTTTCCCAACTACCACAGATGATTTGCCTACCCACCTCACCCCGCTGACGTGGCCCCAATGACAGAATGGTTTGTCCTGCAGGTCTCCCACTGTTCTGTTATTACCTCAGCAATGACTTAGATGATTTGTAGATGGAGAGTGTCTCCCTTCCGTGTCTGTTTAGGACACATGAGCGCATTTGATGATTTGCCTAGGCTCTGCTAGACACAAGGGTGCGATGGATAGGGTATGTATACAAACATTGTCTTAGATGAGACGCAATGCAAACTATGTTTCTGTCTGCAAACCTTAGGGCCCTCCAGAGGGACGTAGTGGAGTGAGGGCCTGTTCTCCCCCCCCCCCCCCAACGCACCAATCTGCTACTGGTGCAGCAACATGGCAACTACACAGTGCATATTGGCAATTCATCACAGAGCCAATGGGGGTGTGGAGGTGAGGGCGTGACATGCGTAGGGGTGTTGCTTGTGTTGGGTTACAACACAATATGTGTTTCTATTGAGGGTTTACAGCGTAAGATGGCATTTGTGTGGTGCTAGGACCCTTAATGGTCTATGGGGAGTTTGGAGCACTCATGAGCTGTGGAATGCAGGCCCATGTCTACTGTAGGGATTTGGGTGTTGCAGAGATAGGCCTGCACATGAGATGTTTGGGGGATGTTGTGTCTTACATTGTCTGGTGTGGCTTTTGGGGTTACAATACGATGCGTGAGTTGATTGCACTGTTTGTAGCATCATGGATGTTATTATGCTTACGTCACCGTGTGTGATGTTGACGTAGGTTTGACATGGGATGGGGTTGTGTTGTAGGACAGGACTATGTATGGTCTGATGGGGACGTTTGCTTGACTAGTGGCCGATGAGGGGTTTTCAAACTGTTAATGGATGACTGAGGTCTTTTAGAAAATTGCCTGTTGTAAGGACTGCACTGAATTGGATGCTGGGTGAGTCAAGAACTGCAAGGCAGTCGATGCTGGAGAATGAACAGAATGTGAGGGTGCTCTGACACTTTAAGGCAGAGAGGTATATATGTTTTGTGTGGGAGGGGTGATACATCTACCATATACCTGTTCTTGTGAGGTTATGTGTGGTTTGAGGAGGCCATGATGAGCACTTGAGCAACTGTGAGGAAAGTGCGGGACAAACAACAGGGAAATGATGGGTATGTTCAGGCAGCAGGTAAATGTTCTGATGGACAGAACAATATATTTGAGCGGTCTGCCAACTAGACATGTGACGATGGTGAGTGAGCACAACTCATGCAGAGTCCTGCTGAATGTGGCTGGATCAATTGCAACTTGAAAAAGCTGCAAAATATGTCAGAATAGACCTTTTTTTTTACATTTTGCAAGACATATGGAGGTTTTACATAACTTCAAACATTATGTGGTTTACTGTGTCTTGTGCAAGGGACAATGTATGTTTCACTGTAGTGCTTGATCATAGATTTCATTATTACTTCCTCAGATCTCATTCACATGTTCACTTCTACACTGTTGCCTTTCATTCCATGGTTGCCTTGTTTGTCTCGAGTTTTAATGTTTGTCTTAATGTAAGTGACGTTTGGTAGCTGATTTATGATGTTGTATGGTTGTCTTTTGAAAGGCAATTGAGGTAATTTGATTCTGTCACTCATACTTGACATTGACAATTGCTACCATTCCCCAGTACATTCTGTAATGTCCTGCTGTGATATTGTCAGTGTTGTGGTTTGCTAGGTTGTGTATGGTGATGTCTGAATCCAGGTATTGGGGTCAGGATACAGTGTGTATGATATTGTCTCTACATGGGCAGATTTTGTAGAGGTTCCTCCTGTGTATTGTCTTTTGCAGTGCAGTGTACAGAGTGGTTAAGGTGTTAGTCCTTTTTTTATCCATATGGTCATTAATATGCATGTGTCATACTCATCATTGTATGGTTACATACAACACCTATGTCACGTTAGCTACCTATGATAATGGGGACCATCACAGACTAATGACACATAGGCCCTCAATCAGACTGGGATGTATTTGCTCACAACAGATGCGATTTGGTGATGGTTTGGTGGGGTTACTGACAGGGGACATGTTGGTGGGCTTGTCTGTGTGCAATGCAGTCTATGTTTTTTTTAAACGTTCCAGGAAAATGGCACTATGTGCTTTCCCAAACAACACAGATGTAATTTGTGTATGCTTGATTCACCTCTGGAACTCCTTGTCTATGGGTGACCTTACACATTTGATTAGCTCTCTGCATATGCTATTTTTTTCTTACCTCGAGAGGCAGACTGTGGGTAATGGTGGCTTTGTGAGGTTACATCACAGAGGAAGGTTACATCGACTTATATATGGTCTTTGTTTTGGATGACTATGGGTTATTTGTCATACTGTTGTTTACAAGACATGTGAGTGTCTGCAAAGAGGCATACTGGTGTCAGGCCAATGTCTGCATTTTGTTATTAACTGAGAACGTGCTGCACCTTACACAACATTGCTCTTAGGTCTGTATCTGTGTGTCTCACCTGACCTTAGGCTGTTGTGATTTGTAACATGCTAACCTCATTTACCATAGCACAAACCATTTGTTCCTCACATGTCCCATATAAATGAGCCATACATGTCACATTGTGTAAAGTAAAGTAGCAACATCCAGCACACAAACAACAACCACAGAGTAGTGGTGCTTGTGTTGTGGTTGTGACAGTCCTTTTTCACCCACCTTCAGCATCGCGATGTGTTGATGCACCATAGGCCCTCATCTCCGCCATCATCATCTCTGGGACAGATGTAGCTGTGCCTACGGACGGGCTGGGTTGTTGCGTGTGCTCGATTGCTGCAGCCCCCAGTGGTGATCTGGTGTGTACGGGTGGCTCCAGGGACTCCTCACCTGCACTTATGCTGCCCCCTGAGACTGCAGGCTCTGCCTCGACCAGACTCATTGGGATTGGGATTGGGATGTCCACCTGCTCCTCCTCCTCCAAAACATCCTCCTCCTCCTCCTCTTCCTCCTCCTCCTCAGCCCCCATTTCACTGTAGTCACCTGGATTGTGAACAATCAGAGAGAGAACACCTATGTTTAAGCAATCCACATATGTTTACGTGTGTGCTACAGACACCACATACATGATGTGTTGTGTTGGCGCATTTGTGCTGCATACAGTACCCAATACACCATCCCATATGTGTGTGTCCACACCATGTAGCTGTTCCTGCGCCACATGTGTGTGCTTTGGCAGAGCACAGATTGCATGTTTGCCATGTTTCTGGTCATGTTTCAATTGCAAAAGTTTCAACATCCCCTCCATTTCGGCATCTATGCCACATATGTACACACATGCCTGTGGATGCCCACACCCTTACACCTGATTTTGCCATACACTGTATGTCTGTTTTGGATACTGAATATGGCACATATTTGTTCTGACATATTATGTGCTCATTGCTACATGTGATCGGCAGTGACCCATTGTGCAGCGGACGACAAGTAGCCAGCTCCTCTGCCCCACTGAGATGCACATGTTGCACTGTGCTGATACAATGTCACACAAACATGACCTAATCAATGGCCATCACACTCATACAGGGGATGGTAATCACAGGTGTGGTGTTGGTGTAGTGACAGGTGTGTGTGGGTTTCAAAGTTACAGATGTGTAGGGGATGGTTTGAAAAAGAAAGTGCTTATGTTGACCAGGGACCTGTCAAACAAACAGTTTGTAGAAGGATATTTCACACACATGTGCCACCAGGATAGCAAAATGATGTTGATTTGGTCACACGTATGAAAGTGTTTGTGCAGATGACTGATCTCTAAGGAATGGTAATAATGCACCTGAACCTGTAGGTGACGCTTAGTATACATACCTGCTCGAGGATGTGCGGTATCTAGGGCCTCAGGCAGTCCACGGAGGTAGATGTGTCCCAAACGTGTTGCCAGCTCTTGTTCAAGGGGCGAGAGTGTTGGTATAAAGGGGCCCCCGCCACCTGTACCCATAGCATGTTGTCTCTCTGCAAGCATGTGCTGATGTACCCCTCTTTTAATATCTGAGTACCTCTTTTTGAGGCTTTCCACATCACGTGGGGGACACCCTGCCTCAGACAGTGCCTCGCGAACATCCTCCCACACTGCCATTCTGGTGGCCACTGTTGTGCGGCTGCTCAAACGCCCAAATAAGACATCATAATTTTCTATCACATGTGACAGTAAAATATGGTTCTCCCTGTCACTGAACCTTACAGCTCTCTTCCTCTGTGTAACAGGCACAGGTATCCTTTTCCGTTTGCCTGTACTCTACCTGCTGTGGTCCCACAGATGGTCCTGCCTGTTCCTGGCTAGGCTGTGAAGTGTGTGCCCTGGGTGTCTCACCACCAACCTGCTGCCCCACATCCTCCACCCCCTCACCCTGATCCTCTCTGGCGCTGTCCCTCTCCATCTCCCTCTTCAGCACAGTATCCTCTCACCGCAAACACACTCACCTGAACAGAACAGAACACAGACGAAAAGAAAGAGGACAAGGGCAGTACAATACAGCACAGAGTCCACAACACAATAACACAGGTAACCTTTAAGGTCAAAAAGCCAAAATTACATGATCCTACACTACTGGTAACAATTATTCTCTCCCTGTCTTGTGTGGCCTACTCCTATCGCAGACGGTCCCCTTCAAATTCGCAGTGCCTCTCTATCTCCCTCCTTTGTCTGAGGCACTTCCAGCACAGCTTCTTGCCCTATTGCTCTCTGTAAGTGTCTATCTGACTCCTTCCTGTCCACCAGTCCCAACACAGGCTGTGTCTCTAGCTCTCTCTCTAACTCTCTGTCTGTATGTGTTACTCCTCTAACAACCCTCAACGTGTGCCACGTGTGCAGCCTTATTTATAGGGTTTTTCCACGCTTTTTCATTGCACATGCGCAATTGTGCAGGCGTGGCGCTCATGCGCCGTCCACGTGCACGCTTACGCATGGGTGTCCGTACGCGGACACACGCACATGCGCCCTGAAACACTATAGGATTACGACGAGTGCCGCATGGGCGTCTGTGTGCGTTTTACGCATGCGTGTGGCGATGCGCATGTGCGTGACACCACGCACAGGCGGACACCCATGCATAGATTGGCGCATGCGCGCGACGCAAGAGCGACGCATGCGAGCATATGCGCATGCGCGTTTGACGGAAGGGGAAAAAAAACCCCTATAATTGAACATGCCATGCTTGTCCACGTTGAGGGTTGTAGGCGAGGAAGAGTAGGAGTGTGTTTTGAGAGAGAAAGGAGGTGAATCCAAACAGGTGTATTTGTCAATTCTATTGTTGTTGTTTGTATTGGTTATTGTATTTTCTTGTGGGTGTATGTTGTTGTGTGGTTTGTAGGTTGTAGCCTGCTTAGTTAGCTTTGTCTGTGTGTCTGAGTGTGTTTGTGTAGTTGGGCGGGAGGAGTTAATGGCACATATTTATCTTCAGTCATGTGTCCTGTGTAGTGGGCAGATGCTGTGGTTGCCGGACACGGGAGATGGTGTCCATGGAGTTGTGGCACAGGGCATGGGTGTAGTCCCGCGGCAAATCAGACCTGCAGCTGTGGGGGCTGTCCAAGCTGGTGCTGTTCGTGCACGGCGCAGGAGGCGTGCCGAGGTGCAGGCTCGGCAGCCACGCCTCTACAGGCCCAGGGCCCAGCTCCAGGACATGCGAGAGGACCAGGTCATCTCCCTTTACCGACTGAGCACAAGGGCTATTAGGGAGCTGTATGAGGATCTAAGACCTGACCTCCAGCCCCTGACTGATCGGTCCCATGCCATACCAGGTTTAGTCAAGCTCCTTGCTGCCTTACATTTCTTTGCCTCTGGCTGTTTCCAGTCATCTGTGGCCGCAGTAGGTGGTATGAGCCGCCCCACCTTCTCACGATGTCTCCACCAGGTACTGCGTGCCATGGTCAGCCGGGTGGGGAATTACATAGCCATACCCCACACTAGGCAACAATGGAGGACCCTGAACCAGGCCTTTGAGGCATTAGCCGGGATACCACACGTGATGGGAGCTATTGATTGCACACATGTTGCCCTGGTCCCGCCTAGAGACAGGGAGGTAGCGTTCCGCAACCGCAAACACTACCATTCCCTGAATGTTCAGGTTGTATGTGATGCAAATCTGCATATTCTGAATGTGGTCCCTAGGTTTCCAGGGTCCACTCATGACTCCTATATCCTGCATCACTCGGCAGTATTCACACAATTTGAGGATCACCGTTATGGGGACTGTATATTGCTGGGTGAATATGTCAGGATCACCTATCGATGTATGACTTTCTACATGTGTGTATTTGTAGTCCCATATGATGCAACATGTTTATATCAGAACATGCATGTAGGATTTGAGATATGTTAAATAGAGGACTGCTGTACGTTTAAATTATTACAGCCGTCTATAGGTTCATTTACACTACAAACATTAACCACTGAACATGAGCATCCTAACAGTATATGATCATAACATGCACATGGTATACATGTGAAGACACCCCTGTGCATATGGCTCTGGTGTTGCTGATTTCCCCATAATGTGTTTTGGAGGCAACAGCGAACATGTCTTGGGGGGTGGGGGGGGGGGGGTTGCCCTTCACATACACCTGTGATGATGTTTAATAGCTGCCTCTTAATTGTATGCCATTTAACATTGATGTTGTTAATAATCCATACAAGTAACCCATGTCATGTGTGTCTTAGTTTAACCCACACACTCTGTAATGGAGTTTTCACCCTGGAAGCAAAGGATAACATGAGGGGGTGTATAGCAATATCTTATGGGTGTTTTTGAGCTTTTCTACAGTGATAACATGTGTGCATATCTCTGTCCACACTTCTTGGCTATGTCAAAGCTGGGTGGAAACACAATATAGGTGTTACAGTACCTTTGTCCACTGTAGATGAGCAGAAGTTAGTATCATCTTGTCTGGACATCCTCATATATGTTAACATTATGGATTGGTGACGGTTAAAGCAAGGGCAATAAGTGGGTGCATACAAACAGGTTTCAGAACCAGCTACACAGGAGGGTAATTTGCCTATGTCTATGTTTTTGGCCCACACTCATGAGGGGTACAGTATGCATGTTTGACATCCACAACTTCCGAAGAATGCAGACAAAATGGATACACTGCAAAGGATGGCTATTACAGGAATTTGCCACCAACACTATACAGCATATGGGGATTTACTAACAAATATGGATATGTGTACACTACACAACATGATGTGTATAGGTGATATTGTGTACATTGTGCCATACCTCCATGGCATACATGTTGGGGGGGGGGGGTGGCTGACGCAGATGTCAGCATGTTTTTCCAGGGTTACTGTTCAGACATACACTTTGATTATGTGATCAGTGGATTGCTGTTGTAGTCTCACAGTGGCGGTGAGGCAGATCTGGACAGTAACTGCATGACAATATGCATGTTACACACACACACACACACACACACACAATCTCTGAAGGGACAGATGGACGTGTTGTTTTATTTGCGATGGGTGTACGTACTCGAGAGGCCATGTGCTTATTTTCTGTCATCATATGTGTATCTTTTTAAAGCAGACTAGTTGTGGTGTTGTATCGTTCAGTCTGAATGTGTTGTGCATTGTTTTCTCACGTGTAATCAAGTGGAAGTAATGTTTGAAATGAACTCCTGCATTCACATGCAACATTTCTTTCTGCAGGTGATGCAGGATATGGGTGTCGCCCCTGGCTGCTGACTCCTGTGCGTCAGCCACGGACACGTGCAGAGCGGAGGTACAATGAGGCCCATGCCTCCAGTCGCTCAGTCATTGAGCGCACCTTTGGCGTGTTAAAGAGCCGCTTCAGGTGTCTGGATAGGACAGGCGGGGCCTTACAATATAAAGCAGGCACTGTTGCCGAGATAATCATAGCCTGTTGCATCCTGCACAACATTGCTCTCAGGCACAATATCCCTGTAGAGATTAATGAGGATCTGGAGGAGGATCCAACGTGCCCCCCTGAGCGTGCCAGTGCTGACACACGGGAGGGCACAGCGGTCAGGCGGAGGTTGATTGCAGAGATCTTCTCATGTACGTATTAGTTATCTTCCCGCACTAATGTTTTATACTATGTGCGTAATGGTTAGTGAGTTTGATGTCTATGTAAAGATAGAATGTGGATGGCACACTCCATGAGCATTTGAATCACAATGCCAACATCACATATAGGCATGTGTGTGACGCAAAGAATGTGGGCAGGGCACAACAGCAGTTGTTGGCTGATGATGTGTGTGGTTGTTGATCCTTTTGTTGGAAATTTGAACAGTCACATTCCCATTTACTGTCTGCTTCTGGGAGATGCAGCTGTTGTGCACATGCAAGGTTTTGTTAAGATGCTATGGTTTGAGCACAGTATCTGCCATATGGTGAGATTTACACGTTGGGGGGGTAGTCCGTGTTTGTGAACAATTGTCCTTTGGGGTGTGTTAATATTACACCAAATAGTGTGGTTTTGGTGGTTGTACAGCTCCTCTGACATGCCTATGTTTGTGTTCTCATCATGTGTGTGGCAACAAGTCATACATAGCAGAGTACACAAGCTTAGTGCAACTATGTCTGGATGGTAATAACTATGTCTGAAGACTGTTAATGTCAACCCTACAGTGTGTCCAAATGTATTGGTCAACAAGTACACATGACATGGATATGTTTAAGGATGGTGACCTGAACATTGCCCATCAAGGGGGTGTGGTTGCTAAATGTTTTATTTGTAGAGTATACCGTCACTGCAGTGATGCATCTGTACACACATGGTGAGATGAAACAGGCCAAAACAGCAAGGAGTGGGTAGTAGTAGCGAAGTTGAGCCATAAATGTGGGAGTGGCTTGTGGTATTACAGGTATTTAATGGCGTACATGGCTATCACAACATCTGACATCATGCATGTGCTACAGGCTGTGTATGTGTGTAGGTCAGGGGAAAAGAGTCTATATGAGGAAATACATTGCACACACGAGCAAGTGATGGTTATGTTGGCATACAAACAAAGAGTTAGGGGACAGGTATTTCTCAGGCCTACACATCTAGGGTATGCATGCTTTGACATTGTCATTGACACACAGTGGGATGGCATACAGCCATCATGGTTTACTCACAAGCAGACATGTGTGTGTGTTGTTGCCTACATTACGGTAATGTGGCAAACTATTTGTGCATATCATCTGCACATTGGTGTCATTATTACTGCAGGTATGAGATGTATGCAGCAGGATATGTAATTGAACAGTGGATACAGGAGGTCCACCTGCATATTTCCAATGTGTTGTAGCAATTGTCAGTGTGTTAACATACACAATCTGGACAACAATAAACAAGGACAGGGGTCATTGTTGGCAATATGGTGAGTCACTGGTATTATTACGACCTTGGCATGAGGTGGAACCATGCTGGTAGCACACACATCTATTTCTCTGTGTGTAAAAGGACAGAGAGTTAAGACAGGAAACAGAGAGATTTCGGACACCATAAAGATAGCCTACAACACCTCCGTGATGCCTATTACATGTAAGACATCTGTACATTGTGATAGACAGCAGTCACTCATTGTATGATGTTGTGGGGTCTGACAGCTGGGGACATGAAGGTGCAGTGTGTGATACACAGGTAGAACATGACATATCATTTATTTATTTATTTATTTAGACAGTTTTGTATACCGCCTTATCCTTCAATCAAAGCGGTCACAACACAATTGGGGGATACATTTAACACACGGGGATATGAGACACATATACACTAATACTTACAGGGAACATGGGCAATGGAGGGTTAAGTGGCTTGCCCAAGACCACAAGGAGCATAATGGCTTCTCTTGTGTCTCCAAATGCACAGGACATACTTTGTACGGATACTGTTTTTGAGATGCATTGCCATGTGACTCTACATCCTGGAAAAAGCAGTGATTTTGGGTAGGTCGATCTACATAGACATTGTGTGTGGTTGTAGTCATGTGAATAATATGTCTTCTGAGATTTCTCATATTGGGCAGATGCTGTTATTTCATTTCTTTCACCTGTGCCTCCGTAACCCATCTCTTGCTATGTTCACTCATATCCCCATGTGCTTGTGTTCAGCATGTCCTCTGGCACAGTCTCAATGCAACATGTACAACATACATGCATGTGTGTGTAGGTTGTGGTTTGGTGTATTTTACCACCACTTTCAACGTCCCCAACAATGTACTATCAGCCAACAACACGGTATCATAGCATGTTCCCTGGGCCTTTATATCTACAGATATCCACCTGTGCACATACAGGCCATGTGTTCCAGATGGGACGCTGAACTTTACATACTGTGTGTGTGGCTGTTTTTATAGGTTGCATGTGTGATGATGGATTGATCAGACATAGTACATTTTCATCTGCTGTGAGGGGTCTGTGCACCTTCACATAATTGGCAACAGTCATAACTCATATATAGGGGGGTTTACCTTGTGACCATTATCTGCATGTGTTATGTGCTGTGATTAGACATGTGTCTGGTGTTTAGAGTAAGCACTGCTGTGCAACTTTGGTGCCTTTCAGATATGAACATAATGGTGACATGCATCAACAGTGGTTTGACATGGTGATTCTACATCTTTTGCTGACATTGTCTCCTTTCATTGTGATGTAATCTGGCTGTTTAGTGGCTCAAGGGATTGATGACATACACCTGTTGCAAACACAAGGTAGGTTTCACCTTTGTTATTTTGATAAGTACATTTGTATTTAACTGGTGATGATCTCATATGTGTCTACTGTGTATGTTAGATTTCCTTTATGCTCACATGAACAGATGCATATTGTGTGTAGCTGTGAGACACTTGTGTGACATGAGCATGGACATGACCATATCCATGTGCCACCCGTGTCTGTGTTTACCATTACTGATGTTGGCCACAACGTTTGTTTCCGTATTGATATCATGTCATGTTTGCCTATGCATCCCTTTATTCTGCATTTTGTATGGTGTGATGGTCTGACATTTGTGTTTATTTTGCAAAGTGTCAAACAATAACATACTTATCCTCTCCTGACACAGCACAGAGGACATACCAGACACATCTCTTACAGAGCATCTGTTGTCACCACCAACCACCTGATGGAGGACAGAACACCATGCAACTCTTTACCAAAACATTTTGCCATTGGATGTTTGAGCTATGAGAGTGGATCAAATAACTGCGAGGGACAGTATTACTTTTTAAATGCTGATTTCCCCATGACAGAGGTGTCGAACGCAATGTTCATGCTATGGTTATGCAGTGAGTGATGCTCAATGTAGAGGACACACATAAACTTTGAAGGACTGTGCCATATTGCACACTGACACTTGACTAAGCATGGCCAGAGTTGAAATAAAACTGTTAACCTAACCTGCTGGATTGCAGATACTATTTTGACTTTGGACACTGATCCCCCCTTGTGCAGCAACAACTGACATGGACAGTGTAGGTGCTACATTCAGACACAGTTGAGGTTTAAAGGACTTTGTCCCAAGGGTGTGTCATGCTACCCACGATATGATGCTGGTTTCCTTACAACACAAACATACACCCATGTTTTTGGCATGTGGCTGACGATGGGCCACTCCTATTGTCAACGTCTACCTGCTTTCCACCTGGACATGATACCGCCTTTACCTCCACAATGCTTTCAAGACCACCGACATCTTGGAATGATGTTTTCAATGACCCAAGGTTTTTTAAGGGCATGTGTGTCATCACTGTATCATGTTCCAATGTGGCTGTTGCTTGTGCATATGACTGACTATGTTTGTGAGACACAGCATGTGGGGCTATGACTTATGTGTGGTTCCCTGTAATAAGTTTGTACATAATGTCCTTCTTCACATGCTACATCTTGTGTTTGTTTACTGTGCATACATGACAGTGTGCATATATGTACAGACCTTGCATTTGCCATTTAAAGGGACCTGATTATGCCCTGTGTTAGGGACACTCACATTGCCACATTATGTTTGTAGTGTGGCAGTGTGTGTGACCATTCTACTTCTTCACTTGTGCATTCCATGTATCATGCTATATGTGGCCAAACAGTGACTACCCAAAAAGAAAGGGCAGGGTGACCTCCTTGATGGTGTTATATGTGCATGTTTCTGCAGGATGTTTAGTTGGGATTATGTCTGTGTTCATGTGGCTGTGCTACCTGTTACCATATGGTAATTGTGATGTTTATGATTGTTTTTGTCCACATTGTGGCTGGTTTGCTTCATAGATCATGCATTAGGATGAGAGCTTCCTCATTACTTGTATTGCATGTTTATTGACATGTAATACATTTGTCAAGATAAGTTTTGGATGTTTGTCTGACTCCTGTGTGGTCAGATAGGTATGTTTTGAGGGACAGATGAGGTGTGTTGGGTCCGCAGCATGCAGCGTCTACTCTGTACCTGCACTCATATGTTGGTAACACATTTGCGCCAAGCAACACCAGGTGGGGGCAGGGGGTATGCTGCCGAGTGCATAGCATGCACCTGATGCACATTATATTTTGTGCCTTTAATGTGTGGTCAACAAAGTAACCTTAGTGTGGGAGGTGGATTTGTGAGATGCTAAGGGTGTTTCCCACTTTCACAGGGGATACGGTCAGCCTTGATATTATGATGGCACTGTCTACACTATTTGTGATGTGTTAGCAAAATAAATATATCTATTTGACAGACATTTTCTCCGTTTGCTGATTGATCATGGTGACAGACCTGGACTGCAATGTGTGCCTTTGTATCAGTCCTGACTCCTTGTGACCCACAGACTACATTGTTTTCATGTCAATGTCACAGGATGTAGATGATGTGGTATTTTTTCCATGAAAATGGAGGGTTAACTGACTTGCCCTACGCCACAGGGAGTGCTCCTGTGAATTTATCACTGGTTTTTTGGGGGCGAAGCCATTTTTCTATTCACTATGTTAGTTCTACACTATTTGAGTGTACTGTCCCTTTATGGGGTCCTTTACTGGTCATGTACATGGTGCACATGTGCTCACATCCTTGCACAGTGCCAGCTGTGTATGTGGCAGCCATATGTCACATCACTGTGAATGAATGGTTGACATACACACACTCCCTTTGGGGTATTTGTGTTACAGTGTGCTCATTTTGCAGTTTGTGGGATTGTCTACAGTAATGTGTTTGAACTCTGTAGTTTGGAGGTTTTATTCAGACTTTTTGGTTTTTTGACACACTGGCTTAAATGCACCATTAGGTACCAACAGCTTCCTCACCTCTACACATACCCTTCTCTCTTTTCACTGTACAACAGGGTGCATCCTGTGTGCTGCATCCCCATAACATATTCGTTGTTACAGAGGTCTCTTACTTTATGGTGTTAATATGCCAATGCACGTAGTGATTTTTTTTGGCTGAGATTCTGGAGGTGTGTGTGGTACACCTGATTGCATGTTGATCTTTCTCCCGCCACAATCATCATTATTCACCTGATCCACAGAGCGTCATGTGCTGCCCTGGTGCTTTTTTGTTTTTTAAATTTTACATGCTGTATTCACTGCAGAACATTCCCTTGTGTTGGTGCAGGTGTCCCTGGTGCCAAATACTGAGTGGACGTAGATCTGTACATAGCAGATGTGCATGTGCATTTGCTCAGTATTTATTTTGGTGGTTTGCTTGTTCTGACACCCAGCAGGCGTTTGGTGTACTGACATGCAGTGTTTTTGTATGCAGCCTTTGCTAATCTTCTCACATTGGCGGTGTGGCCTACTGGTTTAGGCATGGCCATTTGTGGTGGGGGTAATCGGTGTACTCCCTGTCTGCTGTCTTGGATTTGTATGCTTGTCCTGCATTGGTGCGTTTCATTCGTCTGCGTGTCATATCTGTGGTGATGTGTGGTATGACCACATTGTACCCTCATCTGAGTTGTGAAACATCCTTGTGTCCATCCTCTGTCTGCCAGCTGTGTGCCATCTTACCCTGATGTACATGCTGCTTCCCCACGTCGTGAACTCCCTCACATTCATGCATTGCAGCTCGCCCTGCTTGCCTCCCCTGTGTGTGCTCAGCCTAGCACCTGTACTCCACAGTCATCCTGATATTTCACTTATCCTGCCATTGCAGCCACCTCGGCTGGCCACATCTTCGCATCCTCTGTCACACCCAGTCATTACAGCATGGCACATTACCATCACTCTGTGCATGGATCTCGTTGGGCACAATATGTTTTTCCATTTTTATGGCTGTCACATGGACTGAAGCTGATTTCTGCATGCCATCAACTAATCTACGTCGTTCTTTTAGTTTGATATTGTCTATGTTCTCTGCTCTGTGCAGTGTTCATGTTACATGTGTGTTTGGCACATACATCTTTTAACATTCAAATTGTGCAATGTTGCTGTTGTTGCCTAACGTTGCTGATTTCACCTATACATCCTTAGGGCATCTTCTGGCACACCTTTGATTCAGACAGCTTATGGGGTGCCTACGATAGTGCCTTGGGAGTTGACAGACTTTCAACATGGCCTCAGGGAGATATTAAGGGTTTCCTTTGCTAACGGGATATGTAGCGGATGTTCCATCTGATGCACCGTAAAATGGCCAGTAATATATGGCACAAGGGTGTAGTTCTCTTTAGATGGACGCACAGATTTCTGTACACTTGCACACAGAAATGGAACATAACTCAGCTAACCTAATTCCCAGGAAATAGTAAACCATGACCCCTGCAACATCATTGACTGTCTTCACCAGTTGTAAGCATACATTACATAGGAGTATGTGGTTTTTCACCATACCTTGTATGTAATAGACCTATGTTAATATTGGAATTTCAGTCTCCAAAGGGAATAGGGCATTTTCCAGGATAATATGAACTCTGATCCCCTGTTGATATCTGTCCCCGGGGCCTGTCTGCAGCACCTCATAGCTACATCAGTAATGGCAGACGCAGGTCTGCATTGATGATTTAGCAAGGGGGGGGGGCTGCATTTACTCTGAACCCCTGTTGATATCAGTCGCCAGGGGCTGGCTGCAGCCCCTCACTGCTAAAACAAGGATGTCAGACCTGGGTCACCACACCTACTTACCATTTCCATACATCACAATGCACAGTGCTGCCATCATAAACAGTGCTGTGACCTTTACCTGCCTCATAGGGCACCCTACATGGCGCCCCATCGGCCACGCTTTCAACAACATTGTACGGTGCCATGGCGGACAATACATTTACAAATGTATCCTGTGGGGTGACTTCAGGGGCATGTTATGTTACAGTGCTGTGAAAGTACATGTGCTTGAATAAGTTATTGCACAGATATACGAGATGTGCCTCCTAAAGCAATATTAACCCTAACAGGTAAACACTCAACAAGCCATGTTCATTTGCCATTGTTGGAGATTACACCCCTAACCCCTACTCATTGCCTTATGCCACCCATACTTTGTAAAAGAATGCCACAGACAGCTTTCTTCAGTGTGCACTGTGGGGGATCGAACCCATGCTCCCTGCACCTTTGGTCAGTGTTCTAACCATTGTGCTGTGGCTCAGTTCTTCTGCTTTCATATTAATGCGCCACCTATGCCTCCCAAGATTCACAGGCCTCCAAAAACCTTTGCACGCCGCTTTAGGCCCAGCAGCGCAATGCCTTATGCTGCCCATACTTTGTATACCTTGTAAAATAATGCCACAGCCAGCTTCCTTCAGTGTGCACTGTGGGGGATCAAACCCATGCTCCCTGTACCTTTGGCCAGTGTTCTAACCATTGTGCTGTGGCTCAGTTCTTCTGCTTTCAGATCAATGCGCCACTTATGCCTCCCAAGATTCACAGCCCTCCACAAACATTCGCGCGCCGCTTTAGGCCCAGCAGCGCAACGCCTTATGCTGCCCATACTTTGTATACCTTCTAAAATAACGCCACAGCCAGCTTTCTTTAGTGAGCACTGTGGGGGATCGAACCCATGCTCCCTGCACCTTGGGTCAGTGTTCTAATCATTGTGCTGTGGCTCAGTTTTTCTGCTTTCATATCAATGCGCCACTTATGCTTCCCAGGATTCACAGGCCACCAAAAACAGTAGCGCGCCGCTTCAGGCCCAGCAGCGCAATGCCTTATGCCGCCCATACTTTCTATGCCTTCTAAATGAACAGCACAGGCAACTGCCTTCAGTGTGCACTGTGGGGGATCAAACCCATGCTCCTTGCACCTTTGGTCAGTGTTCTAACCATTGTGCTGTGGCTCAGTTCTTCTGCTTTCATATCAATGCGTCACTTATGCCTCCCAAGATTCACAGCCCTCCAAAAACATTTGCGCGCCGCTTTAGGCCCAGCAGCGCTCCGCCTTATGCCACCCATTATTTATATGCCTCCTAAAATTATGCCTCAGACAGCTGTCTTCATTGTGCACTGTCGGGGATTGAACCACTGAACCCTGCACCAGTGGTTGGGGGTCTAACCATTGTGCTGAAGCTTTGCTCTCATGATTGCACATCAGCACGCCACTTATTCCTCCCGTGCAGCCACCTCATGCGCTAATGTGCGGGGCGCATATGGGAGGCCCGCACCTTACCGCATATGCAAATCACGCATTTCCCTCTTCAGCGCGAAACGCCCACTCCTTATATGGCACCCGCACTCTACCGCGGCCCGCACTTTACCAGGATCTTAGTAAACATACCCATAAGAGGCGACAAGGCGATAGCAGAGAGACTGAATGAATTCTTTGCTTCGGTCTTTACTGAGGAAGATGTAGGGACGTTACCCATGACTGAAGTGGTATTTAAAGGTGCGGAAGAATTGAAGTAAATATAGATAAACTGAAGAGTAGCAAATCACCTGGGCCGGATGGTATACATCCAAGGGTGTTGAAAGAACTGAAATATGAGATTGCAGACCTGTTATCAGTAATCTGTGAACTATCATTAAATTCATCTCTAATACCTGAAGATTGGAGGATCGCCAATGTAACACCAATTTTTAAAAGGGTTCCAGGGGTGATCCGGGAAACTACAGACCGGTGAGCCTGACGTCAGTACCGGGAAAAATGGTAGAAACCATCATAAAGAATAAAATTACTCAGCATGTAGATAGTCACAACCTAATGGGAGACAGCCAACATGGCTTTAGACAAGGAAGATCTTGTCTTACTAATCTGTTATTTTTTTTGAAGGAGTGAATAAACAGGTGGACAAAGGTGAGTCAGTTGATATTGTGTATCTGGACTTTCAGAAAGCCTTTGACAAGGTCCCTCATCAGAGACTTTTGGCAAAACTAAAGAGTCATGGGATAGGAGGCAGTGTACTATTGTGGATCAGGAACTGGTTAAAAGATAGAAAGCAGAGGGTAGGGCTAAATGGCCAATTTTCCCAATGGAGAAAGGTAAATAGTGGTGTACCCCAGGGATCTGTGCTGGGTCCGCTGCTTTTTGACATATTCATAAATGACCTGGAAAGTGGAATAACGAGTCAGGATATCAAATTTGCAGATGACACAAAACTATTTAAAGTTGTTAAAACCCAAGAGGATTGTGAAAAATTGCAAGAGGATCTTGATAAATTGGAAGACTGGGCATCAAAATGGCAGATGAAATTTAATGTGGACAAGTTCAAGGTTATGCACCTAGGGAAGAACAACCCAAACTATGGTCACACGATGCAAGGTTCCACATTAGGAACCACCACCCAGGAAAAAGATTTAGGCGTCATTGTGGATACCATGTTAAAACCCTCGGCCCAGTGTGCAGCGGCGGCCAAAAGAGCAAATAGAATGCTAGGTATGATAAGGAAAGGAATGGAAAATAAAACAAAAGATATTATAATGCCTCTATATCGTTCCATGGTGAGACCGCACCTTGAATATTGTGTGCAATTCTGGTCGCCGTATCTTAAAAAGGATATAGCAATTTTAGAAAAGGTACAGAGAATAGCCACCAAAATGGTAAAGGAGATGGAAGGATACTCCTATGAAGAAAGGCTAAAAAGGTTAGGGCTCTTTAACCTGGAAAAGAGACGGCTGAGGGGAGATATGATAGAAGTCTATAAATTAATGAACGGAGTGGAACGGGTAAACGTAGATCGATTGTTTACCTTATCAGAATATAGAAAGACCAGGGGACATGCAATGAAGCTACAGGGTAAACTATTTAAGACTAATAAAGGAAAATATTTTTTCACTCAACGTGTAATCAAACTCTGGAATTTGTTACCGGAGGATGTATTAAAGGCTGTTAGTGTAGCTGGGTTTAAAAAAGGTTTGGACAAGTTCCTGGAGGAAAGGTCCATAAACCATTATTAAGAAGTGACCGAAGATATCAATGCTTGACCCAGTACAAGCATTGTGGAACTTGTGTCTCTTGGGGAAACTGCTAGGTACTGTGATGCAGCAGACCCTCTTGCAGGTAGAAGAAAAGTTTTAAATCCAGAAAAAAACAGGTATAAGCTGCAATATCCTGAAGATCCACATAGAGGGAGCATGAGAGTCAGTACAGAGTCTGAAGAACCACGCCTCTATGGGCAGGACTTGGGCCCAGTCAGTTTGGATTTAAGCAGAGGCAGGTCTGAATCAAGAGAGGAGAAAGATATCCAAGGAGGAAAAGGTATCCGGAGGTCCAGGAGGAAGGAGAGAAAGATATCCAGGGAGATATCCAGAGAAGTATCCTGAGAGAGGAGGACAGAGATTCAAGAGCCAAAGAAAGGGCAGTCTTGAATGAGAGAGAGAAAGCAGGCCTGAGAAGCAACGTGAGTGCTGGCCTGGGAGAAAAGTGGAGAGCACAGAGGACTGGTGAGCAGAGAGAAGTGGAAGGAGCGAGGTCACCAGGCAAGGACAGCCTCAGGAGTGGAGGCAAGGGCAGATGGCAACAGCTGCAGCCTTGGCACAGAGAGGTTCGTCCATATACTAAGGCAAGAGAGATATCGTGGGAGAACTTGGGCCATTCTGAGCTGGAGGACAACCGGACTAGGCCTCAAGCCTTCCCTGAGAAAGAAAGAAGAAAGCCTAAAGGTAAAGCTTCTATTTCTTGCAATTGTTTGCTCAAGCCTAACATAAGAGAAAGACAGGGGAAGGAAGTTTCTCCTTGTAGCAATGACATTTATAAGCAAAAGCTAACAGACAATTTCTCTAAGAGGAGAACTGTAAATACTAAGCATTGTGCTGAGAGAGCCTTTAAAACTATAGCTGAAGAGGAGCCTTTGTTTTACCCAGTGGCCAGAAGCCGACGCCCTAACCTAACTACCAAACACTGGGAAACTGTACGGCACGCTTTTAAAAAGCCAGAGTTCAGTTGTGCAGAAGCCTCAGACTCAGAGCTATCAGACATAGAATGTATGCAAGTGGAATCTGCAGGCAAAGAGTCTGACCAGCCAATGGATTGTACATATTGTACAGCAGAGGAGCTGTAGTGTATTTCCAGCTCTATGAATGCATAAGTGAATGCAGTGTTTTGTGTTACCTTAAATTACTGTGAAGACAACAGCCATTACTTTGACCTTTTCATTTGTGCTTTAAACCTGATGCAAGGATTTGTTCAGTTGTGTTACTTTCCAAAGCCGTTTATCCTGTTTTTGAACCATTTTGTGCAAAGAGGAAATAAAGCCTTTTTCATTTTTCCCTCCATTTTCATGTGAACTTGTTCTTTTTGGGAAGTTGG
Organism: Ichthyophis bannanicus; assembly: GCA_033557465.1. Classification (NCBI taxonomy): domain Eukaryota; kingdom Metazoa; phylum Chordata; class Amphibia; order Gymnophiona; family Ichthyophiidae; genus Ichthyophis; species Ichthyophis bannanicus. Next base: position 912,069,363 of record CM066032.1, on the reverse strand, counting down.
TAATGAGGCCGGCACAAGGGACTGCTACCCTTGACCCTCGCACCTGTCCAACCCCAATCACCATAATCTTGTGCGCTCCCCAGCCCTTCCGTGGAAAACTACGCCGCCACCAGGGGGGGCTGCGGGGGACATAAGTGGCGTAGTTGGCAGGATATCTTGACGGCACCCATAAGCCTACAGGACTGTACCTGCAACTGTACCAAAGAAAGTACAATCTTTCTCTATTTTTTTGAAAAACAAAAAGCTCAAAGTAAAACCCGAACCGTCTTGCTACAAAAACTGGACCGGAAGGAAAGCCTGGAATAGAGCAGACACCAAAACCGGATTGGAGTTGAAAAACGTGGAGTGGAGTTCCTGAAATCCGGATCGGATTTAAAAGAAAATCCTGAAGGTTGGAAATCCTGCGGCAAATCTAGAAGCAGTGGAACGACCTTGGGATAACAGCATATATTCCCCAAAGCTGATTCAACACTAGAACCAGGTAATACGTACTTAAGCCTACCTAGTGTTGGATATCTGGGGAAGTTAAAAAAAAAAAAAAAAAAAAAAAAAAGGGGTGTGGAAAAGTTTTGGTAAAGAGCCACACTTGGATTTCTTTCTCTGTTTGTTCTTTCACCAGGTACCATGGAGCCTAAAGAATTATGTGCCTGGATGGCACACTAGTTCAGCAAGCAGGCGGAGGTGGCACAACGGAGCCAAGAGCAAGCGCTGAAGGCGATACAGGCACAGCAACTCCCAGTCCTAGAAACTATGGACAGGTGGCTCACGCAGCAGCGGGAGGAACTGGCCAAAAGCAAGGCGGAGAAGCTATCGGTCGCCGGACTGGTAAACCCTGACCACGGACAATGGTCCTGTTCTGATTTAGTGATTGGCAAGCTAAGTCCGAACGATGATATAGATGACTTTTTAGATACATTTGCTCGAATTGCGCATTCAGCTAAGTGGCCAGAGGAGCAGTGGGCAATACGGCTAGCAGCGTCCCTCACAGGTGAGGCGCTGGCTGCCTATAGGTCGATGCCCCCGACTTTAGCAAATTCTTATAAAGATGTAGTAATAGCGATTAGGGATCGTATGGGCCTTACGCCATTAGCTTACAACAAAATGTTTAGAGCTACCTTTCTTAAGGCTAATGAAACACCCAAGGCACTAGGCCATAGATTACATAGCCTAGCCCATAAGTGGTTACAGCCCGAGAAGAAGAGCACAGGCACCCTAATGGACGCTATAATTCTTGAGCAGTACATGATTGCCCTACCCAGTAGAGTGCAAAATTTCTTAATGTTACAGAACTGTTGCACTACCACAGAGGCAATAGCTCTTATAGAGAGGTATTTAGAGGCCGAAAAAGTGACCCAGCCTAGGGCAGGCCCAAAAATAGCCCTGGGGTTGGAGGCACAAAAAAGGGAGAGTCCCTCACGTCCTCCAGTTGGGCGGTGGAAAAATGATAAGCCCCTAGTAAAGGAGAGTGCAAGGAAATGTTTCACATGTGGGAAAAGGGGACATTTACAGTATGAGTGTTATTCATGAACTGCCTTGGTGGGAGAATCACCAAGACCAATACGTAATGGTTTTCTGCTTGATGTAAAAGTACAAGGTATAAGTGTGCAAGCGTTATTGGATTCTGGAGCCGACCAGACCATGGTTTTAAAAAAATTATGGTCAACGATCCAGGCTCATGGCCTCTCGGTTCCAGAATCTCCACAGGGATATGTAAAGATAAAGTGCGTGCATGGAGCAGCCACACGCTATCTGGTTTATAAATTGTGGGTAAAAGGTATGGGCATTGTAAAGGAAATGCTGATCGCAGTAGTGCCTAAGTTACCACAGGAATTGGTCCTGGGCCGTGATTGGCCACAATTTAGGAAAACTTTAAAGGAAGGTTTGTCGCCTCAGAAAAGGCCAGATTCCACTTGCATGCAACCTGATCTGTCGGAAGCTCCCATACCCCAACTGAATAGTATGGAGAAGGATACAGGGGAGATCAAGGCTCTAGTCTCCACAAGGGCACACTCCCAAGATGGTGAGAAGCCCTCTTGTTCAAAAGAGGCTTCCATAGGAGATCTCCCTTCGCATGATGAGCTAATAGGGGACCCATCAAGGAGGGGACGAAAACCTAAAGCCGACCGAAGGAGAGAGAGGAAATGTCGATCCCAAGGGAGAGCTGAGTTGGAGGCAGGAAGAGGCATGCCTTGGATACCGGCGGATGTGATAGAAAAGTTCCCCTCCTTTAAAATGGAGCAAAGGACAGACCCTGCATTGGTCCGGGCGCTCGAGCAGGCCCAGGAAGACTGTGAGACATACCCCAGATTCATCATGGATGAAGATATCTTGTATCGAGAAAGCAAAGATTTGCGAACTGGACTTATTCGTAAACAGTTAGTGGTCCCGAGCAAATTTAAATTGTCCGTCTTGCGACTAGCACACGACCATCCAATAGGAGGCCATAAGGGCTCACAAGGCACCCTGGACCAGATTTTAGCCAGGTTTTACTGGCCGGGGGTTTTCCGAGAGACAACACGCTTCTGCGAATCCTGCGCGTCCTGCCAAAGGGTTACACCGCACAGACCAGCGGGAGTGCCGCTAGTCCCGATGCCCGTAATAGCGGAACCCATCAGGAGACTGGCCATGGACATCGTGGGACCGCTTATCAAGACTCCGCGGGGCTTCCAGTATATCCTGGTAATTATTGACCAGGCCGCTCGATTCCCCTGGGCAGTTCCCTTGAGGAATATTTCCGCTAAGTCCATCGCCGCCAAGATGGTCAAATTATTTTGCGAGGTCGGATTCCCGCAAGAAGTCTTGACCGACAGGGGGAGTAATTTCCTATCAAAATACCTCGCCCAAGTCTGGGATGCATTCGGGATCCGACACGTGAAGACAGCAGCCTACCATCCCCAATGCAATGGGTTGGTAGAGCGCTTAAACCAAAGTATAAAGCAGATGCTTAGACAGGCCTTAAACGGACAAATGAAAGAATGGGACACCATGTTACCCTTCATACTATACGCCTGCAGGGAAAGGAAACAGAACTCGTTAGGTACATCATCGTATGAGCTCATGTACGGACGGACGCCTAGAGGTATACTAGATGTGTTGAGAGAACAATGGACCGAGCCAGTAGAAGAGGAAGTAGGTATACCCCTATTCCTGAGGGATTTAAGAACACGCCTAGAGCGAACTTCCCGGTTTGCCACGGAGAAACTCAAAGAGAGTCAGAGGAAACAGAAACAATATTACGACAGGCGGACGAAACCAAGACACTTAAAGGTGGGAGAGAAGGTAGTGGTTCTAGTATCCAGAGCTGCTCCTAAGTTTGAGTACCAGTGGAAGGGTCCTCATACGGTCGTTAACCCAGTGGGCACCACTTCCTATGTCGTTCGAGACACAAAAGGACGGGAACAGGTCTATCACGCCAATCTTCTTCGACCTTGGCATGAACGGGACGTGCTGTGGGCTCATACTGAGCATGGGTATCACCTCAACAGGAGGCCGGCAAACAACAGTCAAACAACACATGGTCACAAGCAGCATTGTAAAGCTGATATCAGGTCCTGTATTACGTGCTGCGGAGAAGAGTTTCCCCCAGCCCGTAATATTTTAAGAAGGAGGATGTGTGATGCAGCAGACCCTCTTGCAGATAGAAGAAAAGTTTTAAATCCAGAAAAAAACAGGTATAAGCTGCAATATCTTGAAGATCCACATAGAGGGAGCATGAGAGTCAGTACAGAGTCTGAAGAACCACGCCTCTATGGGCAGGACTTGGGCCCAGTCAGTTTGGATTTAAGCAGAGGCAGGTCTGAATCAAGAGAGGAGAAAGATATCCAAGGAGGAAAAGGTATCCGGAGATATATCCAGGAGGAAGGAGAGAAAGATATCCAGGGAGATATCCAGAGAAGTATCCTGAGAGAGGAGGACAGAGATTCAAGAGCCAAAGAAAGGGCAGTCTTGAATGAGAGAGAGAAAGCAGGCCTGAGAAGCAACGTGAGTGCTGGCCTGGGAGAAAAGTGGAGAGCACAGAGGACTGGTGAGCAGAGAGAAGCGGAAGGAGCGAGGTCACCAGGCAAGGACAGCCTCAGGAGTGGAGGCAAGGGCAGATGGCAACAGCTGCAGCCTTGGCACAGAGAGGTTCGTCCATATACTAAGGCAAGAGAGATATCGTGGGAGAACTTGGGCCATTCTGAGCTGGAGGACAACCGGACTAGGCCTCAAGCCTTCCCTGAGAAAGAAAGAAGAAAGCCTAAAGGTTAAGCTTCTATTTCTTGCAAATGTTTGCTCAAGCCTAACATAAGAGAAAGACAGGGGAAGGAAGTTTCTCCTTGTAGCAATGACATTTATAAGCCTTCAAGGCTTTCAAGGTCTGACCACATAACGCCAGTTCTAAAGAACCTACACTGGCTCCCGCTACGGGCCAGAGTCCAATTCAAGGTTCTTGTCATGACGTTCAAGTCATGTAAGAATCTTACTCATACACCCATCAGCGATCTCCTCAACAGCACACCAGATAATAGAACTAGGAGATCTACTTCGTTGAATAAACTTGAAGTCCCAAAAGTGTTGGTAAAATGTAAGAAATCAACAGCAAGTAGAGCCTTCTCCATTGCTGCACCTATGGCATGGAACACCCTCCCAGCAGAAATCCGGGCCATCCCAAATTTGGCACTATTCCGTAAAGCCCTCAAACATCACCTGTTCCTACAATATTACCCTGACAGCATTCCCGACATTTACAATGCCCCCACCTCACCTCCCTGCCTAACCCGTCCCTCAGATCATCTTCCTGTAGATAATGGCTAACCACTATCTCTCCCACTGACCTCCTCGACCATCTAGCCAACCCTCTAGACAAAGGTCATATTTTTATTTACCGTAAGAGCATTATATTTGTTTACAATATGTACATAGTTCCTCCCTCGTTTTTACTCCATGTTTTACATTCCCTGTTCAATGTAAAAAACTTGATGTAACTTGCTTACATTCTTGTATGTTCTGTTTCAAATGCAAACCGCACTGATTATAATAGCGCGGTATATAAGAAATATAAATAAATATAAATAAGAAATATAAATAAAATAAATAAGCAAAAGCTAACAGACAATTTCTCTAAGAGGAGAACTGTAAATACTAAGCATTGTGCTGAGAGAGCCTTTAAAACTATAGCTGAAGAGGAGCCTTTGTTTTACCCAGTGGCCAGAAGCCGACGCCCTAACCTAACTACCAAACACTGGGAAACTGTACGGCACGCTTTTAAAAAGCCAGAGTTCAGTTGTGCAGAAGCCTCAGACTCAGAGCTATCAGACATAGAATGTATGCAAGTGGAATCTGCAGGCGAAGAGTCTGACCAGCCGATGGATTGTACATATTGTACAGCAGAGGAGCTGTAGTGTATTTCCAGCTCTATGAATGCATAAGTGAATGCAGTGTTTTGTGTTACCTTAAATTACTGTGAAGACAACAGCCATTACTTTGACCTTTTCATTTGTGCTTTAAACCTGATGCAAGGATTTGTTCAGTTGTGTTACTTTCCAAAGCCGTTTATCCTGTTTTTGAACCATTTTGTGCAAAGGGGAAATAAAGCCTTTTTCATTTTTCCCTCCATTTTCGTGTGAACTTGTTCTTTTTGGGAAGTTGGTAACGAGGCCGGCACAAGGGACTGCTACCCTTGACCCTCGCACCTGTCCAACCCCAATCACCATAATCTTGTGTGCTCCCCAGCCCTTCCGTGGAAAACTACGCCGCCACCAGGGGGGGCTGCGGGGGACAGTACATATGACCTAGTTTGGCCACTGTTGGAAACAGAATACTGGGCTTGATGGACCTTGGTCTGACCTAGTATGGCATATCTTATGTTCTTATGTTCTTAGTCCTGAGAGGCCATCAAAGTGGGCTGTCAGTCACCCTGGTATACGGTCCTGTGTGCCTATACAGTTCAATACATCCTCCCTATCCCCAGGAGTCCTGAGAGGCCATCAAAGTGGACTGTCAGTTACCCTGGTGATACGGTCCTGTGTGCCTATCCAGTTCAATATATCCTCCCTATCCCCAGGAGTCCTGAGAGGCCATCAAAGTGGGCTGTTAGTCACCCTGGTGATACAGTCCTGTGTGCCTATACAGTTCAATACATTCACCCTATCCCCAGGAGTCCTGAGAGGCCATCAAAGTGGGCTGTCAGTCACCCTGGTGATATGGTCCTGTGTGCCTATACAGTTCAATACATCCTCCCTATCCCCAGGAGTCCTGAGAGGCCATCAAAGTGGGCTGTCAGTCACCCTGGTGATACGGTCCTGTGTGCCTATCCAGTTCAATACATCCTCCCTATCCCCAGGAGTCCTGAGAGGCCATCAAAGTGGGCTGTCAGTCACCCTGGTGATACGGTCCTGTGTGCCTATACAGTTCAATACATTCACCCTATCCCCAGGAGTCCTGAGTGGCCATCAAAGTGGACTGTCAGTCACCCTGGTGATACGGTCCTGTGTGCCTATCCAGTTCAATACATTCACCCTATCCCCAGGAGTCCTGAGAGGCCATCAAAGTGGGCTGTCAGTCACCCTGGTGGTACGGTCCTGTGTGCCTATACAGTTCAGTACTTTCTCCCTATCCCCAGGAGTCTTGAGGCCTGCGTAAGGTGTACTGTCAGTCACCCTGGTGCTATGGTGTATGGTGCTGATGATGTGTGCTAGGACACCCAACCCCCAGGGGGCCTGAGACCTGATTGCAATGGTGGGTATGTCATTCAGATATTTTGTTAGGTTATGGCGGGTAGGTTGCACATCTGCCCTAGTCTATGAGATCAACACCTCATCACACACGTATGTGATGTATCCAGATGGTATGGTAGGTGCAGATGTGGATGTGTGTAACAGCACCCTACTCCCATGAGCTGTGAGAACTGATGATGAAGGCCTGTAACAGAGTCATGTCCCCAGAACTGTATGCTGAGTCAGGTCACACATCTGCCCACTTGCTAGGAATCCCACACCTGGTTGCAGATGAACATTACTGATGGTGTTGGAAGGATACATGCACCTATTGTGGTTGCACAGCACAGACTGAAACCCTGACATGACCACAGATGGCAATAGCCTATTCTGGTGCAATGGCCCCTGCCCCTGGTGTTGGCAGCCACACCTGCCCTGAGCATACAAGGCCCAGGTCATAGGAACATAACAACATAAGATAGGCCATACTGGGTCACATTCACGTCCATCAAGCCCAGTATGCTCTTTGCAACAGTGGCCAATCTAGGTCATACGTACCTAGCAGTATCCCCAAGAGAGACAGGTTCCACAATGCGTGTAGTGGGTCAAGCATTGCTATCCTGTGCCTTGTAGAAACCCAAATGTCATGGTAGTGGCCCTTGGCAAGGTGCATAGGGCCACCTACCCAAAGTCCCATGTATGGACACATCACCCATGTTTGTTAGGATATCATGTTGCCAGTGGGGTTGGGTCGGATGATGTGTGTAGATCATGACAACAAAAATGTATTCACCAGACCACATACGGGGTTAGGGGGGTTACCCTGGACACCATCATTGGCAACCCAAACGTGGCATGGTCATGCAGTGTCATGCAAGGGGGCCACAGGGGAATGGAATGGTGTGTTCAGGGTGCCACGTACACTGCACATAGGTGTCACTGCACACATGCCCAGAGCCACGGCTACGCATGCAGGTGGCACTGGGAACAGTTAATCTCCTGGAGCAAGCAGGAAGTAGTCCTCACATGTGGGTATCATCGGTACCGATGGAGCCTGCGCGGGAACGCTCTCCAGCATCCAATAGGAAAGCTGTTGGGAGCATCCAACAGCGCCTGCATGCTGCCTTCCCGCCTTTCAAAAATGCCTCTCTCCAGTTTGTTGTGTTCCACAGAGCCAGCAGGTCTTCGTTCCTGTCATTGGTGAAAAACATCTATTCTATTGCCACTCCTGTAGCAGCGTCTGCCTTTTTCTATTTACCGGTACCACTGGTCTTGTAAGTTCTATTTCTAAAAGGTCAGATTTCCTCACACAAACCAAAAATTAAATAAAAAAAGAGGGAAAATCCCCTTTGTAGGTCTCCCCCCGGTTTGGCCTTAGGCCCCAATCCCTCCTCCATCATGGAAAAGCACTCCTCGGGTTTTAAAAATATGCTCAAAATGTGCCGGTACCTTCTCCGTCACTGATAACCATGATTGGTGTTGCAAATGCTTATGGCTGGATCACTCAATGTCTGAATGTTTGGCCTGTGGAACACGCTCCGGACAAACAGCCCCGGTGTGACTCCCTGGCCTCAAAAGCCACTTTGGGGCTCTAGGAAGTTCTGGAGGCCTCAACCTCGTCCAAACTCCTGGTTCCATGCTCTGGGATACTGGCTGCAGCCGGTACGCATACACAGGCATCAGCAGCGTTGATGGGCCAGAGGATCGTGGCCATCAAACACAGTCTGGCGGCTATCCTTGCGGCATCAAAGACCTTGGTACCACCCCAGACCCCGCAAATTCCAGCACTGGTATCCACAGCAATTGCGGGACTGGCATCGGCAACTGCACCATTGGTGCCGATGAGTACTGGTATCGACACCCCGGTACCGGGTCACTCTGATACCGAGGCCAATCGGTACCGATACCACACTTTACCTGAGCACCCTGAGAGAAGATACATCCAATCTTCTGAGGAGTCTGATGACTCTGACAGCTCAGAGGGTAACGATGTACCTCTCGAGGATGAGCCTGCTTCTCTCAAGAGGAGATTGTCCCCTCCTCAGGATATGTCCTTCCAGGATTTCATCACACATGTAGTCAAGGGCCCCTCCATTTCAGTAGTAACTGAATCTGAGCACAGGGCACAGGAGCCAGAGATTCACCAATATCCCCAAACTACAAAGGAGGCAGCCACCCTGCCAATACATCAGATCTTACAGGATCATCTTTTGAGAATGTGGGGGACTCCTCTTACCACCTCTCCACATTCTCACAGGCTGCCTACTATGTATCATGTGCCTCCGTCCCCTGGTTTTCAGAAAACACAGCTCACTCATCACTCCATCGTGGTGGAGTCTGCTATGAGGAGAATTAAAAGTTACAAACAACATGCCACCAACCCTTCTGGTAGGGAGTGTACGACCTTAGATGCTTTTGGTCGCCGTGTCGTCCAAACATCCATGCTTTCAGGCAGGATAGGTTCCTATATCCTGTACATGGGAATGTTCCTGAAGGAGGTCGCAGGAGATCTACAACTGGTAGGTCCACATCTCACAGATGACAGAGGCACGACTATTTAGCACGTGTCAAGCATGCCCAGAACATTTATAAAGGTGACTGTTTGGCGTGCATAGGCAGAGTCTCCGCCATTGCTATTGGGGCAAGGAGACTTGGCTGGCTGCAAGCCTCTCACCTGGAACACTGGGTACAGGATAAACTGGCCAACATCCCCTGTACTGGTGAAAACCTTTTTGGGAAGAACCGGCAGGAAAAAGCCAAAGATTTGGATGGTTACAATTCTACCTTGACCAGGCTTTCAAAAATTGTAGATCCTGCAAAGAAGAGAGCCTTAGAATAGCCTTTCCTCTCAAAAAAGAAAGGATACTATCAGTCCTATGCTCAGCAAGGACAACCTGCAGGACAAGCTGCTAGAAAGGGTCAACAATCTACTAAGCAGAGAAAGCCGAGAGCTACTCAGCCTCAGCAGACCCAGCAGCCTCAGCCCCCACAGGGCCTTTGACTCCGTGATAGAGTACCTGCCCTTCCTGCCACTCCAGAGAAAACAACCTTCAACAATCCCAGGAAGGTTAGGTCACCTCATCCACAGATGGAGGCAAATAACATCAGAACCCTGGACTCTGTCCATCATAGAAGAGGATACAGGCATCATTCCCAAAGCCTGCCTCCCCCTACAATAGTAAGGACGTTCAGTTCTCAAAATTCCCCCCAACTGAATCCAGAGGTAAAACATCTCTTACCTCAAGGAGCAATAGAAGAGGTACCTCATCTTCAACAGGGTTCCGGGTTCTACACCCCCTATTTCCTCATACCAAAGAAAACAGGAGGTCACAGACCCATTTTAGATCTCAGAGAACTGAACAAGTTCCTGTTCCAAGAGAAATTCAAAATGATTTCTGTAGGAAATGTACTTCCTGACCTACACATGCAGAACTGCCTTTGTTCTCTAGATAACAAGGATGTGTACACCCATGTTCTCAGCCAACAATCACACAGAAAGTTCCTTTGGTTCCTCCATCAAGGAAAGCACTATCAAAACAAAGTTTTCCCTTCAGCCTTGCCTCAGCACCCAGAGTATTCCCAAAGTGTATGGCTGTGGTAGCCGGTTTTGTCCGTACCAGGGGAATATTTGTCTGCCCCTACTTGGACGATTGCCTCATCCGGGCAGAGTCACAAACACAAGCCCAGGCCTCTCTCTCTAGTACACAATGCGTGGACTCCAATATCTAGGCCCTGTCATAGATCTCCAGGAATCCTTTCTGACTCCCACGCAATCGCTGGAGTTCATAGGAGCAAGGCTAGATACCAGACTGCCAAAGACCTACCTGACTCAGCCTCGCTGTCCTCGCATTGTGCAACTTGTTTCTTCAGCACTACAAAAGACTCACCTCTCGGCTCGAGAGATGCTTCAGCTGCTGGGTCACATGGCATCTACGGTGCATGTGGTCTCCTACGCTCGTCTCCACATGAGACCAGCCCAATGGGCCCTCTCTTCCCAGTGGACGCAAGCAACAGGCTGTCTCTCAGATCTGATAGTAAACTCAAACCGCCGTACCCTGTCCCTGGACTGGTGGCGGTCAGCACAAAACCTGTTGGAGGGGTCACCTTTCCTGCAAACCCCTCCTCAGATCCCATTAACAACAGATGCCTCCAAAGTGGGGTGGGCTGCACATCTACTGGACACCTCCACCCAAGCCACCTGGAATTGTCAGGAGATTCATTTCCACATCAATCTGTTGGAGCTCAGAGCAATTCGCCTGATTCTTCATGTATTCCATTCCCTTCTACAGGCCAATAGAATAGTACTTCACACAGACAATCAGGTAGCCATGGTCTATGTGAACAAACAAGGAAGAACAGGCTCTCTGTCCCTTTGCAACGAAGCTCTTCAACTGTGGGCATTTGCCAGAGAGCAGCAGATCCATCTCCTGCCAGTCTATCTCCCTGGCAATCAGAACTCTTGGCCAGACAGACTCAGTTGTGTTCTGCTTCCGCACAAATGGTCTCTACACATGGACCAACTCTGCAGAGTATTGCAACTCTGGGGAACTTAAGATGTAGACCTCTTTGCAAGTCCATCATATGCCAAACTTACCCGGTTCTGTTCACGGATTCCAGCTCAGGGCTGCCAAGCGAGGGATGCTGTCCTCTTCAACTGGGGGCAGGAATTCCTATATGCCTTTCCTCCCATTCCCTTGATTGCCAAGACCCTATTAAAGCTCCTGAGGGACAGAGGCAACATGATCCTCATAGCCCCACGCTGGCAACACCAGGTGTGGTACCCTCTGCTGCTACATCTGTCCCAGGTTCCACCCCTGTACTTAGGGTCAGCTCCAGACTTACTGTCGCAGGAGGAGGGGAATGTATGGCATACAAACCCCCAGTCTCTGCACCTCAGAGCCTGGCAACTGAAGGCTGTAACTGCTTTGGCCCTCCCCTCACTCAGGAAGTGCAAGATGTCCATTATGCTTCCAGGAAACCTTCCACAAGGCATTCCTATGCCGTCAAGTGGATGAGAGATTCCATTTGGTGATCACAAAAGGGCTTCAACCCTCTTGTCAGCCGTATATAAACATGTTTTGGACAAACTCCCTTACTTATCAAACACTGGTCTCCAAACTGAGTCAGTCAGAGTCCATTTAAGTGCCATTGCTGCTCCTTCTGAACCCATCAATGGACAACCCATTTCATACCATCCTCTCATATCCAGAATCATGAGAGGCCTGCATCTAACGAAACCTCCCCTTAGACCACCTCCTGTGGCATGGGATACCAATCTGCTTCTAGGTCAGCTTATGCTGCCTCCTCCTGAGCCCTTAGCCACTACTTCCTTAAAGTCTCTGTCCTGGAAAATAATATACCTTCTTGCAATCACATCAGCAAGTAGTATCAGTGAATTGCAAGCTCCAGTGGCTGATCCACCTTGCACACCGTTTCACCATGATAAGGTAATCCTAAGGACACATCCACACTTCATGCCTAAGGTGGTTTCCTCCTTTCATTTGAACCAAGAGGTGTAGTTACCTGTAGTCTTTCAAAAGCCTCATGTTTCAAATGCAGAGAAGACTCTTCATACCTTGGACTGTAAAAGAGCTGTGGCTTTTCATCTGCAGAGGACCCAGCAACACAGAAGGTCCTCTCAGCTATTCATAGCCTCTGATCCTTCGCATTTGGGTACAGCAGTTTCCAAAAGATCTCTATCCAACTGGATTGCTCAATGTATTACTTTTTATCTATCATAGCAAACACCTTTCACTGGAGGCCCATGTTCCCGCTCACAATGTGAGAGTCATGGCAGCCTCTAGGGCTCACCTCCATTCCGTCTATATTAACGACATTTGTGGAGCAGCTACCTGGTCCTCGGTTCATGGCCCACTACTGCTTGGATAAAGGCTCCCGCAGGCATGCTATGGTTGGTCAGGCTGCTCTCCAACACCTCTTCCATACTTAATCCACTCCTAGCCGCCTCTCTTACAGGATGCCAGAGATCCATGGGAGGAAGTGGAACCCCTCCACAGGGCCTCACCACTCTGGGGATCCTTCCCTGGCATCTACATCTAGGGTGTCCTCACATGTGATGACTAATTCCTGCTTGTTCCTGGAGATAGCATAGTTACTCACCTGTAACAGGTGATCTCCGGGAACAGCAGGAATAAGTCTTCACAACCCACCCATCTCCCCTAGGGGTTGTCTCTCTCTCTCTCTTTCCCTATCTCTCTCTCTCTCTCTATTTGTGTCAGCTTTAAACTCAACTGGAGAGATGCAGTTGGGAAAGGCGGGAAGGCAGCACGCAGGCGCTGTGGGATGCTCCCAAAAGCTTTCCTATAGGAAGCTGGGGAGCGATCCCGCACAGGCTCAGTTGGTACCGACGCTACCCACATGTGAAGACCTATTCCTGGTGTTCCCGGAGATCACCTGTTACAGGTGAGTAACTATGCTGTACATGACACACACAGCAGTGGAGCAGGAGCAGCAAGATGCTGCCCACACAGATGTTTGTTTATGTTGGCCACCCACTAGAGGTAAACAGTCACTGATGCCCCCACACATTGTTTTCACATCCACAGGTAGAGGATCTCCGGAAGAAGGGGCGAGAGTTGCGCCTCCATCATGGGGATTATCTTGCCCGCCTCCAGAGGGGGGCGCAGTCACAGCATGACGGTGAGTATTGGCAACCTTGCTGCCCAGTAACAAATGTCACATTGGCCCACCAGCCTGTGTGGTGCCTGCATATGTACGTGTTATGTGACACATATGATAATGTGCTGATGACCTTCCACAGAGGGTGATGACAACGATGAACAGCCCTCCAATTCTGCATATGCCCTGAGGTGCCCCCATGCCCACCATGCCACAGAGGTGGAGGTGGTGGTGGGGCTGAGGTGGAGGCCGAGGCCGAGAAGGAGGCTGAAGAGCCGGCGGACAGTGCAGTGGAGGAGGGGGCTGATGGGGGCATGGAAGGGGTGGGTGGCGGGGTGGCAGGGGAGGGAGAGGGTGTGGCTGATGTGGGGGTGGGGGGAGGGGTGGAGGAGGGTGTGGAGGGTGGGTGGGAGTTGTCAGGGGGGAGGAGGGGGATGTGTGGGTGTGGGAGGGTGATGGGGAACACAGAGCAGCACAGTGCACTGTGGGCTCCCGCCAGCCACGCCATGTTGATCCACCATCCAGGGCCACACACAGGTCGCATGCGCATGCCACCACCCAGACCCCTGGCACTATGTGTGTGTGTGGTGGCAGGTGTGTGCAGGACCTGTATGTGGCCCTGGATGCCTTGGAGCAGCGTGTGCATCTCCTAGTGCACTCTCACCAGTGGCTTACGGGAGCCATTCAGCGGGTGGCCGCCGAGGTGGAGAGGCTGCCCTGTCGGCGGCCATCCCCTGAAGGGCAACACAGGAGTGTTTGATGGCACCTGTGATGTCCACACATGTGCCCTGTGCTGTCCTGTGTTCCATCACTTGGCAGGCAGCATGAAGGGAGAGGGTGTGGCTGATGTGGGAGTTGGGGGAGGGGTGGAGGAGGGTGTGGAGGGCGGGTGGGAGGTGGCAGGGGGGAGGAGGAGGGTGTTTGGGCGGGGAGGGTGATGGGTATTGTACATATTCTTGCCATTGTTTTATATTGTTTTTTTTATAATATACACACTGTTTCATAACACATAATGGTCACGTGTCTCCCTTACCAACACACTATGGATGCAAGCATGGGATATGTGTGTAGACAGGTATGTGTTGTAAAGGTAGACATGGGTATCAGACGTGGACTGGCTCCATGTGCAGTCGTGGGGGCTGACCATGTGTGTAGGTGTGTGAGACCACGGTGGACCCTGAGATGTTGCAATGTAGAGGACGTCCCAGGATACTGAGGCACGTGGATGCTGTGTGCAATGTGTGGAAACCATTTCTGATGCAACATGCCTGTGTGCCAATAGTAGAACTGGCAAACCACTATGTCTGTGCTGGCAATGTAAGATGTACTGCTGAGCCCAGGAGCTACTCAGGGGTAAAGCTGTTGAGTGCGTCCTAGGACAATACATGTCACAGGGATGGTTGGTGAGTAACCGTATACGTTTGTGGGGGGGCAGGCACGTAGGCAGTGTTGCAGGCAGGGACAATGGTCACACATGTGCGTCCAATGTAGGGGGTATGAAGGGATGAAAACTGTGACGACTCCCAACACTGGACATGTAGCTTCAGGACATTCCCCCTGTGCAACCCGGGAGGATGTGTAAACCGCCACGCTGCGGCCCAGGGGCTGGGACCTGACACAGTGCATGGAACACATGGCATGTGATGGCGTCTGTGCAGTGCTACCTGGCAGTACAGACACCCCACCATCGAGGGGCCTGTGTGCGGGACACGACATGCATTTGCACACTACTTAGGGGAACACAGGGACACACATTGGAAAACACACGTTGTATGTACTGGTTAACGGCTGTTTATTAGACCCACAGTCACCTCCTGCGTGGCCGCCCACACCTCCCACGGCACAACACCCCCCGCGGTGCTGCACCTTGTCCTGGCGCCTCAGGTGACGGTGTTGGTGCTGGTGCTGGCTGCCGCAGTAGGCCCACGATGTCCTCCATGGCATCCGCAATGCGGGCAAGCGCCCACAACCGTATCTCCTCCCAGAGCAGCTGCAGCTCCCTGGTATTATCCCCCATAGCCACGTATATGCGCCGGAGTGCCTGATGAGTGCCTGTGGGTGGGACAGAGGGTGATATGTGAGATACCTCTCCAGTAACCAACCGTCACACATACACATGTCATGCATATCCCACAAGATCAGTCTGCAGAACAGTCATGCCTGCCAAACCTAGTAACGCATGACCATGCTTAGATCTGTGTCTCCCATGAGCCATCCCCATGTCTGGAAGGGGTCTGGATGAGGGATCATGAGAATCACAGATCTCACACATGGCACATTGGCGCCGTTTAATATGTCAATGCCTGGTCTGCACACTGCTCGTCTGGGATAGGTCAGATGATCTGAGGGGGCATGACACACACATACACATATCTGGGGTGCCCCCATCTCTATAATGCTGGCGCACACTGCAGATAATGTTGACAAATGATGCTGCGTGACAATACCCATTAAGAGGTGTCTGTCACGTAGGGTGTCTGGGTGACCTGCGATCATTGGTTTCCTCTTTGCGCTTGCGTGGGGTATATGGGCAAGCACAGTGTGCATGTGTCTGAGCCCCTCACAAATGATGACACCTGACAAGCCATGCTACATGAGGTAGAAACACAGAGGAAATAAGACAAACCCCCCAACATCAGAACGCTATGCTAAGTGGGCAACATGCCATTTTGTGGCGGATGTTATGACAACCTCATGGGGGTTGTGGGGTATGCTGTTACCCACCTTCTGCATTGCGCCATGCTGCAGCAGTGTGTTTCCGTAGCTCAGCAAGTATGGGGTCCATGTCTGGTGGAGGGGTTTCTTCTGTCCCTAGCACAGGCATGGGGTGGTGGGTTTGGATGACCTCAGAGCCCTCTGTGGCAGTGACGTCTGAGGTCTGGTCCTCTGCCTCATCCTCCACGTGTGTCCCGTCCATCCATTCCACATCACTATTGCTGTCCCCGAACATTGTGGGCTGCGGCTCTGACACATCCTGGGGCAATAACACTTCCTCCTCCTCAGCTGGGCCCATGGTTGTGTAGTCACCTAGTTTGTGGGAGACCATTCACATCACAGATAGGTTTGCACAGTGCAACTATGTACAACTGTGTAATACATCCACCCCACAATCAATGTGTGTTTGGCCGTGGCCCATACATGTGCTACATAGCTACCACTACAGCTCCTGCTACCACTATTAGGCATATATAGGCCAGTACCTAGCACACACATCACTGTGTACATCTGGGATCCTCAAACTACGGCCCGCGGGCCGCATTTCTCAGGCCCGCCGGGTGTTTTTCCCGCAGCTGCCAGTCCACAGGGGCAGCTCTACCCAGGGCCGGCCCGTTCATTGAGCATCAGCCCAGCTAGGTTTAACTAAACAACAAACCGGCTGATGCCACTTCCGGCGTGGCAGCGGCAGAATCAAGCATCCCGCAGGGCCCCACCCCCCCGCCTTTGCAGTGTCCTCCATGCAGCCTCAGTGTTGGGTGTCAGAGCCGCACAAAGAGAGAGAGCTTCCCCTCTCATGGCTCTGTTACTCCCACTGTGGGGCTGATGGGATTTCCCATCAGCCCCACGGCGGGATTAACAGAGCCGCAAGAAAGGGAAACTCTCCCTTCACGCGGCTCAGAAAAGCCAACACTGTAGCCGCATGGTGGACACTGCAGAGCAGGGGTGACCCCATGGGATGCTTGATTCTGCCGCTGCCATGGCGGAAGCAGCAGCAGCAGCAGCAGCTGTGTTTTGTTTAGTCTTTAACCTAGCTGCACTGATGGGGGTGGAGGGGGTTAGGACTTGTAATGGGCTATGGGGGGGGGGCTCCGACTGGAGGTGGGGTGATGGGGGAGTGGGTTGGGACAGGTCATGGGCTATGGGGGGTGCTAAGATTGGAAGTGGGCTGATGGGGGGCTTTGGACTGGTAATGGGCTGGGGGGTTTGCTAGCAGTGGAAATGGACTGAGTGGAAGGGGGCTTCAACTGCAAAGAGCTGATGGGGAGGGGGGCTTGGAATGGAAATGGGCTGATGCAGGGACTAGAAGGGAGCGCATGCTGGGTGGGGCTGGAACTAGAAGGGAGCTGATGTTGGGGGAGGATTAGAATGGGAGGGAGCTGGGAGATTGAAATGGAGAGGGAAACATATTTTGTGTGGGAGGGAAGACAAAACTACATTTGGCTGGATATTGGGAGAGTAAGTGGGGATTGAGGATGGAGGGGTAATATTTGAGTGGATGAAAATGGAATGAGGAAAGAGCACAAGGAGAAAGATTAGTATGTTAAAGCAGATGTAGAGAGAGAATGGCAAAAATCTAGAAGAGAGAAGAAAGGACAAATGGGCAGCATACGATGGAGTGTTAGCAGAAGACACAAAGAAAACAGAAGAAAGTTGGTGAAGCAATTGCCACTGGAAAAAGAAATGCACAAAAGGTAGAAAAAGATCTCTTTATTTAGAATTTCTGGAGTGTGCTTTGGAATTTCTGTATAGTTTTTATTTAAACTATAGTCCGGCCCTCCAACGGTCTGAGGGACAGTAAACTGGCCCCCTGTTTAAAATGTTTGAGGACCCCTAGTGTGCATTATCCCACAGATGGACTATCCCTGCTCAGCAGTGCTTAGATTAGACACAGACATAACTAGGACAGGTGTGAGAGGGGGCTTGTAGCAGACGTGTAGCCACATGTGCAGGGCAGACATAAAAAGGGATGGTGTTAAAGAAACATGTGGTTGGAGGGCAGAAACACACACTCCTGAGCCAAAGACAGAGGGTAGGAGATGAACCAGGGGAGCAGGTATGAGGAGGTGTTAATAAGATGCCTGATGCATATTCAAAGGGCATGTACTATATGCGTTGGGAGAACAAAGGTGTGAGTTGGGTACCTACCTGCCGGCGGATGTGCAGTGTCCAGGGCCTCTGGCAGTCCATACAGGTAGATGGGCCCTAGGCGCTCCGCCAACTCCTGCTCCAGGGGTGTTAGGGAGGGTGTAAAGGGGCCTCCCCCACCAGTGCCCATTGCATGCTACCGCTCTGCCACCATGTGTGCACGCACACCCCGCTTTATATCGTTATACCTCTTCCTGTGGCTGTCCAGGTCTCTGTGAGGGCCCCCTGCCTGTGCAACGGCCTCCTGCACCTCCTCCCACACCTGGGTGCGTGTTTCAACTGTGGTGGTGTTGCTTAGGCAGCCGTATAGTACCTCATAATGCTCAAGGACACATACCAGCAGGATGTGGTTTTCCTGCTGGGTGAACCTGTGAGCCCTCTTCCGTTGTACAGCTGGCACCGGTATGCGCCTACGTTTTGCACTAAGAGGACCCTGCGTGGGCTGGGCGAAAGTGCCTGCATCCGCCACCTCCCTCCCTGCCATATCTGTGTCCTCCCCAACAGGTGGCCCCCCTCCCTCTCCCTCTCCCCCTCCCCCTCCACTCCTGCACTGTCCTGTGGCTCCATCTCTCTGCCCTCTGGGCCCTCTCCCTCCCTGTCAGACATTCCTGCTCTTGCCCTTCTCAGCTCCAACTCACACCTCCCTCCTCTGCCTGCTATCTGCTCGTCACCTCCCCTCCTTTCTCACTCACCTGCTTCTTGCCTCCCCTCCTCTCTGTATCCCCTGCTATACCTCACACCTCTCCTCCACAACCCAGCCTCTACCACTCTGAACCACAACACACTAACTTAACTACACTAGACACCTGCTTCTCTCTCTCTCTCTCTCTCTCTCTCTGACTGACACCACACACACTTTCTCTCTCCCTCGCCTACCAAAAACCCCTCAACGTGCAGCACGTGTACAGGTCTATTTATAGTGTTTTTTTACGCTGCGCGTGTTGCGCATGCGCAGTTGCATGAGCGTGACGCCTGCACATGCTGCACATGCGTAGTCGGTGTGCGCATTGTGCATGCGCCGCGCAGAAGCGAGAAATGCGTGCGTGCATTTGCGCGTGAGGTGTGGCGCATGCGCAATGCGCATGCATACTGTCGCACCACCGCCCTAGTGGTCAAAGGTGGTTAAGGCAGGTCGGGTGGACATGAGTTATTTTTCTAGTTTGAGTTTGGTTCTTGTATGCGGGGTCTGGGTATCTGTTCCCAGTGGCCTTCCGTGTACCAAAGCTTCAAGTAAACACAAAGTCCGAGAGTAGGGAAAGAAAGGCTTTTTATTTCCCTTAATGCACAATGATTCAGGTAGTGGAATCTACGTCAACATAAAGAAACCTTACTTCAGGTAGAAAAGAAACATAACCAGTTAATGCTTTATCCTCTGTTATCTTCACAGGAATTTATACAATAAAACACACAGTCTTTGCTTGCTGAGCCCTGCTTTACACACCAGGCAGGGATTCTAGGCTTCCTGCCTGACAGTAGCTACAATCCATGGCCACTTCAGAAGGGTCCTCAGTAAATTCCAACTGCATGGGCTGTGGGTCTGAGAGCTGTGACTCTGTATCCGTGCAGTCTGGTGGAATACGCTGAGGCTTTTCATACACAGCTTGTACCAGCCTCCATTGTTCTGGGCCTAGGTTTTGGCCTTGGTCATGTGAATGCTTGCTATGAGAATACCTTCCCTTGTCTTGGTGCCTTGTATTAAACAGTCTTTTATCTGGTAAAAGCTTGTGTCCTGCTTTACAAACAGCTAGATAAGGCGAGCACACCCTTGTTCCTTGTGCTCCCTGTGTCACCAGGTTATAACGATTAGAAGTATAAAAATGTGGATTACCTTGTTCTCCAGGCTTATCCCAGTGAGCTGAGGCTTGAGGCCTAGTCCTGCTGCAATTCAGCCTTAGCAGGCCTCCCACTGTCCAGCTGGCCTTTGGGTGGAGTTATCTCTCTCTCACACCCATACCTCTTTCTCCTTGAATAAGGAGTGTTACCTCCTATGGAAATGACTTCACCACCCTTCTGGTAACTTCCACAGGGTCCTGAGTCTGCTGGTACCGGTTCATCAGATAAACCTCTGACCTCTGCTTCCCTCCTGGTACCTTTCCTCCCAGTGTCTCTTTGCCAAGAACTCCTGGTGTCCTGCTGCACCGGACTCCCTGTGTCTCCTTGCCAGGAACTCCTTCCTCTCGGGTCTCTTTGCCAAGACTCCTTCTTCTCCTTCTCCTCTTCTCCTTCTTCTCTATTTCCAACTTCCCAGCCTTTCTTAAAAGGAACTCCCCCTTTCCTGGATTGGCTGTTGGCCGGCATCACATCACAAGCTCTGGGATGCGGTTCTCTAGGCCCTGGAAGGTCGCTCTTGCTCCCCCTATCTGGCTCCTCGTAATGTTGCATCTGGTGTTGGAATCTTTTTTCTGAATTTAAAACCTTTTTTTCTGTTTGCATAGGCTCTGCAGTACCACAATACGCACGCACGCACTTCCCGCGTCTGTGTGGTGCATACGCAATACGCACAGCCAACTACGCATGCACACCTGTCGCGCTCACGCAACAGCGCATGCGCAACGTGCGCAACATAAAAAACACTATAAATAGACCTGTACACATGTTTCACGTTGAGGGGTTTTTGGTAGGCGAGGGAGAGAAGGTGTGCGTTGGCAGTGAAGGAAGGAGCGAGTCAGAATCAGGTGTATTGTGGAGTGTGGCTGGGTTTGTGATTGGTGTTGGCTGTAGTGTGTGGCTGTGTTTCTGTGTGGTGTGTAAGGTGTGTGTCTTGGTTAGTGAAGTGGTGTCTGTGTTTGAGTGGTTTATAGGAGCAGGACGGGTGGAGTTAATGGCGGCCTTTGTGTTTGCTGCAGTGGGAGGTAGGCAGGTGGTGCGTTTGCCTGACAGGGGAGATGGTGTCTATGGGGCTGAGGCACAGGGCATGGGTGTATTCCCGTTGCAAATCAGACCTGCAGCTGTGGGGGCAGGCCAGGCAGGGGCTGTGCCCGCATGGCGCAGGAGGCGTGCTGAGGTGCAGCCTCGCCAGCCATGCCTCTACAGGCCCAGGGCCCAGCTCCAGGGCATACGTGAGGACCAGGTCATCTCCCTCTACCGACTAAGCACAGGGGCTATTAGGGAGCTCTATGAGGATCTAAGACCTGACCTCGAGCCCCTGACTGATCGGTCACATGCCATACCGGGTTTGGTCAAGCTCCTTGCTGCCCTACATTTCTTTGCCTCTGGCTGTTTCCAGTCATCTGTGGCCGCAGTGGGTGGCATGAGCCGCCCCTCCTTCTCACGCTGTCTCCACCAGGTACTGAGTGCCATGGTCAGCCGGGTGTGGAATTATATTGACACTCCACACACTAGGCAACAGTGGTGGACCCTGAACCAGGCCTTTGAGACGTTAGCCGGAATACCACATGTGTTGGGAGCTATGGATTGCACACATGTTGCCCTGGTCCCGCCTAGAGACAGGGAGGTGGTGTTCCACAACCGCAAACACTATCATTCCCTGAATGTTCAGGTTGTATGTGATGCAAATATGCATATTCTGAATGTGGTACCCAGGTTTGCAGGGTCCACCCATGACGCCTATATCCTGCATCACTCGGCACTATTCAGACGATTTGAGGCAGGACAGTATGAGGACTGTATATTGCTGGGTGGGTATTTCCCATTTCTGACATGCACATGGTGTTCATGTGACTACACGTATGTGCAAATGTTTGTCTTGGAGTAGATCCCTCATTGTGTGTGTGTGTCATCTGCCTGTGTAGGATATAGGGGGAGGAGTGGGTTGGTGCCCTCCAAATCCACCCTGCTATGGTGCTGTGTGATGCTGGTTGATTGGATGCGAGCATTTGTGTGGTTGTGACAGCTTATGTTGTCGCCAATCCATACAGCTACCCCTTGTCTTGTGTTTCTTAGGTTCCCCCACTCAATCTGTAATAGGGTAGACACCCAGGAAGCTGTAGATAACATGAGGAGTGATCTAGCTAAGCTTGATGAATGGTCTCGAATTTGCCAGCTGGGATGTCATGGTAGGAAATGTAAGGTCATGCATTTGGGCTGCACCAATCCAAGGGAGCAATATAGTATAGGGGGTGAAGTACTCTTGTCCACTACAGAAGAGGGGGACCTAGGTGTGGTTGTGTCTGCTGATGTCAAAGTAGTTAAACAGGTTGAAAAGTCGAGGGCAAAAGCAAGAAGGATGCCTGGGTGCATACAGAGAGGAATGGCTAGAAGAAAACAGGAAGTGATAATGCCTCTGTATGTCTTTGGTGCGACCTCATGTGGATTACAGTGTGCAATTCTGGAGACTGCACCTTCAAACGGATGTGAACAGGATGGGGTCGGTGCAGAGGGCGGCTACTAAAATGATTAGTGGAGTCCATTATACAGCATATGAGGACAGACCGAAGATTATTAATCTGTACACCTTGGAGGAAAGGCGGGATAGAGGTGATATGATGGAGATGTAGAAATACCTCTGTGGCATATATGTTGAGGGAGAGAGCCTCTTCAAATTGAAAGCAGGTTCTGCTATGAGGGAACATGGGATGAGGGTGGAGGGAGATTGGGAGGTGTGAAATGGCAACATATTTTTTTACTGAAAAAGTGGTGGATCCGTGGAATAGTCTCACAGTGTAGGTGGTAGAGATGAGGACAGTAACTGCATTCCAAACAGCATGGGACAAACAAAGAGGATCTGTAAAGGTACAAAGGGGACAGTTGTACTTGTTGATATGGAAGGACAGACTAGATAGGCCATGTGGTCATTTTGTGTCATCATATTTCTATGTTGCTATGCTGCATAGCTGTGATGTCATATGTTTCTGTCAGGATGTATTATGCATTTGTTTTGCACATATATACTTGTGTCCATTTGGGGGGAGATGAGCTCCTGTTTTAACATACCTCATTTCTTTCTACAGGTGATGCCGGATATGGGTGTCGCCCCTGGCTGCTGACCCCTGTGTGTCAACCACAGACACGTGCAGAGCGGAGGTACAATGAGGCCCATGCCACCAGCCGCTCTGTCATAGAGCGCACCTTTGGCGTTTTAAAGAGTCGCTTCAGGTGTCTGGATAGAACAGGTGGGGCCTTACAATATACTCCATGGACTGTTGCAGAGATCATCATAGCCTGTTGCATCCTGCACAATATTGCTCTCAGGCACAATATCCCTGCCGAGATTAATGAGGGTCTTGAGGATGATCCGCCGTGGCCCCCTGTACGTGCCCGAGGTGACACACGTGAGGGCACAGCAGTCAGGTGGCAGGTGATTGCAGAGCTCTTCTCATGTACGTACTGCATATGTTCCCACCTACATTTGTTGGTATATGTGTGTAGTGCTAATAGAGGTTAACATTTGTAGACCAATATCAGTAGGATGCAACACTGCACTGACATATAACAGACACTGGCTGGCCATCCCAACGTCAAATATAAGCATGACTGAGAACCAAACGATGTGGGCAGGGCAGAACAGCGGGTCGAGGTGGATGATGTGGGTGGGTGGTTTTAGGCTTGTGGGAGGTGTTGGGGTGACATTCCTGGTTTGGGGATGATTGTGATAGCGGCTGCTGTGCAACCACAGTTAGTTGGTGTTATGCTTTTGGTGCAGCAAGGTGAGAGGCATGTAGTGTGGGTGTCACAGTGGGAGAGAGGACCATGTTTGGGGCCAGTTGTCCAGCTGTGCGTGTTTTTCAAATGAAAAACACGCAGTATTTTGAGCTGATTGTGTGTGTAGTATGCTCTTGTAAGCTGGATTTGTGGGTCTGTAATTTTTGTATAGCGCTACATGTGATATGTAGCACTATACACATGCCAGTACTATTTGTCATAATGGTATTTAACATCCTTAAGGGGAGTTTGTGGAATGCCACAGTGTGGCTGACTGTATAGGTCATCGCGTAGCCCTAACATGGATGCGGTGATGGATAGGGAACCTGTGCAGTGTCCAGCCGGGGGGGGGGGGGATCATTGTTTTTATTTTTCGGTGTAGAATAGCCATGCAGTGCAGTGTTGCATATGTACACACAAACAGAGGTGATTCAGGCAAGATGAACAAGGTGTAGGTTACATTAGGCAAGCAGAGAGATGAATGTGGGGGTGGATTGGGTTTTAGGGGTGTTTTCAGGGAGGAAAGAGCAAATCTAGCTGATGACATTTCAACATAAACCCATGACTCAACTACAGGCTGTGTAATTGTGTAGAGGAGGAGAGTGCAATCCAAGACAACAACTACATTGCATACCCTAGAGAAGGAAAGTTATGTCCACATACACAAAGAGGCTCTGATGGGAGGGGGCATATTAGGTGCACATATAGGCTATCCATGCTTTGCCATTATCACTTTCACACAGTGGGATGACATGCAGCCATCAAGGTCAGGTCTCAAGCAGACATCGGGGTGTGGTTTAGCGGACATAATGCAGGCATTGAGATATATGTTTAGCAACTCATTAGCACACAGCTGTTAATGTTAGTCAAGGTATGAGATATACACACAAGGAAATGTGTTTGGACAGAAGATACCGGCGGTGCCCCTGCATATTTCCATGTGTTAGAGCAATTGACAGCGGGGTAGCAGACGACATTGGGACACCAATGAGTCCCCGGTTGGATATTAGGAAGCACTCTCGGATAGATCTATACAGGAAGGACATAGCACCCCTTCGGGCAAGGGCCTCCTGAATAATGTGATAAGGAAACCCATCAGAGGCCAGTTCTCCACCCTTCACTCCCTTATCCAAACAATGTTTGAGCTGTAACCACTGAAAGTAACAGGAGAGGGGGAGGACCCTGGAACCCTTTTTAAAAATTGGCGTTACATTGGCGATCCTCCAATCTTCAGGTATTACAGATGATTTTAATGAAAATTCACAGATTACTAATAGCAGGTCTGCAATCTCATATTTCAGTTCTTTCAACACCCTTGGATGTATACCATCCGGCCCAGGTGATTTACTACTCTTCAGTTTATCTAATAGTTGTGATATTTCCTTCAATTCTTCCACACCTTTAAATACCACTTCAGTCATGGGTAACATCCCTACATTTTCCTCAGTAAAGACTGAAGCAAAGAATTCATTCAGTCTATCCGCTATTGCCTTGTCGCCTCTTAGTGCCCCTTTAACCCCTCTATCATCTAAAGGACCAATTGACTCTCTCACAGGTTTTTTGCTACAATTGTACTTGAAAAAGTCTTTATTTTGCGTTTTTGCTTCCGCAGCAAGCTTCTTTTCAAATTCTTCCTTTGCCTGCCTTATCAATGCCTTGCATTTGATTTGCCAGTGCTTGTGCTGTTTCCAGGTTTCGTCATTTGGCTCTTTTTTTCCATTTCCTGAAAGATGCTTTTTGGCAACAACAGCCTCTCTGACCTCACCTTTAAACCATGCTGGCAGTTTTTTGGACTTCCTTCTACTTTTATTAAAGCGTGGAATACAGCTGGTCTGGGCTTCCAAGATAGTATTTTTCAACAACACCCAAGCTTGATGTAAGTCTTTAACCTTTGCAACTGCTCCTTTTAGTTTTTTCTTAACTATTTTCCTTATTTTATCATAGTCTCCCTTTCAAAAGTTAAAAGGTAGTACTGTGGATTTCCTTACTATCCCTCCTCCTCTAATTAAATCAAAGGCGATCATGCTATGATCACTATTGCCAAGTGGCCCCAACACCCTTATTTCTTGCACTACATCTGGTGTTCCACTAAGGACTAGGTCTAATATTGCTTCCCCTCTAGTCGGTTTATGAACCAGCTGCTCCAAGAAGCAGTCATTTATTTCATCTAGGAACTTTACCTCCCTAGCATGTCCTGCCGTGACACTGACCCAGTCGATACCGGGATAATTAAAATCACCGATATTACTGCGCTGTAACATTTGTTAGCTTCCTTGATTTCTTTGAGCATTTCATAATCTATTTGTTCATTCTGGCCAGGCTGTCAATAGTACATCCCCACTGCCATTGCCTTCCCCTTTTTACATGGAATTTAAATCCATAGAGACTCTACAGCAAATTTTGTTTCCTGCAAAACTTTAATCCTTTCTGACTTAATGCCCTCTCTAACATACAGCGCACCCTTCCACCAATTTGATCAGCTCTATCATTATGATGTAGTTTGTACCCAGGTATCACAGTGTCCCACTGGTTGTCCTCCTTCCACCATGTCTCTGAGATTCCAATCATATCTAACCTCTCATTTAGTGCTATATATTCTAACTCTCCCATCTTATTTTTTAGACTTCTAGCATTTGCATACAAGCATTTTAGAGACTGCATTTTATTCATATTAATCTGGCTATTGGGAGACATGGGTAATTTGGGATCTTTAAGCTCTGTCTGCTCCATGCTCGAGGGCATTTGGGCTACTTTACTCTTTTTTGGAACCTCTCTGCTTTTGGTAGTATCCTTCAAGGATACATTCTTCTGAACCATGTGCTCTTGGGCGACTGCTTTGCTAACTTCTCTAAGTTTTTCTAAATATAGATGCCTGTCTTCCTCTCTCTGTGATCTCTTGTATTTCATGAAGGCCTCCTTCTTTTTCTTCACCATTTCAGCTACTTCTTTTGAGAACCATAGTGGCCTCCTTTTCCTTTTATATTTGTTGCCCTTAAAATATCTCCTTTCAGTTTTGCTCACTGTTTTTCTACATTCCCCAGCTGTTCCCATCCTGCTAATGACTCTGAGGTGGAGTCCCATCTTGGCAAAGCTAGTGTTCCTAAAGACTAAAGTGAATTTTATCAGCCCTAGTTCTAATACTGAACCACACCATCTGGTGATCACTGGATGCGAGATGATCTCACACTGTAATATCAGAAACACTTTCTCCATTGGTAAGCAATAAGTCCAGTATGGCCCCATCACATGTGGGTTCTGTTGCCTGAATAGTTCTCCCTGTAGAGAATCCAGAATCTCCTTACTTCTAGATGACACATCCAGCATATTGAAGTCACCTATCAGTAGCACTTCTCCTTTCATGGCAATACTGCATATGGCTTCTATTAACTTGTAAGTGTAAGTGCCGGCATTTCACAATGTGCACATGCAAATGCTGTCACTTAATGTATATCTGAGCCATTTTGCAAACCCAAATGTATAGATGATGCTAATTAACTACAGAGGTCTTTGGGGCTGATATTCAAAAGGCATTTACATGGTTTACAGCCCTATAAACTGTATTAATGCCGCTCAGTGGGATATTCAATGGCACTAACATGGTTAGTGCCGTTAAACATCCACGATTTTCTCCCCTACATGCCCCAGTGCTAACCACTTAGCATCGGGCATTTTGTGAGCATTCCGTGGATGGTGACAGAGGCTAACTGGGTAGCGGTGATATTGCACTGCTACCCAGTTAGCTTCTATGGGTAAAAGATAAGTGCTGGCCTTTCTTTGCCCATAGAAGCTAACTGGGCAGTGGTGCAATATCACCGCTACCTGGTCAGCCTCTGCGGCTTATAGGCATGTGTGGCAACCCTGGATATTCAATGTCAAGGCTGCATATGACCCCGGCATTGAAAATCTGGGGTTAGAGGAAAGCGGTGATGGCTAGGTGCTGTACTCGTGCCTACCCATCCTAACTCAATATCGGGGCCTTTATCTTTACCTTCTTTCAGTTTGGAGGGGATAGCCCCTTAATCCCTCCTGTAAAGGAATGGCCAAAAGGAGCACATTTTAGATTCCTGTACACGTCAGGGAGCAGGTATAAATCTGGACATGGACAGTTTTTAGCTTACATGTACATTCCCTATATGAAAGGGGGAATACACATGTAAATTTTTGTCCCATGCAGGCCATGCTTCCAACATGCCCTTGACATGCCCCCTTGCAATTTTGATTTTGCAGTGACATTCATGTGTAAAATGAGTCTTTTCTAAAATGTAAGCCTTCTAACATAACCCTCTACTGTACAAGTATATATCACTTGTACTTTTAGTCATGATCTAATTTTCTAAGGGCATTTTACACATGAAAACATGGGGCCTGATATTCAGCGGTGGCGGCTAGTCATTCTAAAGCAGCTAGCTGCTGAACCTAAAACCTTCTAGGGGCACATGTTTCTCCTTCTGCGTCTTTGGTGGATAAATGTGTATTCTGGTATTTCCTGCCTTATCTATCTCTGTTGGGTGTGCCCTCTTCTGATTGGGGCTGCTGTTGAAGCCTAGAGAGTGGAGGGTTTATCTTTCCTGCTTCTGGACTCATCAAGTGCTGGGTCATGCTATCTGTGTTTTATCTGTTCCTGGGTTCCTTATCCATGTTCTCTGACTCCAGCTGGCTTTGAATTTATCTGTATCTTAGATTCCAACTGGCCAAGACATTGTACTCCTAGATGCCTTGTCTTATGCCTCATGTCATGGATTTATGCTTCATGCTTTAGGTTGTTCTTGATGAGGTATTGGACCCCAGCAAGGGTGAGTGAAGTGAACTTTCTTATTATATCAAATGTCAGTGTGTATAGAAACAGTGCCTTTTAAGTGATATTTAACTTGCTTTAAAATAGCTCTGTGTTGTGCATTGTGTTTTACTTTAAGAGGACCCTTTTCTGTAGGCAGCAACATCCCAGCTGGAGTCTGCTTCACAGTT
Source organism: Ichthyophis bannanicus (assembly GCA_033557465.1). NCBI lineage: Eukaryota > Metazoa > Chordata > Amphibia > Gymnophiona > Ichthyophiidae > Ichthyophis > Ichthyophis bannanicus. The sequence continues at coordinate 912,040,600 of CM066032.1, read as the reverse complement.
AGCTAGTCTGCTCTGAAAGACACTTCACCTCTTCTATGATAGGTGGGTATCATCTCTGCTCAGTAGCATCACTCCCTTCCCCAAAGACTGGACATTAGCGCTCCTGGAAATAGGATGCCTAAGACAATGCCCTGGCTGGTATGTACTTTTAAATGGATGGAGAAAGGCTACATAAATGCCTTTAAGACTGCCCTCACATAGACAACTTGGTAGGCTTCCAAGTATCGGCAAATCCACATTCTCAAAAGGTGCTAAAGTAATGGTCACAGTTCCCATCATCAGACTTGGACAAAGGCTATGAAAGAACAGAAGAAATGAGTGAGAAAGAAATGAGCACGTGCAAGAAAGAAGTGAAAAAATTTGTAAAACAAGAAAAAAAATCCTTTAAAGACCTGAGACAGCATATAAGGAGAACTAACTGCAAGTGTGCAAATATAATGGGAAATACAAGGAGATAGTTCAACAATCACATGTAGAAAACTGACACAGGAATGGCTAAAGAAAGATTAACTTAAAGATGATTCATTGATAACTGTACATAGGACAACGGACTACCCTCTAGATAGTTCACAGCAGATGCAGAAAACAATGGAAAATCAAAACTGGAGAGTTTTGCATCCTGTGGCAGGGTGTAATGAGTGATGTGCTGACATCTGAAAGGCATAATAGGATTGCCTATCATATCCACAGGAAACCATGCAAACACTTGATATCTCAGTAGCAAAGGAACACTGGGATCATAGCCCTGAGTGATTTGCAGAGCATGAAGAAGTTGTGGTCACAATGAGTATTCCTATACTGGCTATTAAAAAGAAAATGTATTTATTTGTTTAGCTGTATTTACATACTGCCTTTCACCGTGTCAAGGCGGTTTACAGTGAACATTAAGTAAAAGTACATTATAACAAAGGTAGAATAGTAAAGTAGGTATTTAAACTATGTATAACTATGTATAACATATTTTATTTTATTTATTTTTTTATTTAATACACACTTATATACCGCTGCTTCCAGCGATCAGCAGCGGTTCGATTCTTCTTTTGGGGGTGTCAAATCAGGACTGGGAGGGTACAGTAAATACATAGGTCTGAGGTGAAGTCACAGCACACATGGTTAGTGTCTAGGGGGAAAATTATACATATTTACATTTATACATACGTATTTACACATTTCTGGCTTACAATTGTACATTTACACCTTTTTGGATTACGCATTTTTACATTTACATATTTGGATTTTACATTTTTGTGCTCCATATTTTACATGTTTTACATAAAGTGTTTCCAAACGCATATAATTATCTGCTTGCTTTGCTATGATTTCATGGAACTTGAGGGTCATGGCTGATTGTAGTAGCATTTGAAAAGGTGGGTTTTTATATCTTTCCTGAATATTGTAATGTCCATGACTGAACGCAGTTCAAAAGGGAGTTGATTCCATATAGTTGGTGCAGAGAATGAAAAGGCTCTGCGAGATGTACCTGTTTTCACAGTTCTGATGGTGGTGGGGACCTGTAGGGTGCCCAAGTTGGCAGTTCTTCTGTCCCTATTTGCAGGTTGTGTGGTGATAAGTGAGGTCAGGAAAGAGGGGGCTATGCAATTGATAATCATGTGTCATAACTATATATAGTTGTGGACTATTTATAAAGGTAATCATTTTGGTATTTTTCTTCCAGGGAGAGGTTATGGGGTATGTTTACTAAACCGGGCTAACGGTTAACCCGGGCTAATTGCAACTAGGTCCCATTGAATAATATGGGACCTAGTGGCAGATAGCCCAGGTTAACTGTTAGCCCGGTTTAGTAAACATACCCCTATGTGGTGGGGCTGAAATGCTCTGTGAATAGTTGTATCTTCAGGTGTTTTCTGAAAGTGGTAAGGTCTGTGATGTTTCTTAGCTGGTCTGGAAGGATGTTCTATGTCGATGGTATGTAGAGTTGGAAGGCACGGTTGCATGCTTGCTGGCTGGATTTGGTTTTGGTGTGTGGGATGATGATGATGTTCTTTGTGGAGGTCAGTCTTGATCTGTGCGGTAGGGAGGTCTGAAGTAGTGTGTGGAGGTGCATGAGTGGGTCAGAGTGGATTGCTTTGTGCGTTAGAATGATTGTTTTAGATTTAATATGGCTCTATAGTGGGAGCCAGTGGAGCTGTTTTAATATAGGTGTTATGTGGTCCAGTCTTTTTGCTGCTTGTATGGTCCTTGCGGTTGAGTGGAGAGCAGTTTGCAAGGGCAGGAGCATGGATTTTGTTAGGCCTTGGTAGACAGCATTGCAGTAATCAATGTGAGGTATCATGGAAGCTTGCAGAACAGAACAGAAATCTGTTGGATCAAAGAGCGGTCGGAGGTGTTGCAGTGTCTTTGCTTTGAAGTATACTGTCCGGGAGGTCTTGTTGATGTGTGCTTCAAATGTGAGGTGTTGATTTAGGGCCATTCCAAGGTACCTGACTTCAGTCTGGGTTTGGATTGGTGTGTTGTTCAGCGTTATTGTTGTGTGGGGGAGGGGCAAAGTTGGTGTCTCTTCTTTTGAAGACAGCCTCCTTTTTGCTGTAGTTAATTTGAAGGTTATTGTCTTTTAGCCACTGGGATAAATCTGAAAAACATTCCTGGTGGGTAGAGAGTGAGGATTAGTTTGTATTGATTAGATCATGATATCGTCAGTGTAGATGTGGATTCTGAGATTATGTGATCTTATGAATGTGCAGAGCGGTTGAAGGTAGAGGTTGAATAGTAGAGCGGAGAGGGTGGATCCCTGGGGAATTCCTTGCATCTGTTTGTATGGGCTGGAGGTGTTTTGGCTGATCTTTGTTTGTTGGTGACGAACAGTGAGGTAGGATGTAAACCATTTAAGGACTGTACCTTGAATTCCATTTGATTGAAGACTTTGCAATAGGATATGGTGGTTCATGGTGTCAAACACTGAGGAAATGTCTAAGAAGATCAATAGGAAGCCTTGATTGATGTGCTATATTCCTTGAATTAGAGTATTTATCAGGGTGATAGCAGTGTCTCCACTCTGTGGTTTGGACGGAATCCATGTTGTTGTGGGTCTAGGAGGTTGCATCTGAAGGTAATGTGGTCTTGAAGTTGGCGTTGAACATTTTTTTCAATGATATTGGTTGTAAATAGTAGGCTAGCGATGGGCCTATAAGATTTTGGGTCAGCAGGGTCCAGGATAGGTTTTTTTCAGTGTTGGTCATATGGAGGATGTTTTTAGGCATGTGGTTATAGTGCCTTGTGTAGTATCAATCGTGTGATTTGGTGAGAATGCCGCCAAGTTCCTTCTTGGTTGCTTTGATCCATGGGACTGGGCAGGGATCCAGTGGTGAGGTTATTATGTTTAGGGATGATACGGCATTTTCATTTTCTTCTTTAGTGATGTGGGCAAAGGAGCTCCAATGGTCTGGGTGGTTGGCTACATTAGAAGGGGGGTGGGGGTTCCGATTGGGGATTTAGTTGTTTGTAGTGTTGAGCTAATTGATGGTGGGGGAGTGTGATGTCCTGGATTTTGTTGGTTGGCGTTTTTGTCAGCCATTTTATGATGCTGAAAAGTTCTCTTGGTTGGCTGATTGTGAAGTTGAGTAGTTTAGTATGCTATTCTCATTTCACCATGTCAGTTGTGGTGAGATAGTCATTCAGGAGTTGTAGGTAGTGGAGTCTATCTTCATTGCTTTTTATTTTACACCATTTTCATTCGTGCTTTCGGAGCTGTAATTTCAAGTTGTGGAGGAAGTGTGTACCACTCAGTTTTGGGTTGTTTCTTGTGTGGAGGTGTGTTGGTGTTGGCTATGCTGGTCACAATGGCTGCATTCCTTATGACATTATTCCAGTTTTCGATGAGGATTTGGGGGTAAGTTGAGTCTTCAAGAAGTTGTGGGAGGGTGTCGAGAATGAAATTGTCCCTGTTTAAAGGTCTGAATCTTCTGATTGCTGGATTCTGGTTGTGGCTTTTGCTGCGGATGTTCTGTGGGAGGGAGAAGTTGATGAGTTTATGATCTGACCACAGTACTGGGTATGCATGAATGGAGTGTGGGAGGCCTGACTGGGTTGTATTATCATTGAAGAAAATTAGATCTAGGGTGTTGCCTTTATCGTGAGTAGAGGTCTTTACGAGTTGAGTTAAGTCCATTGCTGACATGGGTTGGATGAAGGAGTGGGCGTGGTTCTGTTGCAGCGATGGGAGGTTAAAGTCTCCTAATACTAGGAGGTCTTTTCCAGTTTTTTATGCGGTTATAACTCTGCTCAGGATAGCTGATAAGTCATTGGCATCGGTGGTTGGTATCCTGTAGATGAAGCAGATGGTTAACAGTTTGTTAGTTATGGTGATGGTGTCAATTCATAGGTGCTATTACTTGCATGGTATTGGAACTTTAGTTCGTTCTTGGCAATAATCATTACTCCACCATTGTGATCATGGACATTGGTACATGGAGTATCCGTTAGGTGCTAGTTGGTTTAGCAGCATGTTGTCTGTCACAGTGATGCATGTTTCTGTAATGCACAGGAGGTCTAAGCTTTTGGGTGATAGGAGGTCTCTTATGATCGGGATTTTGTTTTGGATTGAACATGAGTTTATGAAAGCACAGTGTAGTGTGTGTGTGTGTGTGTGTGGTTTTGTGTGAGGTCATGACTGTGTGGGTGTGTGGGAGGGGGGAGTTCTGAATGTATATTAAAGTGGCAGGTGTTCCTGTGTGAGTTGTGTGGGTGCCGCATATATCTTTATCTTTATTTAATACCTGGTATACCGCTTTATGAAAAGACACTAAAGCAGTTCACAATGGACTAAAATAACTGCCAGAAAAGGAAAAGAATGCCATAGTCAACAGAAAAGAGGAGATAAGAAAAGAGAGGAGCAGAAGGAAGAGGGACTAAGGGGAGAAAGAAAGGGGAGAGAACCTCAGCAAGGAGCAGTAGGAGAAGGAGGCTGAAGGCGGAGCAAAAGAGGTGTGTCTTGAGAAGAGATTTAAATCTGTTGAAGGAGAGTTCTAGCCAGAGATCTGGGGGGAGAGAGTTCCAGAGTTGAGGGCCTAGGTAGAAAAAGGCAGAATTCAGGTGTGCAACAAAGGGTGAATATTGAGCCATGGTTGGGGTGTGGTGGTCGCTTGATGTCTGTGTGCTGTGAAGAGCAGCAGGATTACTAAGAGCATGTAGAGCAGCAGGTATATTGTAAGCATGGTTGTGCAGTTGTGGCGCCCTAGGGCCTGGGGGTGTGGTGTTGGATGAGGTGGGGAGTACCTTCCCATTACTGCTTTTGGCTGGAGCTCTGTGTCCGATGAGGATCCACTGGGGATGATTGTTCCTGGTGGTTTAGTTCTGCGGAGAGGCTTGTTGCTGTGATTTCTAAGTCCAGTGATTTGTTGTTTGTGGCGTTTGGAGGGAGAGTCTGGTGGTAATGTCGGTCCTTGCCAATGGTCCTCGCCTAAGGGCCATGCCAAAGAGCCCTTTGGCAAGACCCTCAGGTTCAGGCCCACCATGCACAGGCACACCTAAGCATACTGGTATCTTTAAAGTTGTAAAACAAAAGAGAAAATGTCTGGTCCTTGTTGCTGGTGAGCCCTGAGTGGTGGGGAGTGGGAAGATGTTGTGTTCCTGCTGCTGATATTTATTTATTCAGACAGTTTTGTATACCACCTTATCCTTCAATCAAAGTGGTCACAACACAATTGGGGGATACATTTAACACAAGGGGATATGAGACACATACATGAACACTTACAGGGAACATGGGCTATGGAGGGTTAAGTGGCTTGCCCAAGACCACAAAGAGCACCTGTGGGACTAGAAACCCCAGTCCTTCCAGCCCAATGTTGCTGTCCTCTAGTGGGATTTGAACCACTGACCTTCTGGCCTGAGGTATCTGCCCCAACCACTAGGCCACTCCTCCCTAACAGCACTCTGATGGCATTGAGGGCTTTCCTTGATGCCCAGATCGTCTGAGGTGAAGTGTCAAACTTCACCTCAGATGATACTTTTGCTCCCGGCTGGATCTTTATGCCTGCCCAAAGATCCAGTGCTAAAAATGTAAAAAAACTGCGCTGTTTCAGTGCAGTATTTTTATATTTGGTGCAATTACTTATGCAGATATTTGCAAGCCGTGTTCTGCAATTTAGCGCGGTTGCTGTTTTGGATATGGGGATAAAGGAGAAAAATGGCATTGCTGAAAGAAGTATCAATACTGCTACATATCAAGAGGATGGAATCAAAGCAAATGTAAATAACTTCATAAATGGTAACCTGCCTGGAGTGGGAGATGCAACTTTAAGCAAAGGCATAGAGGGAAAGTAGCCTGCATAGAGTGGCAGGTGCAGTTCTGCAACTTTAGCCATCTTAGTGGGCAGACTAGGTGAAGCATGCTGCTCTTTATCTGCCGTCATTTACTATGTTACTAAGCTGTTCTGTACTATGTATTGGAAAACAGAAAATTCTCAAGTACCAAATGATGACCAGAAAACTCAGACAGAAATTAGAAATAGTTTCAGTTTTTTAGGGAGCCACTGGCTTCATTTTTTTCATTTATTGTTTTTATATCCCGCTTGATTCTTAAATTACTTCCAAACAAAATAAAACAGCTTTAAATCAACAATAATAATAGTATAAAAGATTCATAAAGAACATCCAATGCAACTGGACATATTATCTGCACTATTATCCGCAAGAAAGGTCTAAGCAAATGTTAAGAACACTGGCAGTAAATCTGAGGGGTTGAGATCATAACCAAGAGACGCAGGCTTACAAGTCAGTTTCATTCCTGAATGCAGCCCTGCATCAAGCTTAACAATTGCTCTTATAACAGGTCAGTAATTTGGAACATGAATGAGGAACAGTTTGATTAATAAAACAATGTCTGCAGAGACAGAAGGTATCTTGAGAATCGAAAATAGTGTCTATCAGTTTAAACTGTTAAAACCTTTTTCAGTTTGAACAATTTTAATTGTGCCATAAAAGTGACTCTTCGCAGCTCCACCACAGTACCCACTAACAATGAATTGACGAGGAGGAGTATACTGGATCTCCGACGCTCCTCAGTGGGATGTGCTGTTAAAGGAGTGTGCTTCTGTAACTCCCTTTTGGGTTTTGCTCTTCTTCCTCTTCCTGGGTCTCTGTCTAGGAGTAGACTGATTTCAAGGCAAGAGTGCTTGTGACCCCAGAAAAGGAGCAGGTGGTGGGGTTCAGTAGGATCCCCAAAGGAAAAATTAGAATCTTAAGGAGACCAGAGGCCAAAATTGGTGAAAGCGGATTTAATTTTATAGTCCTTGTCTTTCAATAAACAGTTACCTCAAATGTCTTAAGGGGAAATTTCTATATATGCAGAGACTAAGAACCCGATTCCAGGAGGGGGATGTCTGGGCCGTCCGGACATCTCTGATGAAGATGGGGATCTTAGGATGCCCTCAACATTCGTGGCTCCGGCTCCCAATATCCGACCCCACCACTCCCAGCCCTAGGGGAGGACCCACGGCCCTGATCACTTAAAAAATGCTGCTTATACCACCTTCGTTGTGGTATAAGCGGCGCATCCCCATGAGCCCAGCAGCACGTACGGGGCAGTGACCTGAATCGGCCTTGTACGTGCAGTCGGGCTGGCCCACCCCTGCTCCGTCCAGACCCTGCTCCCCCCACCTCCCCCCATAACTCTCTCCCAATTTAGAGATCCTCTATGTTTATCTTACTCATTTTTGAATTCCATCACTGTTTTTGTCTCCAACACTTTCTCTGAAAAAACATTACAGGTATCTACCACTCTTTCCATGAAAAAATATTGCCTGATGTTGCTTTAACTTTGTCAAATGTCTTCTGAAAACCCAGACACATTACATCAAACTACCTGCCCTTATCAACAGTTGTATAGCACTATAAGACCTAAGCTGAACAGTACATGTACATGTAAGAGACCATCCCTGCTCATAAAAGTTTATAATCTAATCAAGACACACAACACAACTATTGGGGACTAGGGCTCTCATTCTGGAATGCGGGTTGCGGGGCTGCATGTCCCACTGGGATGTGCAGCCCCACAATCCGCCTAGTGCCTATTCCCCCACTGACTCTCCCTGTATGTCCTGAGCATCAGGACGGGGAGATCCAGCGGGGGCAGGAAGGGGTGGAGCGGGGGTGGGCCAGATCAGCAGGAAGGGCAGCTTAAACCACCTCTGAGGTGGTATAAATTGCACATTTGGAAAGATCAGGGGAGGAGAGTCACACACAGAGCCGGGGCCGGTCGAGGGGGGGATGGGGTTTCCATCACCCGATCCAGGCTGCATTAGGCCAGCCATGAGTCGGGCAGCAGAGATTTGGGGGTTCAGAAACATGGCGGTCTGTGCGCCGGCGGGGAGGCTGTCCCTACAGGCAGGAGGGGCATGTCGGGCCGTCCTCGGGCCCGATTCTTGCTCCTACGTGAATGTTTTGTTCCCATGGACCAGAATCGAGTCTTAATGGCCCCATCTTCAGCGGGGACGTCTGGACAGCCCAGACATCACCCTCCCAGAATGGAGCCCTTTGAAATGGATTCCATTCTTGTGGTAGTTTATACATTAGCAGTTTAATTTTGCAATTAGAAAGCTAACAACTGATGTACTGCGTTAACTGTTAACTAGGTCACCAGGAGTCGGCTGTTAATGGATTGATGCATTATTAGTACACGCTAAAGCCTGTGTTAAACAGCTAGCATAGTTTAGTAAATAAGCCTCTTAGTCATCTACAACTAAACAGGAGGTCTGAATCTGTGTTTGACACTAAAAAAGAGTAAATAGACTGGTTCATATGAAAGCAGACATAGTGAAGACTGTTGTGTACGTAATACATCTTAACTTTGGTTTGCTATTCTTAAGTGCTGCAAAGTCAATGCCGACTCCTGGTGACCCCCATGGATAGTTGTCCTTATCCACTGGGTTTTAGGACAGTCAAATTTCATAGGACTTTCAAAAGGACCCAACTAATGAGCGACAGTGAATCTATGCTCCTAATTGACTATAAGGATGCAGACAGATGGGTATTATTTATTTATTTAACTAGGCTTAAGTTGCTTCTAATTCTAGTGTGGTTGAAGTTATTAATGCTCAAGTCACTTCAATGCAGACTTCCCTTATAGAGTTACAACAAAAAACGGAAGTCTTGGAAAATTAGGTTCAAGCCAATATCAAGAGTTCTTAGGCTGTACATGCTAAGATTGAACATTTTGAAAATATTTCAAGAGTGGCGAATTTGAGGATAATTCATTTTTCCCGGTCTACAATGATAGCACGTGAAATATTCAGGGAATATCTTACTGAAGCTTTGGCGATTCCGGTGGAATCACATCCACCACTGGTAAAACTGTATTATTTACCTTCACGGAAGAAGAAGCCATTGTCTGATGATATTAGGAACCAGCGTTTAGACGTTTTAAATGTTAAAGATTTTCTGGAAACGTCTGGCTCAGAGGTGGTAACGGCATCTACATTGTTGGCGACTTTTGCGTTAGTTTCAGACAAGGAATGGCTGTTAAAGTTATTCTGTAAAAAGAGAAATGTATTGTTTCGTGGATTAATGATTAGGATATATTCTCATTTGTCTAAGGAGACACAAAAGAGGCGGTGTGAATTTCTTCTCCTTCGACTGGGGGTCTAACAGCTGGGAGGGCTCTTTTTTCTCAAGCATCCTTGCAAATGTCTGATTAAGTTTCAGTCTCTTTCTTATGTTTTCTATGAATCCTCTCAGCTGCTGGCCTTTGTGAATGCTCATCGTCTGGAGACCTCCATTGACTCTCCAGTGGTCTGTAATTTATTTGTGCCTTTTGCAAAACTTAGTAATGTTTTCCTGCATATATTGTTTTTAGAAATTAAAAAAATTCCTTGACCCTGATCCTTCGATTTGTGGGCTAGAGAGTATTACTTTAGTTATTGACTAAGGGAATATTTTGGAATTTTTACAGTATTTCTGCATAAATTCTGTAATATGCTCATTTTCTGTAAAATATTAATTTCTTGGTTTATTTTGTTTAAATTGCATAAATATAAAATAAAGAAAACTAGGCTTATATACTGCTTTTCTACCAGTCAAAGTGGTGTATATTCAGGTACTGTATATATATTTTTCCCTTGTCCCCGAAGGGCTCACATTCTATGTTTTTGTACCTGAGGCAACAGAGGGTTAAGTGGCTTGCCCAAGACCACAAGGAACACCTCTGGGACTAGAAACCCCAGTCCTTCTGACCCAAGGTTGTTGCTCTCTAGCGGGATTCAAACCTCTGGCTGTCTGGCCTGAGGTAACTTGCCCCAATCACTAGACTACTCCTCCTTAGACTACAGAGAGGGGAGATGGGGGCTCCTCTCTGAAGTTTTGGCTGGCCCAGGGAGTGAGAGACAGGCCCTCTCTGAAGTTACAACTTGTTCAGAGAAGGGCCCCTTCTAAAGTAGTGCTGGCCCCTCTGATGATATGACTGCATAGGAGCACCTTTGTGAGCTTACTTCCCTGCGTGCTACTGGTGCCCACCTGGGGTGGTAGCTCCTGGGCAATCATTTATTCTGCCTATTGGAAAGTTTGATAAAGCAAGAGCTCTAAAAGTAAAAAATTAGATGATAAAATGCAATTACCTTCCAAAGTTTTTTTTGGGGCGTTAGAAGTTATTTTACCCCTACAAATCTATTGAAATTGAAATAAGTATTGCATAAGTAGATTTCTTTTTACATGTAATGGAACTGTGTGATGATTGTTAGGTAGAAGCCTTTCATCAAAAAATGCCTTCGATTTCTGATAGAATTCACTCAATTTTTTTCAAGGATATGTCAAAATACTTTCTTTTTGAAACAATTAACATGCTAAACAGTGTGCAACTGGATGAAAAGGGTGCTGGTTATTTTTGTTGTATGATTTTAAATGATGGTATTTGCTTATGTTGCTGTGAATCATTTTGAATCCAGTGACAGAAGCAATCAATAAATGAAAGTAAACAAATATAATATTTAAAGGGCTGAAAATGACATTTAAAAATTCAGATGAGCGTTGCCAAAAGAATGAATTATTTGTACCTCACATTTGGTTCCGGTCCTCTTGTATTGAGTTCTTCAGAAACAGGGTAGTTCCAAAGATCAGCAGGTTCCCTAAATACTTTCACTTAAATATAAAATAAAAATATATGTTAACTTTAGCTGCTGTTAGGACATGTCAAAGACTTCTCATGTTTTACATACTTCGTTCATAAAACCAAAAAATCACTCCATCATACACCCATGTGTTTCCGCTTGCTTATCACTTGAAAATCACAAAGGCCCACCGAGTCTCAGCATACAAGGGCATACGGTGAGAAAACAGCCCAACCCAAGATCAGGCAGTCTGCACCAATATCAGGCCCGATAACATCAATGACCCGGTGGCCGGTGGCTGGCGAAACCCATACCTAGCTTCTTCAGTAGAAACAATGACAGTACTTAACTTAACAGCCAGGTAGGGAAAACAGAACACGCCAACCACTTCCCCGACGTTATCACACGAAAGAGCCCATTCAAACGTTTCGCGGGACTACCCGCTGCTTCAGGGGAATCTATAAAAACATAAACATACATCCAAGTTACACATAATCTTTATTGTACTGCAAAACACATCTAAAACCGATTTAGAAAAATTAAAAGACCACAACTAGAAGTGCCTACCTGCCAGTTAACCTTCAACCGCGCCGAGCAGAAAAACGCCGCCCATGCGCACTCCATACACTCATTGCAATTTAAAGGGAACCCATTGACGTCAGACCCAACCATACATCAACTAATCTCGAAAAAACCATTCAGCCACCACGCAGACCAAATACCCAACCCAGATCAAAGACACACCGACCAATCAATTCGGAGATTCAAGCCATCCGGGGCTACAGTGTTGAGCCGAAAAATCCAGCTCTGCTCACACACTAAAAGAGTTTGCTCCCTACTCTTCCCATTACGCCCATGAGAAACCTGCTCAATACAAAAGCACGCCACCTCAGAAAACGTATGGTGCAACTCAGCAAAATGGGATACAAGAGGCGCCTCCCGAACTGCACACCGGAGCCTGCTCTTGTGCTCCAACAATCTCTTACGAAAAGGCCGGCAGGTGCTACCAATATAAAGAAGCTGGCACGGACAGCGGATGGCATAGACAACAAAGGCTGAATCACACGAAGTAACATCGCGCAATTTATAACGAACCCCATGATAATCAAAAAACCCAATCGCACATGAAACCTCACACACTGCACAATGCCCACATGCCGAGTGTCCACCTACCAACTCGCACCGCTCTCCCGCAGACATCAATAACTCGCGGATGTTACGCTGCTGCTGCCAAACACACCTGACCCCTTGGTTTTCCAGCCCGGGGACTGTGCGCACCACCGCCAAATGTTTGCGGATAGCGCGCTGGATGCCAAAACTCAGCGGGGAATACTTGGAAATAAAGTTGACCACATCACCATCGCTGTCAACCCGATGAGCCTTGGGGGACAGCAGTAAGGACCGATTATTAAATAATGCCCGCTTATAAGCATCCCCCACCACCTTTCCAGGATATCCCCGGGAGAGAAAACCCTGAGCCAGCAACCTAGATTTCTCCTTGAAATCCCTCACATCCGAACAATTCCGCCTATAGCGGATGAACTGTGAGAAAGGTAAACTGTTCCTTAAGGCCATTGGGTGAGCACTAGAATAGTGTAATAAGGTATTTTTGTCAGTGGGCTTTCTGTGAACTGAGGTGACCCAGCCCTGGGCACGTTTACAGACTTCAACATCCAAAAATACAATTTTATGGAGACTATGAGTACTGGTGAAACAAATGTGCTCATCACAGGCATTAAGCCAGTGTACAAAAGTCTGAAAGGCTTCAATAGTACCCCCCCACAACAAAAAAACATCATCTATATACCTATGCCATGACAAAACATGGACAGAAAGAGGGGAGCGACCCAGCCAACGTGCTTCAAAACGAGCCATGTATAAATTGGCGACCGAGGGGGCGCATGTTGTGCCCATCGCTACTCCGGCCTTCTGATGGTACAGGGATCCCTCAAATTGAAAATAATTTTCAAAAATGGCCAACCGAGCCAATCGCCTAACAAACCCCACCATGGAAAAATCCAAATCACCCCGTCGCACCAGTTCATCCGCTATAGGCGGAATTGTTCGGATGTGAGGGATTTCAAGGAGAAATCTAGGTTGCTGGCTCAGGGTTTTCTCTCCCGGGGATATCCTGGAAAGGTGGTGGGGGATGCTTATAAGCGGGCATTATTTAATAATCGGTCCTTACTGCTGTCCCCCAAGGCTCATCGGGTTGACAGCGATGGTGATGTGGTCAACTTTATTTCCAAGTATTCCCCGCTGAGTTTTGGCATCCAGCGCGCTGTCCGCAAACATTTGGCGGTGGTGCGCACAGTCCCCGGGCTGGAAAACCAAGGGGTCAGGTGTGTTTGGCAGCGGCAGCGTAACATCCGCGAGTTATTGATGTCTGCGGGAGAGCGGTGCGAGTTGGTAGGTGGACACTCGGCATGTGGGCATTGTGCAGTGTGTGAGGTTTCATGTGCGATTGGGTTTTTTGATTATCATGGGGTTCGTTATAAATTGCGCGATGTTACTTCGTGTGATTCAGCCTTTGTTGTCTATGCCATCCGCTGTCCATGCCAGCTTCTTTATATTGGTAGCACCTGCCGGCCTTTTCATAAGAGATTGTTGGAGCACAAGAGCAGGCTCTGGTGTGCAGTTCGGGAGGCGCCTCTTGTATCCCATTTTGCTGAGTTGCACCATACGTTTTCTGAGGTGGCGTGCTTTTGTATTGAGCAGGTTTCTCATGGGCGTAATGGGAAGAGTAGGGAGCAAACTCTTTTAGTGTGTGAGCAGAGCTGGATTTTTCGGCTCAACACTGTAGCCCCGGATGGCTTGAATCTCCGAATTGATTGGTCGGTGTGTCTTTGATCTGGGTTGGGTATTTGGTCTGCGTGGTGGCTGAATGTTTTTTTCGAGATTAGTTGATGTATGGTTGGGTCTGACGTCAATGGGTTCCCTTTAAATTGCAATGAGTGTATGGAATGCGCATGGGCGGCGTTTTTCTGCTCGGCGCGGTTGAAAGTTAGCTGGCAGGTAGGCACTTCTAGTTGTGGTCTTTTAATTTTTCTAAATCGGTTTTAGATGTGTTTTGCAGTACAATAAAGATTATGTGTAACTTGGATGTATGTTTATGTTTTTATAGATTCCCCTGAAGCAGTGGGTAGTCCCGCGAAACGTTTGAATGGGCTCTTTCGTGTGATAACGTCGGGGAAGTGGTTGGCGTGTTCTGTTTTCCCTACCTGGCTGTTAAGTTAAGTACTGTCATTGTTTCTACTGAAGAAGCTAGGTATGGGTTTCGCCAGCCACCGGCCACCGGGTCATTGATGTTATCGGGCCTGATATTGGTGCAGACTGCCTGATCTTGGGTTGGGTTGTTTTCTCACCGTATGCCCTTGTATGCTGAGACTCGGTGGGCCTTTGTGATTTTCAAGTGATAAGCAAGCAGAAACACATGGGTGTATGATGGAGTGATTTTTTGGTTTTATGATAGTTTTTCACTCTGAGAATTTGACCAATTACATTTGGGTTACATACTTCGTTCTGCAACTAGTTATCTTCATTTTGATTCTGCTCTTATTTGGGGTCTCAGTTTATGGATGACTCAATGCATTTTTGCAATAATACATACCTGTGAAAGCGCTATGGGTAAATGCTAGCAGCTGCTCAAGACTGATTCAGTCTTTGACATCATATTTGTTTAAATGATCTTTAAGTAACAATTTGAGTTCAAGTCAACAGATCAAGTGAAACTCCCCCATCAGTCCATTTCCAGTCCTATCCGAGCCCTCCATTTCCAGTCCAAGCCCCCCATCAGCCATTTCCAGTCCTATCCTATCACCTCCATCAGCCCATTTGCAGTCCTAGCCCCCCCCCCCCCCCGTCACAGACATCCTAGCTCCCCTCACCTCACAGATATCTCAGGTTGGCTAAACTCCCATAATCTCAGCTTAAACTATAGCAAATTGGAAGCACTCAAAATAACAAGAAACAAGACCTTCAACTATTCCTCTACAATAGCTACAAAGAATGGATACATTGTTGTCAAAAGTGAAATTAAATATCTAGGGGTCACCCTCAATCAGAACTTAAACCTACAAGTCCATATTAAAAGGACAACACAGAGCGGTTACCACCAGAAACTAAAGCCCCTACTAAGTTAAAATGAATGTACTTTTGTAACTCAATTTACCAAAGACTGCCAGCAACATCAATTCATTCACTACAGATGGTACAGAATACTGCTGCTCGTATTCTCACAGGAACAGACAAAGATGAGCACTTAACACCAATCTTGGCACAACTTCACTGGCTTCCAATCATGAGTCATGCAAAATTTAAGGCTATTATTAATATCTTCAAGATAATCCAGAAGGAATCAACTGAATCACTCCAAGACCTAATAAAAAATGTACCCCAGAAACTTCCTGTCAAGAACAAACAACAAAAATGCACTAACGACGCCAAAGGAATTCTCCAAAGCTAAGCAGTGCACTTCAAACAGGGTCTTCTCTCTATAAGTGTCAAATCTATGGAACTCCCTACCAAACATTATCAGATGAACGAAGGACACTAAAGAATTCGGGAAAATGCTGAAAACATTCCTATTCATTGAACACTATGGCAAGATCACATAGAAATCACTGAAACCATCCATCCACACCAGACCTGGACAACAACCACTCAACAACTCCTACAATCATACAACATGACCACAAACTGCAGGTTACTTATGTAAACAGGTTATGACACAATGATGGCTAGAAGCAGTGCCTCTGCAGTTCAAAGGGACTTCCAGACTCTGGGAGAGAAAATCAAGCCCATTGCTAACATTATAGCATTCTTAGAAATTCTATCTATTCATGGTGAGGGGGCAGAAAGACTGCATCAAATAATAAATAATTTCAATTCATGGCTCCAAACCTGGTACAAACAAGAAGGATTTTGATATAGACTTGGGAAACATATGGACCAACAAGAGACTATACTGATGGACTACATCTCTCCGTCGTAGGAAAAAGGATTCTAAGTGAAAATTTCAGGCAGTATGTGGACAGGCATTTAAACTAGGGAAAGGGGGTGACAGATGGAGAAGGACAAGTTCAGTATGTCACTCCCAGCAAAAGCAAAACAACATTGGAAACAGCCACACTTTTGAACAACACATCAATGGCAAGTGGGAAGGGGCATGTTGAACAAAACCCATGCAAAAGGCAGGCAAGCCATTCAACAAATGCTGGAAAGCGATGAGTACATATGCGCGAAGCCTAGCCAACAAAGTTCCTGATCTGGAAGCCCTAATGGTAGAAATGGACATTGTGTCCATTACAAAAACATGGTTTAACGAGTCGCATGAATGGGTTATAGCCATAGCTGGCTATAATCTATTTAGAAGAGATAGAAATGGCAGAAAAGGAGAAGGAGTAGCCCTGTATGTTAAAAGCAATATTAAAGATGCTGGAATTCAGCGGAAAAGAAGAAGCACTCTGGATTGTGTTGGAAAGAGGAGATGGCACTGTCATCCATACTGGTGTGGTCTACAGGTCTCCAACGCTATCCAAAGAAATGGATAGCAAATTGATTGTTGATATTGCAAAGATAGCCATGAAGGGGAAGTGATCATATTGGGTGACTTTAATCTACCTGATGTGGATTGGAGTGTTCCTTCTGAAAATCTGAAAAGAAGTAAAAAAATTGTGGATGCCTTCCAAGATGCGCTACTTAAACAAATGGTGATGGAACCGACCAGAGAGAACTCCATGCTGGATTTAGTGCTCACCAACGGGGATAGCATGTTGAATATCCAGGTGAGTGCCCATGTAAGCAGCAGCGACCATCACATGGTGTGGTTTGAAAGCCAAGGTGGAATCCAATTACAGCAAGCTCAAAGTCCTAGAATGCTGACTTAAGTAAAATGGCCAAGCACCGGAAGGAAGAGTTGGTAGGGTGGGAGGGGATAAGGGAAGTGAAATTTCAATGGGCTAAACTAAAGGAGGAAACAAAAAACTGGGTACAAAAGACTGGTGAATATCAGATTCAGGTTTATAAACCCCTTTTATTAGCCCCGCTTTTTGGTTTCCTCCAGTAGCATGCAGGTACTTTGCCACTCTATTTGGTTGTACTAAACTAAAGGAGGCAATAAAAGGTGCAACAGATACATACGTAGGGAAAGTAAATAAAACAAAAGGAAAAAGAAACCTATTTAGTTCTCCAAAGAAGTGGCTGCACAAATAAAGGCAAAAAACACAGCTTTCACAAAATTCAGAAGCTCGCAAACAGAGGAACACAGAAAAGAATACATCAAACTAAAAGAGACAAAAAGAAAAATAAGGATAGCAAAATCAAAGGTGGAAGAAAAGGTGGTTAAAGATGTGAAGTGTGGCAACGAAACCTTTTTTAGGTATATTCGAGGGAGGAGGAAAATCAGAGGTGGAATTACAGAACTCAAAAGTGCTGGGAACGGATTCGTGGAAAATAACATTGAAAAAGCGAAAATGTTAAACAAGTATTTCTGCTCTGTTTTCACTAGAGAAACTCCTGGAGAAGGACCACCTGATTACAAATATACAAATGGGAATGGAATAGATATCACACCATTCACAAAAGATGATATGTTAGAACAGCTTGCAAAACTGAAAGTAGACAAGTCTATGGGACCAGATGGGATACATCCCAGGATATTGAAAGAGCTCAGTGAGGTTCTTGCAGAGACTTTAAAGGATGTTTTTTATAGATCCTTAGAGACAGGAGAAGTTCCATAGGACTGGAGAAGGGCTGATGTGGTACCTCTCCACAAAAGTGGTAATAGGGAAGAAGTGTCAAACTACAGGCCAGTAAGACTTACCTTGGTGGTGGTAAAAGTAATGGAGGTGCTCCTGAATGAGCAAATAGTGGACTTCCTCGAAACCAACAGGTTGCATGATCCGAGGCAACATGGTTTTACCAAAGGATGATCTTGCCAAACAAATTTGATTGAGTTCTTTGACTGGGTGACCGGAGAACTAGATCAAGGGCATGCGATGGATGTGATATACCTAGATTTCAACAAAGCTTTTGATACTGTTCCTCATAGCAGGTTTATCAGTAAACTCAATAGCTTGGAGATGGGCCCCAAGATGGTGAACTGGATCAGAAACTGGTTGACTAACAGATGAGAGGAGGTGACAGTAAATGGAACTCACTCGGATGAAAGGAAAGTAATTAGTGGTGTGCCCCAGGGTTCGGTCCTGGAACTGGTACTGTTCAATATATTCGTGAGTGATACTGCCGAAGGGCTGAATGGAAAAGTCTGTCTTTTCGCAGATGACACCAAAATATGCAACAGAGTGTATTCCCCTGACGGAGTGGAGAACATGAGGAAAAATCTACAAAAGCTGGAAGAATGGTCTAATGCTTGGCAGTTAAGATTTAATGTGAAGAAGTGCAGTGTCATGCACTTGGGAAGCAGAAATCCAATGCGATAGGGGGCGAGAGATTGGTGTGCACGGACCAGGAGAAGGACCTCGGAGTGATTGTTTCTGACGATCTCAAGGTGGCGAAACAGTGTGACAAAGCTGTGTCAAAAGCCAAAAGGATGCTGGTTGCATACAGAGAGGAATTACCAGCAGAAAGGAAGAGGTACTAATGCCACTGTACAAGTCGTTGGTGAGGCCTCACTTGGAATATTGTGTTCTGTTTTGGAGAACAAATCTCGCAAAGGATATAAAAGGCTGGAAGAGGTTCAGAGGAAGGCAACCAAAATGATTTGGAGCCTGTGTCAGAAGACTTATGAGAAGAGACTTGAAGACCTAAATATGTACACTCTGGAGGAGAGGAGGGACAGGGGAGATATGATTCAGACCTTTAAATACTTAAAGAGCATTAATGAACAAACAAACCTCTTCCAAAGACGGGGAAGCTGTAAAACTAAAGAGCATAACATGAAGCTGCAAGGGGGTAAACTGAAAGGCAATGTCACAAAATACTTTTTTACTGAAAGGGTGGTGGATGCTTGGAATGCCCTCCAGATGGAAGTGGTGGGGGCAAACACAGTGACAAAATTCAAAATGGAATGGGACAGACACAGTATGGCAACAGGATAAAATCAAAATAAGCATAGCTATCTCTTATATCTGAACAAATAGGGGTGACTTACATGGAGCAGTGGGTACACCTCTAAACAAAGGCATGGGGAGGAGTGACCTACACGAAATGGCAAGTTCACCTACTCTTGCCACCTTGCTGGCAGACTAGATGGAAGTAGTATAATGGGTACACTACTTGTCAAACTGATTGACAGGTGAGATAAGGATGGCGGGAGCCAATTAGCGTTCACTTCCGGTGTATGTCCCGCCTTAGGCCATGCCCCCTCCCATAGAAGTGAATGGTGAGTTAGCCCCGCCCACTCCCACCCCCAAAATGTTGACAGGTACCAATCAGCGCCCACTTCCGGTGTATGTCCCGCCTTAGGTCACGCCCCCTCCCATAGAAGTGAATGGTGAGTTAGCCCCGCCCAGTCCCACCCACCCCGCCCCCAAAATGTTGACAGGTACCAATCAGCGCCCACTTCCGGTGTATGTCCCGCCTTAGGTCACGCCCCCCTCCCATAGAAGTGAATGGTGAGTTAGCCCCGCCCAGTCCCGCCCCCAGGCGTGGCCACCGCTCCCCACTGGACACACCCCTGCCCCCGCCCCAAGGATGACATCATCCAATCAGCGTACACTTCCGGGGGTGTGTCACACCCACGCCACACCCCACAATATGGCATTAGCCAATCAGCACCCACTTCCGGGTTTATGCTATGCCCACAGCCTCCCACCCTCCTCCACGCCCCCTGCCTACATCATCGGAAATGACATCACTGGAAACGGCGTCATCAGAAGAGGGACTGTCCCTTTTTGCTGACATCACCGGAAACAGGGCGTCATCAGAAGAGGGACTGTCCCTTTTTTGCTGACATCAGCGGAAACAGTATGGCTGACTCCGGAAATGACAGTATGGCTGACTCCGGAAATGTGTTTTTGCTTCTGCTTAATACTGAAAAACAAAAATGCTTTTCTCTCTCTCTCTCTCCCCCACACAGACTCAGTTGTTTTTTTTCTCACACAAAAACTGATTCGCAGCACAGAGAGACAGGCAGGCTAGAATCTTTTTCTTTCCAAATGCAATTAGCACATCTTTGTTAGAGGGATCACCCTCTATCCCTCAACCACGCCCCTGCTTACATCATCGGAAATGGACTGTCCCTTTTTGCTGACATCAGTGGGGAGCAGTGTGACTGACTCCGGAAATGTGTTTTTGCTTCTGGTTAATATTTTACATATGCAAATAAAAAGCAGGAACCCTGGAAAAATAAAATGCTTTTCTCTCTCCCACTGCCCCAGTTCTTATTTCTCACAAAAGATTCACGGCACAGAGAGACACAGGCTTTTCACTGAGACACAGCCAGGATAGAAAGCTTTTCTTTATAAATGTTAAACCTCAATTAACACATCTTTTGTTAGAGAAACCAGGGCTGTCCATGTGATAGAATTTTACTTTTAAGACCTCACTGTTAGAAGTATTCTGACAGACCTGTAGAGTTCAGACTGAAATACAGAGAGACCTGAGTTCAAATCCCCCTAATACAGCTATTTGTTTTGAGAGAGCTGAGTTCAAATCCAAATACTAATACAGCTATTTTTTAGTGGCTTTGAAAAAACCAATACAGAGAGACAAGCCTGGACATGTCTCTCTAGGGTGTGGTAACACGTGATTGGATGAAACAAGAGGTCTGTTCTGACCATGCTCCAGGTGTTCTGAGCATGCTCCTGGTGTAAGGGGACATTTTAACACAGAGTTTCAGAAAGGAAAAAATGGCTCTTTTTGGAACACCAAGCAGAATTTCCAGCAGGGCACACAACATTAATTACTAAAACCATTCTGAAGATGTTGGCAAAATAAAAAGAACAGTCAAAGCACGGCAATCATGAAGGAAGCCTTATTGAAGAGCATTTACTATAACCCCAAAGCAGCAGGGAGCTTTGGGGGCATAAATCCTCTACTTCAAGCTGCTAAAAAGCAGGATAAAACAGTCAACAGAAATGATGTAGTTAGATGGGCTACCGGACAAGATGCTTATACTTTACACAGACCTGCTAGGGTCCGTTTTAAAAGAAACAAGACGATCGTGTCAGATGTGGATGCGCAATGGCAGGCTGATTTAGTTGATATGGCAGCCTTGTCCCATTATAACAATGGCTACAAATACATATTAACAGTGGTAGACATCCTGTCAAAATATGCATGGGTTGCAAGTTTAAAATCGAAAACCGGTCATGAAGTTGCTAAAGCCTTTGAAAAAATATTTAATCTAGGTCGTATACCTGAAAAAATACAGACAGACAAGGGTAAAGAATTTTTAAATAGGTCCCTGAAGAATTTATTAAAACAAAGAGGGGTTCATCATTTTGTAACCAATAACGATGTTAAAGCAGAGGTGGTAGAAAGGTTTAACAGGACTTTGAAATCCAAAATGTGGCGTTATTTTACTACACACAACACCTTTAGGTACCAAGACGTATTGCAGGCTTTTGTGCACAGTTATAATCATAGTTTTCACAGAACAATAAAGACGAGACCTGTAGATGTGACACACACAAATTCTCTGCAGATCTGGAAAAGAGTCTACGGTGACAGCATCAAACGTAAGCATACCGAGAATCCCTTAAAGAAAGGAGATCATGTAAGACTTTCAAAAACTAAAGGAAAATTTGAAAAAGGTTATGAGCAAACGTGGACTGACGAGGTATTTATAATAACGGACATTTTAAACAGGGGCCAGAAAGCAACATACAAGATACAGGATTATGACGGTGAAGCCATACAAGGTTCTTTTTATCCTGAAGAATTGCTAAACGTCACGCAGCAACAGGACAGAATATACCGAATTGAAAAGGTTCTAAAGGTAAAAGGATGTGGCAGGAACAGATTCTACCTCGTGAAATGGAGGGGATGGCCTGTTAAATTTAACAGTTGGGTTAAAGCATCAGAGATTCAAGACATCTGATTTCTTTCTTTCTTTTGAAGCAGCATTAAAATAAAATTGAAAATGAATGATGGTGGCTTTTATATCACCCTGCCTAGCAATGCCTCAGCAGATGTGTTTTCCCAAAATACCAGCTCTAATTTTACCATACAACTAGCAAGGCCTTTGGACTTACAAGGACAGTGGGAAGTGGGGCTCGTGGAAATACAATACCCCAACACCTGGGAGAATATTAAGGAAGATCATAAGTATGTTGTCGCTTCCGCAGCAGGAAATATACAGAATCTTATAGTCAGGAAAGGACATTACGCGACCATGCAGCGTTTAGTGGAATCCATGAATCAGGACATTAGCAACATCTATAAATCGGCGGCACCACTAATCATTTATGAGCCCCATGTGCGAAGAATCCGGATAAAATCGGAAGATAGGTCTACTATTTATGCGTATGGTGATTTGGCATTTTGGGAATAGAAGCATACGTTAATACACAACGTTCCCATTTTCCAACGGATATCACGGCCGGTTTTAATACCCTCTACCTGTACACAGATATTGTAGAGCACCAGTTAGTAGGTGACCATTTTGTGCCACTGCTGCGCTGTGTTCCAACTAAAGGGGTTAGGGATGAGTTTATCACGTTAACTTATGATAAGCCGCACTATGTCCCTGTGAACAAACAGCATATTGATACCATCACATTTGAAATAAAGACGGATCAGGACAAGTACGTCTCATTTCGTTACGGGAAGGTGATCCTTAAGCTTCATCTGTGACCCCGGAGGGTGACTGTTTTTTAAAATGGTTGTGGCTAAAGACTACGGAGACCCCTAAGCATACAGGCATTATTATACAACACAAGCCGGCTATGGGCTTTCAGGATATCATGGAGTACCGGTCATGTATGGGGCCGGTGTAGGTGGCGTTTTTCGCAGCCTCTTTAGAAAAGCTATGCCGTTTTTGAGAAGGGGTTTTGAAATTATTAAACCACACGTGAAAGGCGCTGCAAAAAACATAGCCAAGGATGTCATGAGCCATGTCACAACGGCCGTTCTAAATAAAATGAACCAGGCTACAGAACAGGCAGGATCAGGACTGGCTGGGATTCGAAGAGCTTTTAAAGAAAGAGAACCGAGTCTCGGGAGTTACCACAAGGACCGCCCAAACCTTTTAAAAGAAAGAAACCCGTGGGTGGCAGGTCTCAGAAGCTTAACCGCCGGTCTAAGAAGAGAAGCGCTAGCTCTAGGCAGCGAGATATATTCTAAAAAGCACCATGGCTTTTGTATACCACGGCTCTGAAGAGTGTGTTAAATCGGAACTGGACCTGTTTCAACTAGCACCGACCCAAACAAGTATCGAAAAAAGTATTTATGTGGAAATTCCGCCATTATCGGCTTTGTCGGAAACAGCCCCTTTGGACTTCTATATCGCAGGTCATGGTGAAGACTACATTGATTTAAATAGTACACTTTTGCACCTGACCTGTAAAATTGTGGCAGAAGATGGCTCGAACATCGACCCAGCAGCCAAAGTAGCGCTGGTGAACTACCCAATCGCAGCTCTGTTTAGCCAGCTGGCTGTTACCCTGGGTGACCAACTCATTAGCCAGAGCAACAACTGCTACCCCTACAGAGCCCTCACAGAGCTGCTTCTCAATTATGGCGAAGGATCCCTCAAATCACAGTTTACAAGCGGACTGTTTTATAAAGACACAGCCGGGCAGCATGAGGTGAGAGAGATAGGATCTCGCAATGTCGGCTTTACTGAAAGGGCTCAATTTACGGTCTCTAGCCACAAGGTAGAGCTATTGGGGCAATTACATAGCGATCTATTTTTTCAAGAAAAGCTATTGATTAATGGTGTGGATCTCAAAATCAAATTGACCCGCAACAAAAACTCTTTCTGTTTAATGAGCGGTGATGCCGAAGAAAGTTATAAAATCCTTATCCTAAACGCTGCGCTCTTTGTAAAGAGAGTTAAAGTTTCCCCCGGAGTGCGCCTGGGACATGCGGAAGCTCTGCTGAAAGCTAATGTCAAGTATGCTATTGACCGTGTGGGGCTGAAGGTGTTTAGCATACCAGCTGGTGCCCGTGTGACTAACCAGGAAAATCTCTTTTTGGGGCAGCTACCAAAACTCATTGTGCTGGGATTTGTGGATAATGATGCTTTCAGCGGTAATTAACCCCTTCAATTTTAAACATTATGATATTAATTTTGCCGCTCTATATGTGGATGGTGAACAAGTACCCGGGAAACCTCTTCAACTTGACTTTCAAAACGGATGTTGTGTAAGAGAATATATGCAACTGATACAAGCAAGTGGTAAACATCTGAAAGATACAGCATTGCTGATTGACCGTCAGGAGTTTTACAAAGGTTATACCCTGTTGGCGTTTGACCTTTCACCGGATCAGGAGTGTGCAGACCATTACTCGCTGATTAAAACTGGTAACCTGCGGGCTGAAATACGTTTTGCCAGCGCCTTACCCCATACAGTTAACATGATTGTTTATGGGGTTTTTGACAATGTGATAGAAATTAATCATAGAAGGAATGTTCTTTTTGATCATTCGTGAAAATGAACACCCTGCAGATCTTCCGTATTTTAAAGAAGGACCCCTGTGTTGCAGATTTCTTTTTAGATGTGCTACCCAGCGACTGGTTAGCGGATGTACAAATATCAAGGAAGCCAGTGTGTTTGGTGGTAAATACACACCCTCATAACCTACCTGGAGAACACTGGTTAGCCATCTATATATGTGGAGATGGAACAGGGGAATTTTTTGATTCTTATGGACAACCACCTGATAGCTTATTCTTTCCTACCAGCATTATGAGCTTTTTCAACAAGCATTGTAAAACTGTTTTATACCACAACAGACAATTACAGCACCCAATGTCTACAGCTTGTGGATATCACTGTGTATTTTTCTTGCACCACCGCTGTAAAGGGGTGCCTTTTGAAAATATTTTAGAAATGTATTCTGAAGATTTAATGCAAAATGATGATATGGTGTTACATTTTGTAAAACGCAACAAACAAACTTTGTGTAGATCTTTTAGAAATCCGTTCCATAATCAGCAAGTGTGTGTTTCCTATCGTGAATGTTTTGATGCTTCTAAATAAAAAGTAACCCCTCTAAGGAGGTTTTTTGAAAAGAAACCACTGTCTAGTCTTTTATTTTTGTTTTTTAAACATTTTATTGAAAATACATTTTTACACACTCAACCACCGGTATCTGTGGGATAATTTACGTTTTTTTGTGAGGGAGTAGCTCTTTGCTCTTTATCGGACCCGTGCACATTTTAGTAGCCTTCACAGATGGGTTCTCTTTGAGGCGTGCCAGTACATCTCTGTTGGCTGCATTACCCATTACCGTAGAGGGCATATTTAATTCGGCTAGGGCAGGGGTCTGCAACCTTTAAGACATAAAGAGCCACTTGGACCCGTTTCCGAAGGGAAAAAAAAAACTGGGAGCCGCAAAACCATTGCGACATTTAAAACAAATCTAACACTGCATATATTGTTTCTTACCTTAATGCTATATACGACCCCCTACTTTTCCTGTTAAAATATAGGTGTTTGGCCTATACTCGCCGTATAAGACTACCCCTCTTCCTTCGCACACCAAAAAAAATACGCCAGAAAATATCACAACAACAAGTAACAATATTTGATTTCAAAATTATGATGATTTTGTAGTCAAATCACTAATATGAAATAAAATTATTTTTTCTACCTTTGTTGTCTGACCAATTTATTCTTTGATCATGCTGGTCCCGATCTGAGGCTTCTGCTTTCCTGTCTTCTCTTAGCTCTCTTTCTGTGGTCTATGGTCCATCTGCCATTTCTTATCTCTTCTTTCGTTTTCTTCACTTCTTTCCATCAGCCTATTTCCAGTCCCAGTAACCCTCCCCAATATCAGCCCCTTTCCAGTCCTCACTCCCAGTACCTTCCAATGTCAACTTGCATTCCCATGATTGCCACTGGTGTCCATTTCCTTCCAATCCCCCTCCTTCCCCACTGACCAGTCCCTTCTAGTACAAATACCATGGCAGCCTTAGCCCCCAGTTATCTTCCAGGGCCAGCAGCTCTATCCTCCCCTCCCCACAATCAGCCCATGCCCATTCAAAGCCCCCCCAATCAGCTCGCTTCCAATGCTAATCCCCCCTCAACCCCATTACCAGTGCTAGCCTCCCCTAATCAGCCCAATACCAGTCCTACCCCCCATCAGCTCATTACCAGTCCTAGCCTCCCCTAATCAGCTCATTTCCAGTGCTAGTCCCCTCAACCCCATTACCAGTGCTCCATCCCTCCATGTCAGCCCCCTCCATGTCAGCCCCCCTCCCTCCATCCATATCAGCTCCCTCCCTCCATGTCAGCCCCCTCCATCCCTCCATGTCAGACCCCCTCCCTCCATCCATATCAGCTCCCTCCCTCCATGTCAGCCCCCCTCCCTCCATCCATCCATGTCAGCCCCCCTCCCTCCATCCATATCAGCTCCCTCCCTCCATGTCAGCCCCCTCCATCCCTCCATGTCAGCACCCCTCCCTCCATGTCAGCCCCCTCCATCCCTCCATGTCAGCCCCCCTCCCTCCATCCATATCAGCTCCCTCCCTCCATGTCAGCCCCCTCCATCCCTCCATGTCAGACCCACTCCCTCCATCCATATCAGCTCCATCCCTCCATGCCAGCCCCCCTCCCTCCATCCATCCATGTCAGCCCCCCTCCCTCCATCCATATCAGCTCCCTCCCTCCATGTCAGCCCCCCTCCCTCCATCCATCCATATCAGCTCCCTCCCTCCATGTCAGCCCCCCTCCCTCCATGTCAGCCCCCTCCATCCCTCCATGTCAGCCCCCCTCCCTCCATCCATATCTGCTCCCTCCCTCCATGTCAAACTTCCTTTAGAGGCGGGACAATGCTGCACGGAGCCCGTCAAGACAGGAAGGGCTCCGAGATGATTTTAAAAGCACAGCCGCGGTTCCCTAAGAGGCAGGGAGCCGCGGCTGCAGAAGAAGGGAGGGAGCTTACAACACTATTGCCTGTCACCGGGCGGGCAGTGTGCTCCGGAGCCGCGGCAAAGGTGAGAAAGAGCCGCATGCGGCTCTGGAGCCGCGGGTTGCCGACCCCTGGGCTAGGGTTTGCATGAACTCCTCCCAGCCCCTGGGTATTCTTCGTTGTGAAAGAGCTTGGGGCTGCGTAGCCCCACGAACGAGGTCGAGTAGGTTAGAGCCATTGACGGGGTTTCCCCGGTATACAAATGTTCCATTTCCCTCCCAGGATGCCACATTCTTGTTTTTTAACAGTTTATTAAGCAGCAACTCAGCATTTTTCCTATAGCGCATATTGATGCTGTTTAACACTTCTTGTATTACAGGGTCTGGAGGTATAATATTTTCTAGAGATGCTGCCGTTGATGTCTCATCTTGTGCCTGTAGATACAAGTTTATTTTTTCTTTTTCCATATCCCTCTGTCTGTTAAGCACGAGATAGCGCTGTAGCACTTCTGAGTAACATTTAGCCTTTTCGTGTTCAGACATACCGACGCTTTGCAGGATGTTTTTCATTTCTTCATCTAACTTATGGATGGTCGTGGTTCTAATATTTTCATCCCGATCTGGCGGGTTTCTCAAGCGCTCAAGTTGTTGACTAGGGACTATGTACATTTTTTCAGCGTGATGCATTAGAGGTTTGTCAGAAGCCCCGTTATCAACGGTAATGCAAAACTTAACAGGGGCCCGATAAAGCCACCCGACTGTCTCACCAATTGCTTCTTTTTTTTAATGGGTAGTCTTTTATCGCACAGACTCTTTATGGCATGACGCTTCCCTTTTAAAACCTTTATCTGTTGTTGTGAAAGAGGAATGTTACCTTTTAGGGTGTTAAGAGCGATTTCAACTATAGCTGCTACCAAATCATTAGAAGCTGTATTCAGGATGGCTCTTCTGTGCTGTGGAGAGGCTTGAACCAAAAGTTTTAAAAGGGGCAGGTTTCTCTTTACACAGCGAGACATGTTGTCTGAGACACACAGGCATGTATGAAGGGGTTGGTTACATATTCATTTCTTTTTATGTGAGATTTGTGGTTTTTCACAGTATACCGTGGTCCAATCTGGCAGGAAGATATCCGTCCTCAGTCTGTAAGCCTCAGGCGTTGTGTTATTTAAATCCACGACGAGATACCCAAACGGCTTTCTGGTTGCATCTTCAAAGACTTCTAAAAAGAATTTTGATTTTCCAGGGTACATCTGCCTAGCTAGAATGGCAATCTGTAACTTATCTCTAGGATTCTTAAAGAGCACCATGTATTTGGTATTTAAAGTTATAGTTCGGCTTGCTTTACCTTGGCAGAAAACATTTTGAACAATATATATGATGCTCAGGTTTCTGTGATGCACATACTTGGTAAAGGCTTTCTCTATTTCATCACTTTTACAGGCAGAATCCATTAGGTCATCAACAATAACCAAGTTTACTTTATTGGTTGGAAACATCCGTTCATCATTAAAAGTATCAGGCAAAGTGTCCATAAATGTAATAAAAGGATATTTATTTAACATTTCTTTATACAGAGGTTGCCAGCAACTGTAACACCACACAATATTGTTAGGCATGACAGTCAATACACGACCAGCATGTTCTAACATCTTTTTAACAAAGAAGCTCTTGCCTGAATTGGACGGCCCCGCTAAAATACAAGAAAAAGGATGTGACCAGTGCACATCCACCACGCTAGTATCCATAGGGTAATGTACTAAAGCCATCCTCCAACTTCACCCTTTTGTCATACACAACCTTTTGTGTTTTTTTAATCACACCAGTCTCTATTGTTCAACCCTTTTTGTTTCTTATAATACCAGGTTGTTGTACTCCTATCTTTTTCTGGGATAAATCTGCTGTCCCAGGCTTGTAGTCCAAAACTAGATCTTTCAAACTAGTGAAATTGATTTTCTGGCAGTTTTTTAAGTTTAACGTAATCCCTTTTACTTTCATACAGGTCTTCCCGCTTGACAGCTTCTAGCCGTATGTTTTAGGCCCCGCTGATACATACTCTGTGATATGTTCATCTGAGGGTATCTCGCTTGTGAGCTCACCTAAATAATCACCCAAAGATGGGTTCCAATCACCCTCTCGACTTAGAAATATCACAGAATCTGTATCATGGTACAGACAGCGCTCTTGCAAACTATCTAGAAGGTCGTACAACTCCAGGCGTGCATAAGCCGTTGTAAAACAGGCAATGAAAACGTTGGTGCTACCCGACAATATACACTGGTCTTTTGAGTGCCTCCAAGACACACAGCCTGATCGCATGATGAAACCTCGAATTCAGGAGAAAACAGATATTTAAAGAGATCATCAGGTTCTTTCACAATGCTTGTGGTAGGCAGGTTTATTCTTTGACCAAATTTACCCCACAGGGAATTTAAGAAAAGTTTTGCTATTTGACGCTTAGCATGGTTTACATTAATCTGGTCTGTACGCAAACACACCCCCTCTTTTCTAAAGAAATCAGCTATGTACACATTTTGTTTTTCAGTATCATTGCACCATCGAGGGTAGCCAGAAGCCTGTTGTTTTTGACGGAGGTGCATTTTGATGTATTCGGAAAAGAGATGATCAGATTTTTGCTCGAAATGCCAGATTTCATAGATTTCAACAACCACATACCCTTTTGCAATGGCTAAATTCATCTCCACCGTACACCAAGTCCCCACAAAAGCTCTCCCCTCATCCGTGTGGGCACACATTTCCTGTTGCCGTGTGTCAGCACACGTGTGACACGCAGAAACATAAGCTTACCGCCCAACCGTATGGGTAATACTGGGAAAAAGAGCTTTCGTGGGGGATATACTTTTGCTTTTATAAAACCAAAGTACTTTGTAGGGGGACCAAATTTGTCATAAATGATTTTTGGATGGCCTATTGGATATTCCTTTGTTTTATTGACAAAAGGGTATAGGCTGGTAAAATCATAGTAGTGTATTTTTTCCCCAGGCCTTGTTTTGTGGTACAGACAAATGGCATTTGTTCTACCCCCGAAAAGGGCATCTCGTGGAATCAGAGGTTGCGGTAATGCGGAGTCAGCCAGGAAATCTGCGCAGCCCCCGTCATTTTCTTTTAACATCCGCTTCCACACGTGCTCCCACAGACTTATGACCTTGAACCCACAGCTTTCCAGGAATGCAGCTTTTAGCTGTGTTTTGTAATAAAGAAAACCATAGGTTGTGGCTGCTATAGGATTCTGGTCTTTATCGTTATAACAGCTCGGACAGCCGTGGTGAAAACAACCATTAAATTCAAAAGCTGTTTCTACCCCACCGATCACGGCATAGCCATCAAGAAAATAAGCCCCCACCTTTTTTTCACCACCTTTCAGAGCATGTGTGATCTGTATATTTTCTTTGGCCTCCACATACATCAGCCATTGAATAGAGGGGGTTGAATATCTCTTTGTCTGCCAGTGATAGTTATCTGGTGGGATGAGTGCCACAGTCTTGGGTTCTAAAAACATGAACCTGAACATAGCCATACATACAGATTGTCAGACGGCTGCCTGGGTGAAAAATGTTCACAGTCTTGGCAAGTGCATTTATCAATATGATTTGCAAGGGATTGTGGGAAATGCAGTCCATTCACACCAGACACAGCTGCTCACAATAATTAGTTGTGCTTGATTGTAAAGCCAATAAGATATTTATTTATGGGGTTATGGTAGCACATAAATCAGGTTACTTGCTTTCAGTGTTAAACTTAGAAAAACAAAATCAGGAAAACAACAGATGAACTTGTCAGGCAATCAAATGAAAAGAATAAAGACCTGGTTGGTAACAAACTGGTCTTTTCTGTAGGCTTTAGCTAATATTTTCTTAGCAGTGTTTCAAACAACAAGCAAAACCCACAAAGAAGGGAAAAACTGTTCTTTTCAGGTTAACTTCTTATATCTTCACACATAGACTCAGAAGTGATTCCCTCAGAGCTCACAAGCAATTAGGTAAGGCTCAATTGCTAGCAGTTACCCAGCTGAAACCCCTTAGCTGGCTTGCTTTCTACTGCGTGGCTCAAATCCTACTTCAGGAGCTTTTCTGAGTAGATTAAAGAACAAGTTTGTATTTCTTTGTGATGGTTGTTGTACTTTGTAACAGAAAATTACCAAAGGAGTTTAGACAGAGAGCAATCCATATATTCACAGCCTGTATCTAAGACCGCTTCCCCTTCTTCAACAATCATGGGTTCAATATCATGGATTGGCACAGAGGAATTTCTCATTGTAGCACTCTCAGGAGAATACTTGTTTCCCTGCTGTCTTTCAAGGTTATAGCTAGGGCATAGATCAGTGTTCATACCTGAGCTTCCATTGCTGTTAGAGTTCCTCTCTAAATAGCCTGGCCAGTATGTAGTCCAGTTCTTATGTCCAGCCTTCCAATCCAGATCCCTGGACACTGGATCTCTCTTCACATACCTTCTGGCACGGGTCCTAGGGTCCCTTCCACGTGCAGCCGTCTCTCTCACAGGTACAGTCTGGAGATTCCTAGCTCTGCAGCACCATTCCTCTGGCTTTCCCCAGTCCAATGGTGTATGCTGGCCCTTGGAATACCTTCCAGTATACGTACTGCTCTGGACTCTTCTAGACCTCTCAAAGGCTTTTCTCCTCTTTCTTCCAAAGGGTTTCTTTCCCTCTCTGTCCGTCCGGTTTGGCTTCTGCTTCTGATGATCCTCCTAATGATGAAGATGATCAAGCTCAAGCTGATTCTCTGTAGAATAAACTCTACCTTTATTCTGCCTAGATGAGTGCTCCACCCTAACACAGCGCAGCTGTGCTGAATCAGGCCCTGCCCTTTGAGATGAGTGCTTAGGGATTACCTCATAGCCCTCCTGATTGAACACACGTTTCCCCACTTCAGCTCCTCTAATGGCTGTTGGAAACCTGGTGCATTCTGGGACTGGTAGTCTTTTATGGGAAAATTCTGTTTTCTTATTTCTACCAGAACTGACAGGTTGCTTGTTCAGAGTCACTTCACCTTTTCTATAGCTCCTTCCTGAGCTATGATAAGCTTCCTTATCACATACCCCCCTGCTTACGTTATTACGGACTGGTGTCACTGGTGAAACCTCTTCTCTACAGTCCGTAATACGGGAAAGGGCATCCGCATTCTTGTGTAACTTCCCAGCACGATGTTCCACTTGAAAATCAAATGCCTGTAAGGCCATGTACCAGCGTGTCAACCTGGCATTGTGGTTCTTCATTTGCTGCAACCACTTAAGTGGGGCATGGTCTGTGACCAACTGGAACTTTCTCCCTGTAAGGTAAAACCTTAACGCCTCCACTGACCACTTTATAGCTA
The DNA here is from genome assembly GCA_033557465.1 of Ichthyophis bannanicus. Taxonomy (NCBI): domain Eukaryota; kingdom Metazoa; phylum Chordata; class Amphibia; order Gymnophiona; family Ichthyophiidae; genus Ichthyophis; species Ichthyophis bannanicus. Next base: position 912,008,212 of record CM066032.1, on the reverse strand, counting down.
AACATTCTTTTTCTATTGTGGAATACTTTTGTTCAGCCGGTGACAACTTCCTGCTCAGGTACATCACAGGATGCTCCTCCCCTTCATGACACTGGGATAGAACCGCTCCTAGCCCTACATCCGATGCATCTGTTTGAACCAGAAAGGGTTTCCTGAAGTCCACCCCTTTCAGTACCGGTCCTGTACACAATTTTCCTTTTAGGACTGAAAATGCTTTTTCAGCTTCAGGTGTCCACTTTAGCTGTTTGGACAATTCTTCCGCAGCATATCCGTGAAAATTGCACTTTTCTCTGCAAATTGTGGTATAAATCTGCGGTAGTATCCAATAAGTCCCAAGAAACTTCTTAGTTGTTTCTTTGTTGTTGGAGGAGGAAAATTCCTGATGCTATCTACTTTACTCATTAGAGGTTTAATTTTTCCTCTTCCCACTAGGTGGCCCAGGTATTTTACCTCCCTATTTGCAAAGGCACACTTCTTCGGGTTTAAAGTGATTCCCGCTTGCTTCATGGAGCACAAGACTGCCCTGATCCTCTTTAGATGCTCCGCCCAGGTGTTACTATGGATTATGACATCATCCATATATGCAAAAGCATAATTTTGGTGGGGTCGAAGTACCTGATCCACTAACCTTTGGCAGGTAGCCACTGCTCCATGCAGTCCGAAAGGCATCCTCTTGAACTGGAAAAGGCCAACGGGGGTGCTGAACGCAGTCTTCGGCTTCGACTCCCTGGTTAGAGGGATTTGCCAATATCCTTTTGTCATATCAAGGGTGGTTTTGAGCCTGTCCCAGCTGGTCCAACCGCTCTTCAATTCTTGGCATTGGATATGCATCAAAAACTGATATTGCGTTTACCTGCTGGAAGTCAATACAAAATCTTAAAGATCCATCAGGCTTCGGCACCAGGACTATGGGGCTATTCCAGGGACTCTTTGACTCCTCTATTACTCCCATGTCCAACATCTCCTGGACTTGTGCCACTACTTCCTGTCTCTTGGCTTCAGGCAAGCGGTATGGCCTTTGACGAATTAATTTCCCCGGTGGAGTTATTATTTCATGGGCAACCAAATGTGTCTCCCCAGGTATGGGTGTCAACACATCTGGAAACTCTTTGAGCAATTTCCTAATTTCTTCCTGTTGTACCACTGTCAGGTCCTCACCTATTTGGGGCTCTGATTTTTCTTTACAATCAGATACCTGGGGTCCCAAATCTTCCTCTTCATTCACCTCCCTCTCTCGGGCACAGGTGGCAGCTAGGCTTTTAACCCCTTTGACGTCAGTAGAACCAAAGCCTTTGGTTCCATGCTCAGAATTTTCCAGGGATGTGACCTCCTCCACAGGTGGAAAACCCAGTCTCTCACAGATCAATTGGGCAATTCTGTCTCCTGTCTTCACGTGATAATCATTCTGTCCAAAATTAAATAACAGAACTTTAATATTGCCCCTGTAATCGGGATCAATTACTCCCGCACCCACATCGATGAAATATTTAAGGGCTAATCCGGACCTTGGGGCTACTCTCCCATAGCATCCAATAGGTATTTCCACTTGGAGACCAGTGTCCACCAGGGCTCTCCCTTGGCTAGGTACAGTCACATTTTCTATGCTGCACAGGTCAAACCCAGCAGCTTGTGGGGTTGCCCGCTTAGGAGCTTGGGCCTTCTCTGTGACCCTATGGTACTTTAAGACAAATGTTTGCTTTGGGGTAGTATGGTCTTCTGGACGCTTAACCATCTTTTTAGCTGGGGTCTGAGGACTTCCAAATAAAGGCCCGGGAGCTATTACCATTAATCCTTCTCCCTCCTTCTTTCCTAGTCCTTCCACTAGACCCTGTTTAAATCTTGGCCAGTCTCTTCCTAGAACCAAATCAAAGGGTAGCCTAGGCACCACTGCTAACAGGACCTCCTCTTGTTTCCCCAGGCACTTAACCTTTAGCCTATAGGTGGGATATGATGTTGCAGCACCATGAATGCATCTGATGTGAACTTGGCTTTCAGGGGTTCTAGGCACAAATCCTTCTTGGGCCTCTATTCTCTTCCAAAGCCTTTTTGACATCATACTCTGGTCTGCCCCAGAGTCTATCAAAGCATTTGTGGTAATTCCTTGCACATCAACCATCAAAAGAAATCCTTTGGGCTGTTTTAAATCCACACCCACTAAGCTAGTGTGTGTCTGACATCCCTTTTCTAAATGTCCCCATTTTCCACACTTGAAACATTTCTTTTCACTCCACTGTGTCATCTGCTTTGGCACAGTACATTTATTTTCAGAAACATTTTTAATTATTTTCTTTTCTGATACAGCACAGCTTGCCTCAGCACCCATCTTCAGAGGGCCACCCATTCTATGGCAAGCCTGCGTGGCTTCCAAGAATCTCTCTGCTAGCATGGTTGTCTCTCCAAGATTTTGGCAATTTTGCTGTATAAGGAAAGTGTGCAAATCTTTAGGCACCGCAGACATAAATTGTTCAAGCATAATAATGTCTAATAACATTTCTACCGTCTTTTGCTCAGGCTCCAACCATTTTACAGCTAATCCTCTGATTCTCTGACTCAGAGCCCTGGGTGTTTCACCCACTCCTAATGTAACAGCTCTAAACATTCGCCTATACTCTGAAATAGACAACCCTAGGCGATCTCTAATAGCAGCCTTTACATCCTTATAATTCAAAGCCTGGGCTGCTGGCATTGCTCTATAAGCTGCAAGCGCCTCTCCAGTTAATGAGGCTGCCAGCCTTACTGCCCACTGGGTCTCTGGCCATGCTAATGCTTGTGCCACTCTTTCAAAAGACTCTAGAAAATCATCAACATTATCATCTGGAGTTAGCTTCCCAAAACTAAATGCCCCAATCCCCTGATTGAGTCCCACACTGTCCACATGTGGTGTACTAGTATTTACTGCTGGTCTTGCATCTGGTCCACTTTGGTTCTGCAGCTTAATTAGGGCTTGCACCAGATCAAGCACTGGCTTCTGCTGGTCCATTAAGGCTTTCATAGCAGTGTCCTGAGCCTGCTGTGCTAGCTCCTGTTGCCTGCTAAACTGGGCTGCCATCCAATCAGCTAGTTCCCTTCGATCCATCTTGATCCCTGCAAGAAAACACAGAAAAACCCCACAGTGCACCACCTTCCAAACCGGTGTTTTTTTCTACTTTTTTTTTTTTTCCAATTACTCCTGTGCCTTACTCCCATCCACCACTAGACATGCCCAGGTACTTGTTACCTTATGCCAGTGATGAATCCAGCTCTGCACAGGGTCTTTTCTTCCTGGAACAGCTACCTCTCCTCCAAAGTGCAGTTGACGGAAAATCTTTTCTTTCAGTTTTTAAGCTTGAACTGTCTTTTCCTTCAGACTTGAGTTGTAATCCTTAGCAAGTAAATCCCTTTTGCGCAAAAGCAATCCGAAAAACTACGCCATTTGTCAGACGGCTGCCTGGGTGAGAATGTTCACAGTCTTGGCAAGTGCATATATCAATATGATTTGCAAGGGATTGTGGGAAATGCAGTCCATTCACACCAGACACAGCTGCTCACAATAATTAGTTGTGCTTGAGTGTAAAGCCAATAAGATATTTATTTATGGGGTTATGGTAGCACATAAATCAGGTTACTTGCTTTCAGTGTTAAACTTAGAAAAACAAAATCAGGAAAACAACAGATGAACTTGTCAGGCAATCAAATGAAAAGAATAAAGACCTGGTTGGTAACAAACTGGTCTTTTCTGTAGGCTTTAGCTAATATTTTCTTAGCAGTGTTTCAAACAACAAGCAAAACCCACAAAGAAGGGAAAAACTGTTCTTTTCAGGTTAACTTCTTATATCTTCACACATAGACTCAGAAGTGATTCCCTCAGAGCTCACAAGCAATTAGGTAAGGCTCAATTGCTAGCAGTTACCCAGCTGAAACCCCTTAGCTGGCTTGCTTTCTACTGCGTGGCTCAAATCCTACTTCAGGAGCTTTTCTGAGTAGATTAAAGAACAAGTTTGTATTTCGTTGTGATGGTTGTTGTACTTTGTAACAGAAAATTACCAAAGGAGTTTAGACAGAGAGCAATCCATATATTCAGAGCCTGTATCTAAGACCGCTCCCCCTTCTTCAACAATCATGGGTTCAATATCATGGATTGGCACAGAGGAATTTCTCAATGTAGCACTCTCAGGAGAATACTTGTTTCCCTGCTGTCTTTCAAGGTTATAGCTAGGGCATAGATCAGTGTTCATACCTGAGCTTCCATTGCTGTTAGAGTTCCTCTCTAAATAGCCTGGCCAGTATGTAGTCCAGTTCTTATGTCCAGCCTTCCAATCCAGATCCCTGGACACTGGATCTCTCTTCACATACCTTCTGGCACGGGTCCTAGGGTCCCTTCCACGTGCAGCCGTCTCTCTCACAGGTACAGTCTGGAGATTCCTAGCTCTGCAGCACCATTCCTCTGGCTTTCCCCTGTCCAATGGTGTATGCTGGCCCTTGGAATACCTTCCAGTATACGTACTGCTCTGGACTCTTCTAGACCTCTCAAAGGCTTTTCTCCTCTTTCTTCCAAAGGGTTTCTTTCCCTCTCTGTCCGTCCGGTTTGGCTTCTGCTTCTGATGATCCTCCTAATGATGAAGATGATCAAGCTCAAGCTGATTCTCTGTAGAATAAACTCTACCTTTATTCTGCCTAGATGAGTGCCCCCCCCTAACACAGCGCAGCTGTGCTGAATCAGGCCCTGCCCTTTGAGATGAGTGCTTAGGGATTACCTCATAGCCCTCCTGATTGAACACACGTTTCCCCACTTCAGCTCCTCTAATGGCTGTTGGAAACCTGGTGCATTCTGGGACTGGTAGTCTTTTATGGGAAAATTCTGTTTTCTTATTTCTACCAGAACTGACAGGTTGCTTGTTCAGAGTCACTTCACCTTTTCTATAGCTCCTTCCTGAGCTATGATAAGCTTCCTTATCACAAGATGCAAGGGTTATATATTGGAAAGGGTCTAAACACCTTGTTTGAATTTCTGAGATGTCACCCTGCTCTACAAACACTTCTTTCTCTGTCATTTTCATGATTTCAGCTCGGTAGAGAACACAGGCCTGCCGCAAAATAGATACATCCTGCTGGCAGTAATAAGCCAGCTCTTTTTGCAAATTAAAAGTTTTATGCTGATTGTCCTTGTACCATTGTAAAAATTCATCTTTTTCTTCAGGCAACATGTTACTCACACCGTAATGTTCAACACCCGGCATGTGGCCCACATAATTTTGATTTTCCAGCGTATTAAAAAAGTGTGGAAAGTACCCCTTGCTGCCTGTAAAACCCATGGCTTGTGGAAGTTTGCTAAGTTTCATAGGCAGGAAATTTAGAGAGTCTATAAAACGGATAGTCAGAGGTTCAACGGTAATTTGTAAAAGTTTAGCACCTTGAACCAACAGCCCCGTGTCCATCTTTTCCTTAAGCAGTTGTTTAAGAACAAAATATCCGTCATAACCTTTGGAATTATGGGCTATGAAGGTGTAACCTTTAAATTTTTTGTCACAAAAAATCTGTATAAAGGCAGAAATACATTCGAGACCCTTGAATTCCCAGTTTCTTTCATCATTTAAGTCCGTCGCATATATGTAATTAGGGACATGCCAGCCTGTTTCTTGCATACATTCACAATCATAAAAAATATACTTTTCAGATGTTTCAGTTTTACCAATAGGGGTCATAAAACATAAGTGGATGCCATCCCCGGTTAGGGGCTCGCGACATAGTTTACAATGACGGCCCTTGCACTTATGTTTCTTGTCCACATAAGACTCACATTTCTGGCACAGTATCTTAGATAAACACGCCACTTCTTTTTTCAGAGCCAGATCCGCGTGTCTATCTAAACACTCTTTAGAACGACAAAAGAGTTTGCAATTAGGGCATCTCTGTTGTACACCAACATTATTCGCACACGTTAGTGTCAAACAAAGACGGCACCATAATGTGCAATTATGATCGTGACTGTACGGTTTCTGACAGTAACTACAGAAGTTGCGCTCCCCATAGAATTTTTTGACATCGGTTATACCATAGAAATGGTCATCGTGTAGCAACAAGAACACAGTCTTAGGGAACACAGGTCTGTCTGATGTCTTAAAACAAACCCATGAATTTGTGTAAAGCACAACGTGTATGTTTATCTTTAAATGCTGTTCAAATATTGCTACATCATCGAGCATGACTTTTCTATGTAACGGCCACCCCAATTCATTATGTAGTTTTTTAGCACCTTCTAACAATTCGACATCTGTCATTTTTACCTGTGACATGAGGGCTGTGAGGCTACCTGCAAAACACAGGCTATTATCAGTGTTGTTCAAGTCTATCAAATACATCCTTTTCTTATGAATAATATGGCTAAACGGTATAGTCTTTAAGACCCTACGAGCACCCCACCCCGATTTCTTATGACAAGTACAACAACACGGAATATATCACAAACCTGGATTTCTCTATGACTCTGAAGGAGTTTAGCGATCTGATTTAAGAAATCGTCAGCGTCTAATGCTTCGGGGTTTAACTTTCCAGAATACAAAGAATTGTGAAAAAGAGATGAGTGTAGATGCACCTGTACATAATCACCGGGTGAAACCCTGTTGCTAACCTCATCCAGAATATGTTGAATACCTTGCCGAATGGCGAATTGAGCCTCAGATAATGATGTTATCCTGTCTAAATTAATAAACCGAAATTCCTCTGAATAAATTACACCATTAAACTTGTCCAATTTACGATCCCACCTTTTCACAAACTGAACATAGCTAACTGGTTCTGATTCTGCAGCGGGGCCTAATGCATGATTATTTGCGCTGTCCTCTGAAACACTGTGATCAAAGACACGGCTTTCACCATGCCCTCTGTATTCTGTACCGGCGTATGTAGATTCACCGTGAGAAAAACTTTCGCTGCGTGATCTTTTCCTGTTAGACTTCTCACCCACAGCCTCTGGATTTCTAACATTTTCTCGATCTGAAAAAAGAAAACGTAGGGGCTAATACTTTTTTTCTTTTACAGCGACCTTAAAATCTATGTGCTGGATAAAACCGGAATACTCACTATTCTGCTTATCTTTTGGTTTTCGGTATGGAGCTGTTTGCTCTTCTGTACCGGCATGTGTAGATTCACCGTCAGAAAAACTATCGCTGTGTGATCTTTTTCTGTTAGACTTCTCTCCCATAGCCGCTGATTTTCTAACATTTTCTCGGTCTGAAAAAGAAAACGTAGGGGCTAATACTTTTACAGAGACCTTAAAATCTAGGTGCTGGATAAAACTGAAATACTCACGATTGTGCTTGTCTTTTGGCTTTCTGTAAGGTATCGTCTGTTGGTTAGACTGGCCATCTTGTTTTGTAGTATCTTCTTGGTCTAAAATAAAAAAGATTACAGGTTGAGGCTGTCCTCTGAAACACATTATAAAGAGCATAGCTGTTGGAAAATTAAAACACCACAGGACATACCTTTTACATTTCTTTGCTGCCTTCTTTTTGTAAGAGAAAGTTTATTTGTAACCCCCTTTTTCTGCTCCTATTTTTTAAAGACAATCATAAGAGACAGAAACATTACACAGCCAACAATATTTTTAAAAAAGTAAGACTCATATCTACTCACCATGTCTGAAGAAAAAGTTGCAGATGATACAAGCTATAGAGACTATGTGATCTTTTTCTGGCTGTTGAAATGTACTGCACCTTTTTAAATGAAATTCTTTGCTGGGGCTTACAGCACCCAGACTCATTAACTGAAATATCTCTGGATCTCATAAGCTTATCATACGACCTAGCTAATTCACAATGCCTTTTTTTTTGCAGACAGTACAGTGTAATAGATGCTATATATCTGTGTATGTGGCTAATACACATTCCCACCCATTTCCCAGACGTCTTAAGTGGATTTTAGTTATACGACAGTTCTGCACATTCTTATCTTATGGCCTATTGTTTAGGACACACCTAGAGGCCCCATTTTTTTTTCCAGACAAACCATTGTAGGTTTAATTAACTAAATATTAATAAAACACACCACACATAGGTTCAAAATATTTTATTTCAAATAAAATGTTTTCATCTTGTGAAACTCATTTGAGCATTACAAGTTTAAAAAAAAATAAAAGGCATACATATAATTTTTGTTCATCTGTATGTTCAACTAATAGATTCTGGAAATACATACATTTTCATAAAAAGTCAATTTTTACAGAACTTGGTGTTTTTTAAAGAACGATCTATAATCTCTGTCACAGATTAAGCCTTCCACTATTTCTATTTCGCTGTCTGCCACAGAATTAAGCAAAATATTGAGCAGTTGTCCTGGATTTCTACTGTTGTTAAAATCTCTGACGAGTTCAAACAAAAAATTCAAATTTTCATAAACTAGGACAGTTGCTTTCATTTTATGACCCGCAATCATGACAACATTTAAAATAGGTCCTAGACACAACCTGTTACAAGTTTTATGGATTTTCTGATGTATTTCATTGCATCCCCACTTTAAACAGTCATGGTGTCTTTGGCCTGGAGCATGTATTACACACGCTGCACAGTCTCTATGCATAACCCCCTGCCAGCATTTCTCGATAATACAGGCCACCGTTGTTTGTATAACAGATTTAAATGTGTTTATTTCATCAGGTTTTGTGTAGTCCCTTTGACTGGCTATGACATCAAATGCCTCCCTTTGATATGTACAGAAAAAGCACAAACAGCGTAGATTGGCAGCCTGTATGTGCTCCTGTAGGAGCGGAGATTCATCACTTCCCTACAAAAAAAAACAAAATAATGTCAGTGTGAACTGCTGTTTCTTCTAGAACACTTTTCTAAATAAAAAAACTTCTCTTACCTCTGCTGATCCTAGGTCTTCCAATAAACAGTTTGTTTCTGCATCTACAGTGGCGTGATATAATTCTATATCCTCCGGGTCCATTGTGTTGTCAGATGTTAAGCCAAGTTCAGTGCCAGAATCGCAGGGTTCTTGAGAGTTGAAAAATATTTGGGCATCTGGATAATCCACAAAAGCTGCTATTTCTTGCTCAGGCTCTGGCAGACTCTCCTGTAGTTCAAATGGATTTTCAATCGGTGGATACCCCTCTGCAACGGCATCATGGTCCTTAAGGAAGTAATTAATGTTGTGTGCCCTGCTGGAAATTCTGCTTGGTTTTCCAAAAAGAGCCATTTTTTCCTTTCTGAAACTCTGTGTTAAAATGTCCCCCTTACACCAGGAGCATGCTCAGAACACCTGGAGCATGCTCAGAACAGACCTCTTGTTTCAACCAATCACGTGTTACCACACCCTAGAGAGTCATGTCCAGGCTTGTCTCTCTGTATTGGTTTTTTCAAAGCCACTAAAAAATAGCTGTATTAGTATTTGGATTTGAACTCAGCTCTCTCAAAACAAAATAGCTGTATTAGGGGGATTTGAACTCAGGTCTCTCTGTATTTCAGTCTGAACTCTACAGGTCTGTCAGAATACTTCTAACAGTGAGGTCTTAAAAGTAAAATTCTATCACATGGACAGCCCTGGTTTCTCTAACAAAAGATGTGTTGATTGAGGTTTAACATTTGTAAAGAAAAGCTTTCTATCCTGGCTGTGTCTCAGTGAAAAGCCTGTGTCTCTCTGTGCCGTGAATCTTTTGTGAGAAATAAGAACTGGGGCAGTGGGAGAGAGAAAAGCATTTTATTTTTCCAGGGTTCCTGCTTTTTATTTGCATATGTAAAATATTAACCAGAAGCAAAGACACATTTCCGGAGTCAGTCACACTGCTCCCCACTGATGTCAGCAAAAAGGGACAGTCCATTTCCGATGATGTAGGCAGGGGCGTGGTTGAGGGATAGAGGGTGATCCCTCTAACAAAGATGTGCTAATTGCATTTGGAAAGAAAAAGATTCTAGCCTGCCTGTCTCTCTGTGCTGCGAATCAGTTTTTGTGTGAGAAAAAAAACAACTGAGTCTGTGTGGGGGAGAGAGAGAGAGAGAGAAAAGCATTTTTGTTTTTCAGTATTAAGCAGAAGCAAAAACACATTTCCGGAGTCAGCCATACTGTCATTTCCGGAGTCAGCCATACTGTTTCCGCTGATGTCAGCAAAAAAGGGACAGTCCCTCTTCTGATGACGCCCTGTTTCCGGTGATGTCAGCAAAAAGGGACAGTCCCTCTTCTGATGACGCCCTGTTTCCGGTGATGTCATTTCCGATGATGTAGGCAGGGGGCGTGGAGGAGGGTGGGAGGCTGTGGGCGTAGCACAAACCCGGAAGTGGGTGCTGATTGGCTAATGCCATATTGTGGGGTGTGGCGTGGGTGTGACACACCCCCGGAAGTGTACGCTGATTGGATGATGTCATCCTTGGGGCGGGGGCAGGGGTGTGTCCAGTGGGGAGTGGTGGCCACGCCTGGGGGCAGGACTGGGCGGGGCTATCTCACCATTCACTTCTATGGGAGGGGGCGTGGCCTAAGGCGGGACATACACCGGAATTGGGCGCTGATTGGTACCTGTCAACATTTTGGGGGCGGGGGTGGGCGGGACTGGGTGGGGCTAACTCACCATTCACTTCTATGGGAGAGGGCATGGCCTAAGGCGGGACATACACGGAAGTGGGCGCTGATTGGTACCTGTCAACATTTTGGGGGCGGGAGTGGGCGGGGCTAACTCACCATTCACTTCTATGGGAGGGGGCGTGGCCTAAGGCGGGACATACACCGGAAGTGAACGCTGATTGGCTCCCGCCATCCTTATCTCACCTGTCAATCAGTTTGACAAGTAGTGTACCCATTATACTACTGATGGACCATATTGGTCTTTATTTGCCATCATATACTATGTTACTATGATTACAAATGTTAGAGTCTTTAAAACATCTGTGTTACAATGTAAATAGTTAAGTTCAGTGATGGAGTTTCAATGTAAACCACCTTGTTGCACAAGGCAAAAGTTGAGTTTAATATAAACCACCTTGATTTAAGGAAAAGGTGGTATATAAATATTGTTAAATAAACATATAAATAAATTAGCCATTTCCAGTTCTATTCTAGTCCCTCCACCAGCCCATTTGCAGTCCTATCCTATCCTCTCTATCAGCCCATTTCCCCCAAGGCTCGGCACTGTCAGCCCTCCTATTTAATATCTACATAAAACATGTCTGTAATATATTTAAAAAATTCAACGTCCACTACCACTTATATGCGGACGATATAATGATGTATATCCCATTTACGATCCCCAATATACCTCTGCAACTAATCACAGAATGCTTTAATGAAATAACCACTTGGCTAAATGAAAATAACCTCTACATCAATCACGCAAAAACAGAGGCCCTAATTGTAACAAAAAACCCAATGTACGTTCCCCCTACACACATTACTCTGCAAAACAATGATATCAAATTAAAAACTGAAGTACGTTATCTAGGTGTAATACTGGACACACGCCTTTGTATGGACACACATATAAGATACACAACGAAGAAGAAAGTATACTTCAAACTCAAAATATTAAAGCAACTACGCCCTCTAATGCACCTACAAGATTTCCAACGAATAATACAAGCTATAATTACACCCCACTTCGACTTCGCGAATTTAACCCTACTAGGTGCAACAAAGCTAAACTTAAAAAGACTACAACTAGCGCAAAACGCAGCAGCCAGGACCATCATGAAGGCCCCCCCATTCCAACATATAACACCTATTTTAGCAAACTTACACTGGCTTCCAATTCAAAGTAGAATACTATATAAAACCCTTATAACTACCTTCAAAACCCTAAATAACATTGCACCATCCACACTAAACAACCTTAGCACTAAAGAACCTACTAAAAACCTTCAAAGGAGAGATCGTATAAACAAATTAAGGACCCCAAAGGAATTTATAAAAGCCAAAAAGATAACAAACAAAAAAGCATTCTCCCACGCAGCCCCCATTCTATGGAACGCCTTGCCGGAAGAAATGAGATCACTACTCGAAATCATGGAATTCCGCAAGAAACTTAAAACACACCTGTTCACAGCACACTACGGGCCATTAACAAATTCACCTTCCCAACCAGAAAAAGGATAACACAATGTCAGTTTGCCTATTCTAAATTGGATATGACAAGTATGTGAGACACTAAAACGTATACATTATGATTCATGTACGACTTACTTACAACTGTAAATAGTTCTAAGGTTGATTTCTGTACATAGTTCCCAGTTGTTTCATGTAATGAGTTGTTATAGTTTTAAGATGTTCACTGTAAAAACAGCCATTGGCCTGTTCCATGTTGTTCTATGTAAACCGCACTTGATCACTGGAAGGTGCGGTATATAAGAAACTGTTAATTAAATTAAATTAAATTAAATGTCAAGTCCTAGCATCCCATCAGCCATTTCCAGTCCTCTCCTAGCCCATTTGCAGTCCTATCCTAGCCCCCATCAGCCTATTTCAAGTTCTAGCCCACCCATCAGCTCATTTCCAGTCCTATCCTAGCCTCCCATCAGCCCATTTCCAGGCCAAGCTCCCCCAATCAGCCCATTTCCAGTCCTAGCCCCCCATCAGCCCATTTCCAGTCCTAACCTAGCCCCCCCATCAGTCCTAGCCCTCCCCCCACCCCTGAATAGCCCCACGCCTGTCTGACCGGCTTCAGAGGGAGCCTGGGAAGCCCAAAGCACCAGCTCACGTCTGCACAGGTTCCGAAGAATGGTATTTTTCTTCACTCTGGAAGCTGTGTTCTCATGCAGCCCACCCACATGCTAAATACCCTTTAACCTCACAGAAATCAGCACAAACTGGGTTGCAAGAGAACACAGCTTCCAGAGTGAAGGAAAATGCTGCTTTTCACTCTGGTGGCTGTGCAGAGGTGAGCTGAGGCTTTGGACCTCCCCAGTTCCCTCAGAAGCCAGTCAGACAGCTGCAGGTTTGGACAAGTTCCTGGAGGAAAGGTCCATAAACCATTATTAAACAGGGATCCAGGATATCAATGCTTGACCCAATACAAGCATTGTGGAACCTGTGTCTTTTGGGGAAACTGCTAGGTATGTATGACCTAGATTGGCCACTGTTGGAAACAGGATACTGGGCTTGATGGATCTTGGTCTGACCCAGTATGGCATATCTTATGTTCTTATGTTCTTGTTAGATTTTTATTACATACTATTTCTAAAAAATTAAATTGTAATACTAAGCCAATATAGTAAAACTTAGATTGTTGGTGAACACCACCTGGCAGACCACCTGGTTCACATGAAAAGGAGAAATCACCTTAGGAAAAAAGGAAGGCACAGGGCGAATGGAAATGGCCTCCTTTGAAAAAGACAGATAAGGATCTCGGCAAGACAGAGCCTGCAGCTCGGAAATCCACCTTGCAGAACAAATTGCCACCAAGAAAACCACCTTGAGTGTCTAATCCTTCAGAGTAGTGTGGTTCAATGGCTCAAAGGGTTCCGACATCAGAGCCCTGAGCACCAGACACAGATCCCAGGAAGGGATCACCGACTGGCAGGGAGGATGCAGACGCCAAACCCCTTGATGAAGGCACAAAACATTCATGTGTTAGGCTAAAGACTTACCGCTCAACAGACCTCTGAAACAGGCCAAAGCTGCCACCTGAACCTTCAGGGAGCTAAGAAAAAAGGCCCTTCTCCAGACCATCCTGCAGAAAAGGCCAACAGAGATGGCACCTTGGCTGCCAGAACCCAGGTGCCATGCACCGTCCAGCAGTCAAGGCACCAGACCTGCACTTATGCCAGGTTGGTAGACCTCCTCTGGGCTCTGAGCAGTGGAAAATTACCGCTGGAGAGTAGCCCATACATGCTGTCTCCTTACAGGCAGGATTAGCCCATCCACTAGGTGGCTGCCTAGGGTGGCTGACCCGAGTGGGCGGCTTTGTGCTGCTGCTTTGTTGCCTGCAGCAAGCCATGTTCTTCGTCACACATGATCTGACATTTCTGATTCCCCTCTGATGCAAATAATTGTTGGAGGAGGGTCATAAGCGGCAGGCCGTGTGCTGAAGCATATGGCTTGCTGCAGGCAACAAAGCAGCGACACAAAGCTGCTGCTTTTAAAATACTGCGGCTGGTGCTGCCCACCGCCTCCCCCAAGATGGAATTGGTGGCAGTGGAGGGTTGGCGGCATGGCATGGCATGGCGGCGGGGTGCTGGCTTAGTGGGGAGGAGCTTAGTATGGCTGAGGTTTCTCTTTCAGGTGGCAGAAACACTTGGGCCGGCCTGCTTACAGGAGCCAAGCTGTAAGCAAGAAGGGAACCGGGTCCTCCAGGACAAGCAGCCCTGAGGAGGAGGCAAATAAAGAGGTGGCACTTGCAGGAGCTGCATCAGATCTCCAAATCATGCTCTCATTGGTCAATCCTTTGCCTCCAGAATAATTCTTCTCAAGTGGCACACTATATGCCGAATCACACGCCCCTCCAGGGCCACGAAGGAAACACATATAGTAGGTTGACTTGGTCAAAGGTTGAGCCAGGGTGCCGACGCCCTAAGATCCCATGTGGCAACGTGCAGAGCTGCCAAACTAGGATGTTCTTCGCTGCCCAGGCAAACATGAGAGCCATCTCCAGGACGATCCTGGGACTTCTCATGCCGCTTTGCGATAAACATAAGCCACCACTATGGCGTTATGCAAGAACACTCAAACTGCCTGGTCCTTGACCAAGGGTCACAAACACAGAAGAGCTAACCTAATGGCCTTCACCTCAAAGCAGTTGATGGACCATACCACTTCCCTGCGGTTCCAATGGCCCTGGGCCATTTGGTTTTGGCAATCGGCTCCCCAGCTCAACGGACATCCATCGACAGAAGGGTCGAAGAGCAATCGCCCAGCGGTATGCTCTTTCTTAGGGCTGTTGCCACCACTGCAGTATGGCCATCACCATCATTGGGCACAGCAGCCTAAGCTAAAATCACTGAGAACTTGGGGACCACTGAGTCAACAAGGACTGTTGGAGCGGCCACAAAAGAGCAAACATCCAAGGTACCATCTTAATTGTCGCTGCTATAAATCCAAAGAGTTGAAGATAATCCCAGACTTTAGGAGTCTGCTGCAAATAGAACAACGCTAGGCAATCCAACAGCCTTTGACATTTCTTTTTTGGTAGAAAGACACTGCACACTTGAGTACCGAAACATGCTCCGAGGAGCTCCAGTGACTAGGAATGCAACAACTTGTTCTTCCCCTGCTGAGGCTTATCAGAAAGAACACCACTCATGGAGCTACCCAAGATGCCTCTGAAAGAGAATGGGCTTGGATATATATGGTACACCCAAATTCCTTGGCACCAAAGCGCCAAAGCCATCACCAGGATGACCATGGAGAACACCCTTGGTGCAGTGGTGAGTCCAAATTGGAGGACAGCCAAATTGGAGGGCAGCCAACTTGAAGGACTAGAAAAGGGGACTGCTACTCCTGGAAAGAGATCTGCAATTGTGAGTATATACTTCTGGGAATTTTTCTGAAGGGAATTCTTTGGATTAAAGTTGATTAATCTGTGAACCCAGTGTATTTGTTAAATCAGTCAGGGCCTAGTAGCAGCAGTTTAAGTTTAAATTTAAAACACAGAAGAGAGCTTTCTGTTTAGATTTCATACCCAGCAGAGAGCTTGTAGTTTAAATTTCACTTTCTACCTAGGGGGCAAGAGACCTGTGAAACTTGTTCAATAGGTGTTAATGACAGGTGGCAGATCAACAGGCCATTTTGAAAGACTCTTTCTATCCAAGCAAGGACTGTTAATTACCCAGGAAGTTGGTCACAGCTTACCTCAGCAGCACAGGACAGGGTACTGTGTAGCAGCCCTCCTTTAATAAGTGTTATTTCCCTCCATCCCTTCCCAACACCCACTCACCCCTGGGATAATCATAGCTTTATAGGTACTTACACATCTTAAAGGAAAGGAGGTGCTCTCAGGTGCAGCTCATTATCCAAATCAGTCATACACTAAGGACCTGAGATTAATTAAGCTTCAGGTGAACAAGGTATATTAAATGTATTAGGTACAATTTTATTAGTATAAGTCTCCATAGCAACCCTTAGTAAGTAAAGAACTTAAAGATCTAAACACAAGCTTAAAACTAAGATGCAGAGAGCAATCCAGCAGCAAGATGGGGGCTTTCCAGTCTATTGCATTGAGTGTCACATGTATGATTTTCTCCCAGTTGGTGAGAGGTCTTACATGTGCACTAGGTGCAAGGAGCTCTTTGTTCTCAGGGAACGAGTCCATTCTCTACAGGTTAGAGTAGCAGACTTGGAAGACATAAGAAAGACAGAGAGGTACATAGATGAGACCTACAGGGATATAGTCCTAAAGTCCCACCTCCAGTCTGGCAGCATCCCTGTTGCCATGGAGGAAAGAGGTCATGTGACAGGAGAGCATCACCCTGGTGGGGCAGGAAGTGATCCTGTAACTATGGACCTGTCCTCCAGGTGATGTAAAACCCTCTCACACTGAGAACGTTTCTCCAGGGCCATATGTCCATGAGGGGCAGGGTTAGGACAGCCGTTATAGTTGGTGATTCAATCATTAGGCATGTAGATAGCTGGGTTGCTGGTGGATGTGAGGATCACCTGGTAACATGCCTGCCTGATGCGAAGGTAGCGGACCTCACGCACCACCTAGATAAGGTCTTAGATAGTGCTGGGGAGGAGTCTGCTGTCTTGGTACATGTCGGTACCAATGACATAGGAAAATGTGGTAGGGAGGTTCTGGAGGCTAAATTTAGGCTTTTAGATAGGAATCTGAAATCCAGAACGTTCAGGGTAGCATTCTCAGAAATGCTTCCCGTTCCACACGCAGGACCCAAAAGGCAGGCAGAGCTCCAGAATCTCAATGCGTGGATGACATGATAGTGCAAGGATGAGGGTTTTGGATTTGTTAGGAACTGGGGAACATTCTGGGGAAAGGAGGGGCTCTTCTGAAGGGATGGGCTTCACCTTAACCGGGATGGAACCAGGCTGCTGGCATTAACCTTTAAAAAGGAGATAGAGCAGTTTTTAAACTAGATAATAGGGGAAAGCCGACAGTCACACAAGAGCACATGGTTCGAAAGAATGTATCCTTGAAGGATACTACCAAAAGCAGAGAGGTTCCAAAAAAGAGTAAAGTAGCAGCCCTCAAGTATGGAGCAGACAGAGCTTAAAAATCCCCAAATACCCATACCTACCAATAGCCAGATTAATATGAATAAAATACACTCTCTAAAATGCTTGTATGCAAATGCTAGAAGTCTAAAAAATAAGATGGGAGAGTTAGAATATATAGCACTAAATGAGAGGTTAGATATGATTGGAATCTCAGAGACATGGTGGAAGGAGGACAACCAGTGGGACACTGTGATACCTGGGTACAAACTATATCATAATGATAGAGCTGATCAAATTGGTGGAAGGGTTGCACTCTATGTTAGAGAGGGCATTGAGTCAGAAAGGATTAAAGTTTTGCAGGAAACAAAATTTGCTGTAGAATTTCTATGGATTGAAATTCCATGTAAAAAGGGGAAGGCGATGGCACTGGGGGTGTACTATTGACCGCCTGGCCAGAATGAACAAATGGATGATGAAATGCTCAAAGAAATCAAGGAAGCTAACAAACGTTACAGCACAGTAGTAATAATGGGTGATTTCAATTACCCCGGTATCGAATGGGTCAGTGTCACGGCAGGACATGCTAGGGAGATAAAGTTCCTAGATGAAATAAATGACTGCTTCTTGGAGCAGCTGGTTCATGAACCAACCAGAGGGGAAGCAATATTGGACCTAGTCCTTAGTGGAACACCAGATCTGGTGCAAGGGTGTTGGGGCCACTTGGCAATAGTGATTATAGTATGATCGCGTTTGATTTAATTAGTGGAGGAGGGATAGTAAAGAAATCCACAGTACTACCTTTTAACTTTTGAAAGGGAGACTATGAAAAAATGAGGAAAATAGTTAAGAAAAAACTAAAAGGAGCAGTTTTAAAGGTTAAAGACTTACATCAAGCTTGGGTGTTGTTGAAAAATACTATCTTGGAAGCCCATACCAGCTGTATTCCATGCTTTAAGAAGGAAGTCCAAAAAACTGCCAGCATGGTTTAAAGGTGAGGTCAGAGAGGCTGTTGTTGTCAAAAAAGCATCTTTCAGGAAATGGTAAAAAGAGCCAAACGACGAAAACTGGAAACAGTACAAACACTGGCAAGTTAAATGCAATGCATTGATAAAGCAGGCAAAGGGAGAATTTGAGAAGAAGCTTCTGCGGAAGCAAAAACGCGTAATAAAGACGTTTTCAAGTACATTCGTAGCAAAACACCTGTGAAAGAATCAGTTGGTCCATTAGATCATAGAGGGGTTAAAAGGGCACTAAGCGGCGACAAGGCAATAGCGGAGAGACTGAATGAATTCTTTGCTTTAGTCTTTAGTGAGGAAGATGTAGGGATGTTACCCATAACTGAAGTGGTATTTAAATGTGCAGAAGAATTGAAGGAAATATCGATACATCGGGAAGATGTATTACAACTATTAGATAAACTGAAGAGCAGCAAATCACCTGGGCTGGATGACATACATCCAAGGGTGCTGAAAGAACTGAAATATGAGATTGCAGACCTGTTATTAGTAATCTGTGAACTATCATTAAAATCATCTGTAATACCTGAAGACTGGAGGATGGCGAACGTGACACCAATTTTTAAAAAGGGTTCCAGCGGTGATTCGGGAAACTACAGACGGTGAGCCTGACGTCAGTACCGGGAAAAATGGTAGAAACCATCATAAAGAACAAAATTGCTGAACATGTAGAGATAGTCATGGCTTAATGGGAGACAGCCAACATGGCTTTAGACAAGGAAGATCTTGTCTTACTAATCTGCTATGTTTTTTGAAGGTGTGAATAAACAGGTAGACAAAAGTGAGTTGGTTGATATAGTGTATTTGGACTTTCAGAAAGCCTTTGACAAGGTCCCTCATCAGAGACTTTTGGAAAAACTAAAGAGTCGTGGGATAGGAGGCAGTGTACTATTGTGGATCAGGAACTGGTTAAAAGATAGAAAGCAGAGGGTAGGGCTAAATGGCCAATTTTCCCAATGGAGAAAGATAAATAGTGGTGTACCCCAGTGATCTATGCTGGGTCTGCTGCTTTTTGACATATTCATAAATGACCTGGAAAAGGGAATAACGAGTGAGGTTATCAAATTTGCAGATGACACAAAACTATTTAAAGTTGTTAAAACCCAAGAGGATTGTGGAAAATTGCAAGAGGATCTTGATAAATTAGAAGACTGGGCATCAAAATGGCAGATGAAATTTAATGTGGACAAGTACAAAGTTATGCACCTAGGGAAGAACAACCCAAACTATGGTTACACGATGCAAGATTCCACATTAGGAACCACCACCCAGGAAAAAGATTTTGTCGTCATTGTGGATAACATGTTAAAACCCTCAGCTCAGTGTGCAGCGGCAGCCAAGAGAGCAAATAGAATGCTAGGTATCATAAGGAAAGGAATGGAAAAAAACCCAAAGTATTATTTGTATTATTTAATGTAATTTCAGTTTGTTCAATGTAAACCGCCTTGATATCATGAAAGGTGGTATATAAGAAATGTTAAATAAATAAATTAATTAAATAAAGTATATTATAATGCCTCTATATCATTCCATTGTGAGACTGCACCTTGAATATTGTGTGCAATTCTGGTTACCATATCTTAAAAAGGATATAGTTATCTCCAAGTTATAATGCCTTGTTCAATGTAATTTCAGTTTGTTCAATGTAAACCGCACTGATGCAGAATAGCGCGGTATATAAGAGAATGTAAATAAATAAATAAATAAATATAGCTTTATTAGAAAAGGTTCAAAGAAAAGCTACCAAAATGGTAATGGGCATGGAAGGATACTCCTATGAAGAAAGGCTAAAAAGGTTAGGGCTCTTTAACCTGGAAAAGAGACGGCTGAGGGAAGATATGATTGAAGTCTATAAATTAATGAACGGAGTGGAACGGGTAAATGTAGATCGATTGTTTACATTATCAGAATATAGAAAGACTAGGGGACATGCAATGAAGCTACATGGTAAACTATTTAAGACTAATAAAAGAAAATATTTTTCCACTCAACGTGTAATCAAACTCTGGAATTTGTAACCGGAGGATATAGTAAAGGCTGTTAGTGTAGCTGGGCTTAAAAAAGGTTTGGATAAGTTCCTGGAGGAAAGATCCATAAACCATTATTAAGAAGTGACCCAGGATATCAATGCTTGACGCAATACAAGCATTGTGGAACCTGTGTCTTTTGGGGAAACTGCTAGGTACGTATGACCTAGATTGGCCACTTTTGGAAACAGGATACTGGACTTGATGGACCTTGGTCTGACCCAGTATGGCATATCTTATGTTCTTATGAAGGTGAGAGCCAAGCATGGCAAAACATACTGTACATACTTTGCTGATCCCCCAGATCGGGATATGAATACACCTTGGCCAAATCCAGAAATGCCAGAAACTCCAATCAGCATGCTGCTTGAATCATGGATCGCAAAATTTCCATCCAGACGTGCAGATGCACAAGCACTTGTTGACACACTTGAGGTCCAGAATGTTCCTTCCATGTTGACACAATTAAACAGATGAAATGCCCACCCTTGCTCTGATTGTCAGAGAGAAAGGGAACCACTGCCGTCAGGAGACGCAACTTGTCATAGGGAATCTGCACAGCGGCTCTGCTGTTCGCAGCTCCACAAGGGGAGAAGATGAAAATGGCCAGGGCTGGCTCTTGCATTCCAGGACATAGCTATACTGCATGGAGACTTGCACCGAGCAATCCTTGGTGGCCCAGACCCATTCCTGAAGGAAGAAGTGAAGCCTGCCCCTAACCAGAGGAACCAGGGAATGGGCCCCTTGAATATTGTGTGCAATTCTGGTCACTGTATCCTAAAAAGGATATAGCATTATTAGAAAAGGTACAGAGAAGAGCCACCAAAATGGTAAAAGAGATGGAAGGATAATCCTATGAAGAGAGGCTAAAAAGGTTAGGGCTCTTCAATCTTGAAAAGAGATGGTTGAGGGGTGATATGATAGAGGTCTATAAATTAACAAATGGAGTGGAACGGGTAAACGTAGATCGATTGTTTACGCCATCAAAATATAGAAAGACTAGGGGGCATGCAATGAAGCTACAGGGTAATCTATTTAAGACTAATAAGAAAAAATATTTTTTCACTCAATGTGCAATCAAAACTCTGGAATTTTCTACTGGAGATTGTAGTAAAAGCTGTTAGTGTAGCCAGATTTAAAAAAGGTTTGGACAATCTCCTGGGAGAAGGTCCATAAAACCATTATTAAAGTGGAATATCCACTGCTTGCCCTAGTACATGCATTGTGGAACCTGTGTCTTTTGGGGAAACTGCTAGGTACTTGTGACCTACATCAGCCACTTTTGGAAACAGGATACTGGGCTTGATGGACTTTCATCTGACCGAGTATGGCATATCTTATTTTCTTATGTCACTGCACAGCCTGGGAGAGTCCTCCTCTGGATGAAACTGGGTCTCTAGTCCCAAGCAGTCCACAAAAGTACTGAAAACAAGCCTGAAGTCTTTAAGAAAGGGGAAGAAAAGTCTTCCAGGCCAGCAGCAACGGGAGTCCTGAGACCCCCGGGAGTCTGACCATCAAGCCCACAAGGAGCAGGCGGAGGCTGATGGAAAAGGAGCTCCTGCCCACTTCACAGACCCCTTAGACCTGTCCTCTGGAAGGCAGAAAGATGTCATTTCACTCAGGTCCTTCACCTGCTTCTCCAAATCGGACCCATGAGAAATGTCCCTCTAAGGCCAGATGGGCAATCGAGCTTTGGAAGATGAGTCCGTTGCCCCATGTCAGAGCAAGCCAATGCTGTATCACCATCAACAGGGCACAATCCCTGGCCACTAAACATATTAGGCCATACATGGCATCAGAAAGGAAGGCTGTAGCAGATTCCAAAAGAGAGGTAGAATCATCCAGCGGAAGAGACTGAATCCACTGGAGTGGGGCTTGAGATGTCAGGCCTGCAGATACCGCAACTGAAGAATAGCAGCTGCCGCAGTGAACTGGTTCTTCATGAATCCACCTTTCGGTCCAGAGTGTCCTTTAAGGCCAATCCACCTTCCATAGGAATGGTGGTCGGACTGGTAACTGCTATGACCTGCGCATCCACATTGGAAATATTAAACTACACAACACACTCCTTCTCCAGGAGAGCATGCATATTCTTATACACCCTTAGCCCCTTAGGTGGGGACTCGGGGAAATCCCACTCTGACCGGAACAGGCCCTTCAGCACTTCTGGGAAGACAATAGTGGATTTCTGCATCTGTTGCAGGAGTGGATGCATCTTCGATTCAGCATAGTTATGGGTGACATTGGTGCCGATGAAGCCTACACGGTAGCTTCTTCCCAGATTTCAAAGAAAGCCTTTGGGAGATGCACCACGCATGCACGGTCCTCTTCCCGCCCAAGGGTGCCATCTTGTCTCAGTAGAATGACATAGCTCAAAGGCAAAAATGACACAAAAAGCAACGCATGGGGAGGAGGAAGGGTTGTGAGGACTGATTCCTGTGGTCCCCGGAGAACACCTGTTACAGGTGAGTAACTACACTTTCTCCGGGAACAAGCACTAAGTCAGTCCTCACATATTGGACACCCTATCTACAGGCTACCAAAAACCTGTTAAAAGCCAAGGGTGATCAGAAAAAGGTGAGCCATGAGCAGCAGCAATGAATCCTTGAGAAGACAGACTCCCAAGCGGCCCAAGTGTCCAGCAAGAAACCAGCACTGTAGTAGCCTGAACACACAAAGGCCGGAGGGCAGGAGTTGCCTTAAATAGATGATGGAGTACCGCCTGGAATGCTTAGATCTGGCCAATGAGCATTGAGCCCTGAAAGCACTTCCTGCCCAGGGTTTCCAAAGCACGGGCTTCCCTACCCGGGGGCACCGAGGAGTGCATCTTCTGGCTCTTAAGACGATCATGGCCAACTCCATCTCCATGGAGTTGTGTGGCAGCTGTGATTTTTGGAAGCCAGGGCTCTGGCAGACCTGGTACATTGAATCCAGCCATCTGCTCACTATAGACACTGATGTGGGGGGTCTCCCACATGCGGAGGAGCAGCCATTCTAGGATCAAAGGAACAGGCACTCTGAGTGCCTCCTTTGGAGGGGCCTCGTACTGGAGGACCTTGAGTTCCTTGGTTCGAGTGTCCTCCTCAGACTCTGTCTCGAAGGCCAGTGTCTTGGTCATGTCCCGCACAAAGTTGAGGAAAGTCGTGTTCTCAGGTAGGGACTGACGCTGGGTCTCAGTGGGAGACGGGTCAGAGGGCACATCCCGGTGACAATGGGTATCTGGGGATTTGTCAGCCTCAGTCACCCAGTCCGACTGATAGTCGGTGAAGGTGTCGGGGGTGGTCTGGACTCCGGGGTCAGGCCCCGAGCCCGATAGCCACAGGAGGCCCTGCGATCAAAGTCATTGGCAGGGAGGCGGAGCTAGCCGGGAAGCAAGATGGCTGTGTGAGCTTTTAGCTCCCGCGGACCCGTGCAGAATCCTGAAAAATAAACGAAAGGAGAGCAGCCCCCTAGTCACATTTACGCCGGTAGTACTCAGCAACTGGAGGAGATCATGGCTAGTGGGAAACAAACTAAATTGGAATTCTCCTCGGGCGTTAACACTGGTTCTAAGAGAGCTAAACCGGACCTCCCCCTCACCTCAGAAGGCCCCAACAGTACGAGAACTGAGCGAAACCATGCTAGAACTACTGACTGAGGTAAAAGCGATTCGGGCGTTAGTTTCGGCTAACGGAGATACCTTATTGCAAGTGCAAGCTGATATGCAAGACATGAAGGTGAAGATTGGAGACCTTGCTGGGCGCGTTGGGAGAGCTGACCTCGCGATCGCCAGCCACGAGGAGAGGCTGCAACACATGCAGAAGTCGGTGCAGAAAATGGGGAGCTTGGAGCAGCAGCTGGAGGATATAAGTAACAGGCTCCGTCGGAATAACATCCGCATAATTGGCATACCTGAGGGGGCCGAGGGCACCGATCCTATAGCCTTCTTGGAGAAGGAGATCCCAAAGCTGCTGCGCTTAAATCTGGGAAGGCCGCTAGAAATCTAGAGGGCCCACAGAATTCCCTCGCAGGGAGGCCTTGTTGGCCGGAAACCACGTCCCCTGATCTTTTGCCTTCTAAGGCATCAGCATGCGATACAAATAATGAAAATTCTCTTCTTTCCGGATTTTTGCAAGACAACGATGGACCGCCGGAAACAATTTTTGGATCTAAGACCCAGGCTGCAGCATTTACAAGCCAGATACGGTCTCTTCTATCCAGCTAAATTCAAGGTTATCCTGGACAACCGCACCAAGGTCTTTGAGGATCCGAAAGTGCTTCTTCAATTCATCGAGGACCAAGAAGCACTTCTCATGCATTGTGAAAAGCCATCCTGAGGAGAATGGGCAAGCCGGAGCCAATCTTGTATGGGAGAGCAGGCTGCCTTGAGCCACATGGACAGTCAGTTTGTTAAATTGTGTTAGATGTTGGAGAACACTAATAACGTTTGATAATTGATGGGATAGCTGAGGGCTGGTAACCATTTTGGCACATTTAAAGGGAGGGAGGGGGCCGGGGAAGTAAAGAGCTTAAATCTGTTGGGGAAGTTAATCATTTTATTTTATAACTGCATCTGATTTTATTTTTTTGTTTCATTTATGATGTTTATCTGTATAAGCTTTGTGGGTCCGGTGGATGCCTATTGTTTTCTAGCTGTCTCACCCATTAGTGTGGAGCCCTCTCGCGGGGGCACGATTGGCGCAATGTGGGCTGCAACCGGCGATCACTTGGGAGAGGGTCAGGTACAGGGACTGCCTTGGGGGAAGGTTTATGGGAAGAAGATTTATGTGCTCTAAGCTTTGCAAACGTGAACCCCCTTAGACTAATCTCGCTGAATGTTAAGGGCATCATACATCCAGCTAAAAGGAAGAAAATAATGACATATTGCCAAAAAAAAAAAAGCAGACATCATACTACTGCAGGAAACACATTTATCCACTGCTGAAACTAAAAAGCTGGCCGTGGGCCGTTTTACGCTGGTTGCCCATGCTCCAGCCCTTGGTAAAAAAAATGGGGTGGCTATTCTAATCAATGCAAAGATGGGTGCTCACATCTCTGCTACACGTGGGGACCCTGAGGGAAGGTGGTCAAAAGTGCATCTACTTATTGGAAATAGGCATTTAGTCATTTACAATGTTTACGCCCCTAATGTGGATAATCCGGATTTTTTCTACTCCCTTGCAACAGCTGTCCAAGAAGACGCACAGTTTCCAACCGTGGTCGGTGGGGACTTCAATATGGTGTTAGACCCCTTAATAGATTGTACTCCTAATAGAATCGGGAAGAGAACTAGGACCCGGACGGTGCTGCAGTCTATAATGTCGGAGATGGGCCTGGTGGACGCATGGAGACTGCTTCACCCCTCTGAAAGAGACTATACCTTCTTTTCCTTCCCTCACAATTCATACTCGCGTATAGATTTTTTTTTAGTGTCTAAAATATTGATGCAAAAGGTTACCAGCTCAAATATTCTTAGCACTCATATCTCTGATCACGCAGCAATCGACCTGGAACTCAGCGGGATAGTGGGTGGCGGAGAATCTCAGGGCTGGTCCTTCAGGAGATCGTTCTTAGCGGAGGCCACGAATAGGGAATACATAAAATCAGCCATTAAAGATTACTTTGACAACAATTTGCCTGATGACACCCCCAGTTGGGCATGGTGGGAAGCTTTCAAAGCAACGATCAGAGCCCAGATCACTAGCCTGACCATAGCAGAGACAAGGAAAGCAAATGCGCGGCTGAAGGAATTGGATCAACAAATCCAAGCAGGGGAGAGAGTTCTGCAAAAGCAATTTAGCAAACTGGCGCTATCTCACCTGCAGAAACTAAGATATCAGTACAATATGATTTTAAGCGCAGAGGTAGAGAAAAGTACTATGCTGCAGCAGACCAGGTACTACACGGACAACAACAAAGCTGGGAAGCTCCTTGCTACAAAGCTGAAATCGCGTCGGGCCAAAGCGCAGATAGCCCTTTTAAGAGATGCACAGAAGGGCTCCTTGACTAACAGTGCTGATATTTTGGCATCTTTTCGGGCATTTTATGCACAGTTGTATACATCAGAAGTGCAATTGGATGATCAGAAGTGTATGGAATGGATGGATAGTATGACCCACCCTAAGCTTAATGAAACACAAGCTGCTTCGTTAGCTGAGCCTATTACGCTGCAGGAGCTGGAGGAGGCGCTTGCGCGGATGAAAAATGGGAAAGCTGCCGGCCCTGACGGGCTTCCTGCAGAATTTTATAAGGCGTTTGCCCCAGATCTTCTCCCTCGGCTGAAGATATACTATCAGGCTCTTCGAGAGAGTGACTCTCTTACGGGATTGTTTGCCAGCGCTTCGGTGGTGGTGTTAGAAAAACCGGGGAAGGACCCTACAATGGTCGGAAACTACAGACCTATATCACTTCTGAATATTGACTATAAGATCTACTCCAGTGTTCTGGCTATGCGCCTGGGCAAGATCTTGCACGTGCTCGTACATCCTGATCAATGTGGATTTGTGGCAGGTAGATCCACCGCGGACAATGGGAGATTGTTGTGCAATATCCTTGAGAAGACGGACTCAGCTGATTTACCTCTGATAGGCCTCTCTTGGATGCTGAGAAGGCATTTGACAGACTCGAATGGTCCTTCCTTTACCGGACGATGGAATGGTTTGGGATTCCAAAGGGCTTTTCAGACATGGTGCGCGTATTATGCACGAACCCTACTGCGCGAATCTTTGCAAATGGTCTACAGTCGGACTCTTTCCCGCTATGCCGAGGCACGAGACAAGGCTGCCCTATGTCACCTCTCTTGTTTAATCTGGCCCTAGAACCGTTGTTATTGAAGATTCGACAGTCTGAAGAAGTTCAGGGCATTAAAATTGCGGACCTGCATGTTGAATTATCTGCCTATGCGGATGACCTATTAGTGTTCCTTACCCCAGACTCTTGCAGACCACTATTACAGCTTATAACCCAATACGCAGCATTCTCTGGGTACAAGGTCAATTGGTCTAAATCGGTGGCTTTCCCGCTAAATACGAGAGTGCATCGAAATTTGCTGATAGATTTTCCCTTTCAGTGGGAAGGCACTTCCGTGAAGTATTTGGGGGTACGATACTGCGCTTCTCTTGAAGAGACAGTGAAGATAAATGTGCAGTTGATACTGGAGATGACACGAGAATTCACTCTGAAATGGTCCCCTTTACAACTCACTTGGTGGGGTCGGCTGGATGCCATTAAGATGATGTTGGTCCCCAAAATCAATTACATTCTGGGTATGATCCCAGTTTTATTCCCAGCTCGGGACTATCGGAAGATGGAACGCATACTTTCAAGATTCCTGTGGGCTGAGAAAACACCCAGAATAGCTCTAAAAAATTTGAAAGCCAGTAAAGCCCTGGGGGGAGTACATTTCCCAGACTTTTGCTGGTATCACATGGCTGCTCTTTTAAAACAAGGTGCTGTATGGTCTATGAGCGAGACTCTTGTGTGGAAACCTACGTGGCTAGAAGTCGAAGAGCGTTTGGCTGCACCTTGCCCAATGTCTTTACTTATGGGAATGATCTTTCCCGATGATTCGCTCAGGGGGAGCATAATTGTTTCCACGCAACGGGCTTTTCAGGCTCTACTTCCACTTATTAGTAAGAACAATCCGGCCTCGCTACAGATACCTCTATGGCATAATCCTGCGATCAAAGTCAATAAAGCAACCTGCGCGTGGGTCAAATGGCAAAAGTGTGGAATCTGGACGGTGGGACAATTGGTGGAACAAGCAACCTGGAAGACCTTTGATAACCTACACCGGGAATTTCACCTACCGCTTGATTGCTACTTTCAATGGCTACAATTACGACACTGTATTAGCAGCTCACTAGGGAATCTTAAGGCTTTTCAGCAAGACTGGGGGTTGAAAATACTGATTGAGGACATAGGTGTCCAATCTGGAATCATTTCGAAGTTCTATTCCATATTTCGGGAGTGGTTCTCCCCTCAGAATAAAGCCCTCATGGATGTATGGAGAGTGGAGACAGGGGCGGACATCACTGAGAAGTTCTGGACAAGGTTCTGGACCACTACCGTTCGGGCATCAAAATCTGCAGCACTTACTCAGTCTATGTATTTTCTTGCTCATCGAGCCTATATCACACCAGTAAAATTAGCCAAATGGCACATGGAGTCAGGCAACCTGTGCTGGGCTTGCAGTGGAGATATGGGTTCTCTAAAGCATATGCTGCTGGATTGCCCTTGCATTCAGGAGTACTGGAAACCACTATGGGCCAAAATGCAACAGATATTAAAATTCACTGCTCAACTAACCTGGGATATAATAATCTGTAGAAACTTAGCACAGATTCCAACTCTGGATCGGAAAAACTTCTTTCTTTTAAATTTTATGTTACAGATTGCACTACAACTCCTACTCTTACATTGGAAGAACCCTATAAAACCAAACTGGCTAGAATGGTGGAATCGAATTTGCTTATATGTTAGATACGAAAAGGCCCATGAACTTTCAGTGAATCTTGGGGGCCGCGCTCTCACGGCCTCTAAGTGGCACGCTCTGGAGCAGTTCACAGCCCTAAGGTGACTCCTTCAGACTCCTAGTGGGCAGCCCTGGCCCGATTTAAATTTTTGGATCGCCCACATTGCGCCGGGTGGAGGAGGAGGGGAAGGTTTAACTGGTAGGAGGACTATGTTTTGGTAGAAATTGGGGGGTGGGGGGATAGTAAAGGGATGAAAACGGTTTGGTTTTTGTGATGTGTTGGTTGTTGTAATACTGCTGCAATAAAGATACATAATAAAAAAAAAAAAGTCATTGGCAGTCATCAGGGATGACCTCAGTCCCGAGGACCAGGACTAAGATCAGGACCGGTGTTGAGGAACCTTGAGGTTGATGGCCCTCGAGGATCGGCTTGACATCCGGGGAATTCCTTGAGATTGAGGGCCCGGTAGTTGGGAGTGATGACCTGGCAGAGCCGGGCATCAGAGCCTGCTGCTGGGCCATAAAGTCAGATAAACTGCGCTCCAAGGCCGCCATCCTGGTCTCGAGGCCAGATGGCTCCGCAGCTTTTGGCGTGGGCACCAAAGGACTTGGGCCTGATGCCAGCTCCATTAAGGGGGACTCCTCAATCAAGATGACTTTGGCGGTCCGAGACTGGTCGCCAGATGCCATTGGGGTATTTTGGTCAGCTGCTCCTGCTCCTTCCCCTTGGACTTGTGACAGGGACTGCAGGCCTGGGGCCATGGGGACTTGCCCACTTTCTCAGGCTTGTCTGCCGATACAGTCTTCAAGGGTTTCCGCCTTTTCTTGGGCTCTTCCTTTGGGGTCCAGCTGGAAGACCCAAGGCCTCAGGTCTCCGAGGCAGCACAGTCTTCCCGGGGTTATGGGGTTCTTGAGAGAGCCCTGGAGTGTGGTATCATCTGAGACTCTGATGCAGAGTCCATCTTGTGGAAGAAGGACTCCTGCTGCTGCTGATGGCTCTTAATGGCCTTGGCGGTCATCTTCTTGCAGAAACTACAGTCCAAGGGGTCATGGTCCGGCCCTAGGCATTGAAGGCAGCAGTTGTATAGGTTGGTGTGTGACATGGTGTGAGTGTATCGGTCACAATACTTAAAGCCACTGGCAGATGCCATGATGGGGGAAGATGGCCCCACGAGGTTGAGTGCCTCAGGCCCAGCCAGGGAAAAAAGGGCACAAAGCTGGTTGAGAAACTCTCAAAAAAGAAAGAAAAAAGAATGGACCGGAGACACGATGCCGAGGCAAGCGAGCTCAGGGGTGTGAAAGGGAACTGGTATGCGACTGGAGAAAGAACAATTTAAGAGAAAAACAATGCTTTTTCTGGGGAAAACAGAAACACATCTGGTGGGCTCTGTGGAAGAAAGGAGACTGAAGCAAGATGACACCCTTGGGTGGGACAGGGACAATGCATGTGTGGTGCATGTCTCAAAATCTTTCTTTGAAAGCTGGGGAGAGGCTACTAAGCGGGCTCTATCAGAACCAAAGTCACCCATATGTAAGGACTGACTTCCTGCTTGTTCCCGGAGAACTGCTCCATGCCTGGAGCATTCGTCAAGCTCAAAGTGGATAAGATCCTCGGAATCAATGCCTCCAGTTTCTCCTTCTGGAACAGCTGGATAATATTGGCCTCCTCACAATCCTCTGAAGTTGAGAGTACTTCTTCATCCACATCAGATATCTGAATCCAAGCCACAGTCCAAAACTTGGACAGATACCAGCTAATCCCACCTCCAGGGGGCACTCTTTGCTGGGGACTTTTAGCTATAAGTAATCAAACAGGGCTTACAGTCTCAGCCTGCCACTCCAAGACTGCGCTTGGGGAGACCCAGAGGCCACAGGGTCTCAATTTACATGCCAGAACAACAAGGCCTGTTGTAAAAAGGAAAATAATTCTGGGGAGGACAATCTGTACCCCAGAACCTCTCCCTGTGGAAATGTGTCCCCCTACACCAGTGGACATAGTTGCCATCAATCCTCTAGAGGTTGGGGAGTGGCACACAGCACTGTCACCGGAACCTCCGGCCGGCTGGTTATCCTTACCCACAGCGCCATACACTACCTCCTGCCCTTAGGCACACAAGGCCAGACTAAATGCATCCCCAAGCATAGAAGGGGGCAATAGGAACAACTCAGGAGCTGCCAAGCATAAGAGCCGAGTCCAGAAACCGGAGATGAGACACTACACTTGGCCACCTGCCAACCAATGATTCTTGGAAGAAGACATAAAAAAGTTGAGGCAAGTATCACAACAGCAAGTGCTAAGGCCGTTGCATCTTAAAGGCACGCGTTAACTGCTTTTACTGTGGTGAGCGCTATCTGTGTTTTTACTGTAATACACTTTACAGGCACTAGAACAGGAACACACATTGGAGCTGCTTGGTCAGAACGTGCGTACAGACCGCACGACTTCCAGGTGCACAATAGGAGCAAATGCTACTAGCCGATGCAGAAAATGTCAGGAAACCCCCACACCATGCCAATGGTTGCCAGTGGTCTACCCTGAATTACATCCCACACAGACGGAATCGGGAGCCCTCAACGATGAGGTCAAGCCTTGATACTCCCTGAGATTCCCAGACAAAGGATCCATGCCAGGTTCAGCTCTCCGCCCCTGATACTATTTCACTGTGTTTAAGGTGGATCCCTCTGAGAGCCTTCTGTAATCTTTGGGAGACAGCAAGAGGGAACAGAGGAGGAAGGAGGGGTATTGAGATTGTGTGAGGCTGCTGCATTCTTCCAGATCCTTCAGACTCCTTCTAATTTCTGGCTGCTCAACAGACTCTTATCATTAGTGCATGGGGCTATACCAATTTTCCATCCTCTTATGGCTACCGAAAAGACCACAGTCTAGTGGAGCCTCCCACATCGTGCTCAAATGAAAGAGTCACCCTCAAGGTGGCCGTTCACGATCATTTAATCAATCTTTTTCTTTCAATCTTCAGAATTTTCTTCAGAGAAGAGAAAATCCATCCACCATCTGCTGGAGACAAAGAAATACTGAAGAGATCTCTGGTGGCTGAGGCGAATAGAGGCATAGAGTTGATATCATTGCAACCTGGGATTTTCATTAGTTCTCTGTCTTCACCAATCTGCTGGTAGGCGAACACAACCCACTTGTCTGGACTGGTCTAGCAGGATGATATGGAATTCTGACTTATCGTGTGCAGAATTCCAGCAGGAGTTATAAATGGCCTTTTCTCCATGTATACAGACTTTAGTCCCTCAGAGCACACTTAAAATTTTACCCATTTTTCAAAGAAGGTGTAAATGTGTACATAGGTATTTGGGCGCTATCGGGGCTGATTCTGGGAGCCTATTTTATAAAGGCACATGCCTGTTCTAAGTCTCTTTTATAAAGGCTATGTTACTTTTATAAAAGAGACTTAGAACAGGCATCCTACTATAAAATCAAGTCTGGGATGGGAATAAAAGTGCCATAGCAGATCAGCTGCTAAAGAGGAAGGATCTGCCTAGACTATGCGGCAATTATGCATTTAAATATCATAATTTCAGTCATTTATGCACATAAGTGCCCACTTACACACGGAAAAGATCTCTTATAAAATAATGATTAGTATAAAAGAGGGCGCTTTATTTGCATCTTGTGTATTCACTGTGCGCATTCAGATGGGCAACGTTTGGTCAGAGCATGGGCAGTGCAAGTATGCATAAAATTCCTTAATTTACATGTGCTCTTGCAGAAAGTAGGTGTAGTCATTTCCACTAGCTCTTGGGCTGGTGTAAGTCATCACACCTTAAATTAACGCTTGTACTTTTATGTCTTATTTTATAAAGTCAAGTACACGTTAACTAGGTGCCACTTTATAACATCACCCTCTAAATTTTTTTATTGAAATTAATATAGTTAAAAAGAAGAGTTCAGGTGTCTCATTCTAGGAGCTACAGTGCTGGTCATACATCATGATTCATCAAAAGATCTTTTAAGTCCAAAGAAGGACTTTGTGCAGTACTGGGTCAGAATTCTGTAGAATTTAAATGACAGAAAATGGTTACATAAACCCTTTTTTCTCCAACTCTGCTGTGTATTTCTTACATTATGCTCTCCCTCTCATTTCAATCTTTCCTTTACCTTTTTATTCTTTTTTATACTTTGAAAATCCGTCTTACATTTTTACTGTTTTTTTCTGTCTTATCTTTTCTTCTGCTATCTGTTCTTTTCCCCTCGTTACTCTTCTTCACCTCTTTTTCATGTCTCTCTCTCCCTCTCCCTCCACCTAGAAACCTCTTTCCACTTCCATGCTCCAGTCTACTTTTTACCCATTCCCAGTACTCAGCATCACTCTCTCTTCTGTCTCCTTTCCCTTATTCTATAGCCCCTTCCTCTTTCAGTGATGAGGATATGAGGACCATCCTGCTTGGTAGCTGCCCATGGACCACAATGTTATACTCCCTCCACACTGAGCTGCAGGAGGTTCTCTGCTGGCACCTCTTTCTTCATCCAGTTTCATATTTTTCCAAGAAACATGCAGTGCCCTCTTTTTGAATGAATAGTGCTGAAAGAAACAGGATAGAACTGTGAGTATCCATTGCTATTCTCATCTGATACTGGGATTGAATCACTAATGGTTGCTAACACTGAGGGGGTCATCATATAAGAGGACACCTATGTTGGAAATCCAAGAAGGCACCTATTTTACGTCTATTTTATAAAGGCATCAAACAACAAAATAGTGGTAGTACTCACCATATAAAATTTTCAAAATGGCTATGTGGTCACTTAACACACTCAAGATTCTCAAAGTCTGCCAAAAATAATTTCTTAATATATTTTGGAAATATAACAAAATAATATAATCCTCAGTACCACTACTGTTGTTTGTCTGAGTGAAGTATCCATGCTGCATTTTTGAATAATTAAAAATGATTTTTTTCTTTTATGTTTTTTGAGTATTACGTTTTTTGTTGGTTATATTTTATAAATGCAACAAGGTGCCTATGTGCCTTTATAAAACAGGCTCCAAGATCCAGCCAAATAGCATGCCAGTGCTGACACACACAGTTACACTTGCTTTAAAGCTGGTGTAAATGTGTGCACATACTCTATGCGTGTACCTACATATTTTATAAAATACTGTGGCACTGCAGACCAGCTGCAGGCAGAAGAAAAGGTTTTAAACCCAGAAAAAAAGAGGTAAACACCGGCTGCAGCATCACGAGGAGCCATATAGGGGGAGCCAGAGAGACCTCTGGAGGACTGAGGAACCACGCCCTAGAGCCAATGATGCAATACCAGCCAACACCCAAGGTAGAAAGGGAAGAATTCCTTTTAAAAGCTCAGATGACTGGAGGAAGTCAGTCCGGTACGGAGAGTGGCAAAGAGACTCTCAAGGAGGTTCGCAAGCAGATTGGCAAGGAGACTGCCAAGGAGTTGTGCAAGGAGTTCCAGTTCCAGCTTTGCATGGATGTTCGGAGGATCCAGGAATAGGAGTCCTGACCGAGGGAAACGGCCTAGCAGACTCAGCAGAGCCAGGTGAAGAAATCTGCTGTAAATGTTTCAAAAGAGGAAAAGGTACACTTTCCAGGAGGGAAAGATACTATAAGGAAGCTGACCCTGAAAGGAGGAGGACTGCAGTAGAAAGTCCAAGGCCTGAGAGTAACAAGGGTCAGCCACTGTTGAAAGGAGCAACAAGGAATAGCATACAAGGAGGTGAAAGAGGAAGGGTGAAGGGTAACTTTCAAAGCCCTGGGAGAAAGGAGCTGTGGCACAAACAAGGCCTAACTCCAGCAGCAGACAGACCTGCGAACCAAAGGCCTACCTGGGCATCTGAGAAACCGAGACCCAGCAGGAGCAGGCCTCAGCCCTCACCTCACTGCAAGAGCCTTAGAAGAAAAGGTAACTGCCAGTTTAATAATTATGATTTTAGGAATGCTGTGATACAGAAGGAGCAGGGCATTGGAGAATGCTGTCCTTTTAGAGGCATTCAGGAGACAAGATATAAACCTGCATTAAACAGGAAACTTGCTAAAGAAGAAACAGTGTGTAGGAGAGACTGTTCCTGTTACAAAAGTACACAAAGCAAGGACTTACCTTTTAATGCTGACCATTGGCACATTATACAAACGTTACACAGAAAGCCTGAAAGAGAGTCCCCAGACATTCCGGACTGCGAGCCCATGCAGGTTGAATTCCCAGGGGATCCCTCAGATATTCCAATGGACTGTAGCTATTGCCTGACCGAAAGGATTGAGCCCTAGCAGAGGAATAGCTGTGGCCTGTATGCAAAGTTTAATGCTGTATTCAGTTTTGACACCACTGTGAAGTTAACAGAGTTTTCAGTTCATGTTTTTCCTTTTACCTGGAGCAAGGACATTTTCTTTTGTGTGTGCTGATATATTCTGAGCTAAAGGAACCTATTTGCAAAGTGGGAAATAAAAGCCTTATAATTTCCCTACCCTCGGACTGTTATTTCTTGGGAGCTCTTAGTTATCCAGAAGGCTACCGGGCCTGCAAGAACCTGGGCCCTGCACTCGAACTAAGCTCCTCCACAAACAAACTTTCTTCTTCCATGTCCACCCCCTTTCTGTTGGGTTCCGCCACTACCACCAAGGGGGCGGTGTGACAATACACATGTACTTTGCAACTCCACTTTCGCTCTGCCCAAACTATACCCCTGAGAATGCCTAGAAGTGGCATGGATAAGGAGGCACGATTTTGTCACTGCATGAACTTATAAATATGCATTAACAGTCACATAATTTTATAAAAGGCCTTTCCATGCATAAAACTGGCTACATATATGGAAAAATCTTTATAAAATTGATGCTTACCAATGATGAAAGTGTTTTTGATGTTATAGTGGGAGATCATCTCGCATCCAGTGATCACCAGATGGTGTCGTTCAGTATTAGGACTACGGCTGATAAAATCCATTCAAAAGCGAAGGTATTAGACTTTAGGAAAACTAACATTGCCAAGATGAGCCAAGGAGTCGTTAGTGGGACGAGAACAGCTGGGGGATGTAGAAAAACAGTGGACAAAACTGAAAGGGGATATTTTAATGGCAACCAACCTTTTTGTTAAAATGGTACATAAAGGTAAAAGGAAAAGGAGACCGCTATGGTTGTCAAAAGAAGTAGCTGAAAAGATGAAGAATAATAGGGAGACCTTCAGGAAATACAAGAGATCACAGAGAGAGGAAGACAGGCATCTATATTTGGAAAAAATTTGAGAAGCTAGCAAAGTAGTCAGGAAAGCAAAGATTCAAAAAGAAAAAGAAATAGCCAGTGCAATAAAATGGGGGGATAAGACATTTTTCAGATATGTTAGTGAGAAGAGGAAGGGCAAATGTGGTATTATCAGACTCAAGGGTGAAGGGGAGGAATATGTAGAAGCTGATAAGGATAAAGCAGAATTGTTTAACAGATGAAGAACCAGAAGCAGGACCTCAGAAAACACCCACAAACAGGAACAGAAGTGAGGGACATCTTGAACGATTTTCAGAAGGTTGTGTTCGTGAGGACCTAGCTAAACATAAATTAGACAAAGCGATTGGACCGGATGGGATACACCCGAAAATAATGAAGGAACTTGGGGACGTTCTAGCAGCTCCACTGACAGTCCTTTTCAATGCCTTTTTGGAGTCGGGAGTGGTGCCAGAGGACTGGAGAAAGGAGCATGTGGTCCTTTTACACAAAAGCAGAAGTAAGGATGTAGTTGAAAACTACAGACTGGTTAGTCTAACCTTTGTCGTGAGTAAATTATTGGAAATGCTGCTGAAGAGAAATAGTGAGGTTTCTGGAGTCCAACGGATTACCGGATCCGAGGCAGCATAGATTCACTAGAGGCAGGTCTTGTCAGACAAATCTGATTGATTTCTTTGACTAGGTGACATGGATTTGGACTGCGGGAGAGCCCTAGTGGTGCATTTAGATTTCAGTAAACCTTTGACACTGTTCGCAAAGGCAACTTATAAACAAGTTGAGCACCCTAGGGATGGACCCTAAAGTTACTGCTTGGGTTAGAAACTGGTTGAGTGGGAGGCAACAAAGGGTACATGTAAATGGAGCTCACTCTGAGGAGAAGGAGGTTACCAGTGGTGTGACCCAGGGATCTGTTCTTGGTCCGATTCTTTTTAACATTTTTGTTAGTGATATTGCGGAAGGGCTGTCGAGTAAGGTTTGCCTCTTTGTGGATGATATCAAAATCTGCAATAGAGTAGATACCCAGGATGGTGTAGATAATATGAGGAAGGATATAGCTAAGCTGCATTTGGGCTGCAGCAATCCAAGAGAGCAATATAGTATAAGGGGTGAAGTACTTCTGTCCACAAAAGAAGAGCGGGACCTAGGTGTGATTGTGTCTGATAATCTTAAAGTAGCTAAACAAGTAGAAAAGGCAATGGTGAAAGCTAGAAAGATGCTTGGGTGCATAGGGAGAGGAATGGCCAGCAGAAGAGTAGGGAGGAGTAGCCTAGTGGTTGGGGCAAGGTACTTCAGGCTGGAAGGTCAGGGGTTCAAATCCAACTAGAGGACAGCAACCTTGGGCCGGAAGGACTGGGGTTTCTAGTCCCACAGATGCTCCTTGTGGTCTTGGGCAAGCCACTTAACCCTCCATAGCCCATGTTCCCTGTAAGTATTAGTGTATGTGTCTCATATCCCTGCATGTTAAATGTATCCCCCAATTGTGTTGTGACCGCTTTGATTGAAGGATAAGGTGGTATACAAAACCGTCTAAAGAAAGAAAGAAAGGAGGTGATGGTGCTTCTGTATAAGTCTTTGGTGCAGCCTCATTTGGAGTATTGTGTGCCATTCTGGAGACCACACCTTCAAAAGGATATAAACAGGTTGGAGTCAGTGCAGAAGGTTGCTACTAAAATGGTTAGTGATCTTCGTTATAAAGCATATGAGGACAGACTTAAGGAGCTTAATATGTATACTTTAGAGGAAAGGTAGGATAGAGGTGATATGACTGAGACGTTTAAATACCTCCGTGGCATAAATGCAAAGGAGGAGAGCCTCTTTTGATTGAAAGCAAGCTGTGCTATGAGGTGACATAGGATGAGGGTGAAAGGGAAAAGACTCAGGAGTAACATGCAGAAATATTTCTTTATGAAAAGAGTGGTAGATACGTGGAATAGTCTCTCAGTGGAGGTGACAGAGATGAGGACAGTATTTGAATTTAGAAAAGCATGGGACAAACACAGAGAAGGAAAAATGGGGACTATGGTAGTAGTTGATATGGAAGGGCAGGCAAGATAGGCCATGTGGTCTTTTTCTGCCATCATGTTTCAATGTTTCTATGTAAAATTACCCCCCAGTAATCATGGTAATTATTTATTTATCATTATTAGTATTTAGCTCACACCTTTCTAGTAGTAGTTCAAGGCAAGTTACAATCAGGTACTGTAGGTATTTCTCTGTCCACAGAGGGCTTACAATCTAAAGGGCTGATGCAGAAAGCCAGCTCTGAAGTTGCATGCTCTCAAATCTGTACGTCTCTATACAGCGCACTGATAATGTGCAACTTCAGCACCATCATGCAGAAAGGGAGGCATATGCAAGTTAGCCATGCGTTAAACTGTGGTACAAATGCCAGCATTAAACTGGGAAAGCAAGCCAAACACGTGCGCACAGAAGTTGGTGCAAGTTTGGCATACTCTCCCAGAGAAAAAGGGGCACCGCATGGATAATTTGCATAAGTGTCACAAAAGTAGTTTGATGGCACCTGGAACTTCCCCTCAGGTGATCCAGGCATTGGGGAAATCCTCCAATGCCATCAAAATACTGTCGGGGCCACGCACAAGACGTTTAAGCCACCTCAGGCCCAGGCATAGAGATATTGGCGCTTCGGCTAGTTATGCAATCTTCTACGGGTTTCTTTGCATTGGGCGCAGACAATATTAGCATCCATTTTAATACGTGCAGCTCATTTGCCTATAATTTAAATATGCTTGGTGTTACTGTATGCGCTCACTTTTCCTTTGCTGTTTGTGCA
Organism: Ichthyophis bannanicus; assembly: GCA_033557465.1. NCBI lineage: Eukaryota > Metazoa > Chordata > Amphibia > Gymnophiona > Ichthyophiidae > Ichthyophis > Ichthyophis bannanicus. Next base: position 911,969,665 of record CM066032.1, on the reverse strand, counting down.
TGCGTTCGTCTCTTTCCTGCATTTAGCGTGTCGGAACTTGTGCTTATAAGTTACGTTATGTTGGTCTTTCTGCATTGGCCCATAAGTTTGTACCTGAGGCAATGGAGGGTTAAATGACTTTCCCAAGGCCACAAGGAGTGTTAGTGGGATAAATAAAGGCTTAATCACTAATGATGTAATGTACATGATAATCCATTCTAAATTGATATGTGCATACGTACTAAATATTCCAAGAGGATGATAATGAGTTCATTTGCTATTTTTCACCGTTTTTCTATACAACAGTAAATTTATTAAGACCATCAAGCCCCAGTAAATTTAGCACCACATTGAGGTAGCTATTAAAGATTTTGACAGAAGGGGAGTGGCCTTAGCCTTGGAACCTCCCCAACAAATCCAGAAGATCCATTCATAGTCACCAATTTATACCCTGCATCTCAGAATCTAAAACTTTTTCTCACACTCTTCTTTCTTCCCTTCCTAAGATAAGAAATATGGTCCCTGGTCCCTGAATCCCACTGGCATTCCCTCATATCACTATCTAAAGTCGACCTCCAAGTCTCCCTTATCCTTCTATTACCCCCCCCCCCCCCCCCCCCCCCCGTTTACAAAAAAGTGGCTACCAAGCCCCCTTTACTTTTCCTCAAACTCTCCAGAATGGCTATTTACCACGCCAGCAGATCTCTGAATTTTTTCCAGTAGGATAGAATATAATAATCTCCTGCTGATACTGCCACTGATCTCAAAGTGGTGCTATCTAGTGGGGATTCAGACTATATCATGCACAACTATTATACATTTTTTTGCATGCCGTTTAGTCACTCTGCCTAATTCTTAAATCTAATATTGACAATATGCGTTTATGTCTGTGCAGATGGTAATATGTGGAAAAGGAGAGACAGTACCGTGATATGTAAGGCGATCCTCTGATTCACTTTACTAGTAATGGGAGCTCTAAGTTACCATCCTAGGGTGTGTGTAAAAGGGAAGTAAGGGGTCAATATTTAGTCACAGTGCTGAGTATTCTTTTTAAACATTGACCACTGTGACTAAATAATATATGGATAGTCAGCATTAGTATCCGGATAGTGGCCAGAGCTGAATAACCAGATTCAGACAGTTTCTATCCAGACAGTGGTAATATTCATTTTGCTATTCAACTAGCTAACCACATAAACATAGGACAACTTTTTTTCTGGCCTAATTTTTGGTTAGTGGTCTGAATGTCACCGCTAACTGGATAAGTTTGAACCCTACCCCAGCTCTGCCATGGACCATACCAGCACTATCAGGATAATGCCGAGGCAGTTGGAGGAGATATTCAGTGTCACTATTCAGACAGTGTCCCTGAGCATTTCATTAGCTAACAGTTGATACGCGCTTTCAAATATTGGCCCCTAAGTGTTCTAATTATATATGGCAGGTATTCCCTTGCTGGAAAGACCTGTGAGATACATTCCCCTGTTTGATAAGGAGAGAGGTATATGGTGTTAGAAGGTTGGGAGGAAGAAAGGAAAGTAGGAAGGAGCTGGACACCCTCTCCTGTAAACCATTGCAGTTATTTTCATGCTGAGTCTAGAGTGACATAAGAGGAGTTTGGCATTAGAGGGAGAATCTGGTTGCCAGTGAGAAGAAGTGTCCAGCAAAGAGGAGTCATGAATCATCAGAGGAGCCATAGGAGGAAATTGCTGTAATTTGCTTTTATTGTTATGATCAAACTGTAATAAAAGGCCATATAACAATTTTTAAGATATTTCTTGATTAAAATTAGAGGGGACAGGAGATGAGTACAGGGAAAATTCAAATATCTAAGATTCTGCATCCTGGAGGCATTATCCAATGACTCCATACGGCGGTGAATCAATAAGCTATCTTTAACAGACAATGTAGCTACAGCCTGCAATATGGAAGTCTGACCATCAACTTTGACAACTTGGGAATCTAACTTAATAATTTGGTCATCATATTGAGTAAACTTTGCTACAGATTCAACAGTGAAAACAGAAAACTGCTATAATGAGCCAGATAATGTCGCCTCAAGGCGAGAGATAAGGTCCCACAGGTCTTTCAAAGAGACACCTCTCGCTGCTACCTGGGGCATCTGACAACCAGAAGCACCGACTGAGGCAACATTAGTAGGAAGAATCACCAGCCTAGGCACTGGTACCTGCAGCTTCAATGGCAGACGAACCATATCCAACCTCCACAGTTGCCACTATTGGGCTCACTACAGAACCTATGCCAGTAAGTTGTGATGGAGTAATTTCCCCAAAACCGAAGAAGAGGCAACCGGGGATATGGAAGCATCTAACACAAAAGAAGTCTCCATTGCTTGAGTCTCAATGAAATGTCTGTCCATAGAGACTAAGGGGTATGTTTACTAAACAGTGGTAAAGGAGCAGTCTTTTCTGTGCGGTATTGGCAGCAATAAAGGATTACCTTATTGCGTGAGTGAAGACAATGCAGTCTGCCACCCAGATGGAGAGGCTGCATTTTGTGACTGCCTGCCCCAAGCAATTGGGATCGTAGGTCACGAAGAGCCTTCCAGACTTGCTGGGTGCACTGCAGATAGAAGGCAAGAGCCCTCTTGCAGTCGAGTGTATGCAAAACCGGTGATGCCTGGTTGGCATTGGATCTCGGGAAGAAGGTGGTCAAGACTATCTCCTGATTGAGATGAAAATCTGAGACAACCTTCGGCAGGAACTTGAAGTGGGTATGGAGGACCATCCTGTTCCTATAGAAGCCGATAAACTCCAAGGATTGCGCCGTTCGAAGTGGGACTTGCGGTCGTTGAACAAGAACCCCAGGCGCTCGAGGAGGAGGATTATGCGTGATGCCACCAGGCAGGCTTCCCCAGCCTGGGGCCCCGTGATGAGCCAGTCATCGAGGAAGGGGAAGACCGGTATGCCCTGCCGTCTGAGGGAGGCGGCGGCCGCAGAGAGGCATTTTGTGAAGACCCAAGGAGCAGATGCGAGTCCGAAGGGGAGCACCCTGTATTGGTAATGCTCCCCTTGCACCCTCAAGCACAGGAACTGCCTGTGCTGGGGGTGAATCAAAATGTGGGCGTAAGCGTCCCTGAGATCCAAGGAGCATAGCCAGTTGCCCTGCTGGAGGAAGGGCAGCAGGACGCCAAGTGATAGCATTTTGAACTTCTCCTGCACCAGAAACTTGTTTAGTTTTTGGAGGTTGAGGATGGACTGTAGGCCCCCCGATTTCTTCGGAATGAGGAAGTACCAGGAATAGAAGTACATCAATGAGAGTGTATGCGTATGCGTGTGTGTGTGTGTATGGTTCCCCTTTGTCCTGTGGCTTTCTGCACTGCAAGTTGGCTCACATTGTCTGAGTCTTTCCCAGCCTGTTTGGAAAATGTGAGTAAGGTGAGGCAGATAATTGTGGATATCACCTGAAACAGCACAGATTGGCCTGGATGTGTCTGCCACAATGGTAGGGTCACTGGCTGAGATGCCATTATGCCCGTCTGCCACGTGCATTGCCTGGGTGGCCACTGTATGTCATGCTGAGATGGCACTCTCACTATGACCAAAAATTGACCATTAAATTTGGAGCTGGAATGGGGGAGCTTGTGAGACCTTTTCCTTCTATACCATTCATTTGACGTATATGATTTACATAGTTCCTCCTTTTGGTGATGTAATTTGCAGCAGCCATTCACAATCTGTGCAAGCATTGTGAAATACGAGCCATAGAGCTCGGCATTTTTTGGCACCAGATCCTTTCTCCTAAGCGAGCTGCACTTGAGGCAGGGCTGGTTGGCCCGCAACACGCGTGTCTGCGGTTGTTGTGGATTCTGGACTGTTGAAGCTAAGTTTAGCCATTTCAAGTTTCATTTATTTCACTGTGAAGTTACACTGATTAAAAAGGGTCTCACTCACATTGGGTGTTGTTGTACAGTCACTCTCCCCTGTTTTGTGAGACCCGACAAACAATTAATGAAGTATAGATCTATTCTGCTTGCACTACAGACAATCTTCTGTTGATTCTATTTAGTTTAGTGGTTGTTCTGTGTTTCTGTGTTTTCAATTTTTTGATTTTCAAAAATTGACCATGGCACAGCTATGTATCCACATAGCTTTATGATTCTATCTGGCTCCAGTGATGTGGAGGCATTCTCTGTTACTCACTGAGTACAATGGCTGGGTGTCAATGCTAAGTATCCTAAGGCAGAGTGCTTGTGGTCACCCTATGCGCATGCTGACCAGCAGACCTACTGTAGTTGGTCTGTGCTTGGCTGACATAACCCTGTGCTGTAGTTAATTGTTAGTTCTCAATGACTGGGGCAGCAGTAGTTCATGGCTTACTCACTGGAGTCCTGACAGGACTGCAGCAGGAGCCCCACACCAGCCTATACACCACCACTGCAGTGGCTGTCCACAGCAGCAAAATATTGAACAAGACACTAACCTGCATTGCTATTGTAAAATTAGTGTCTAATGGGGCAGAACTGCTGCTGTCATTGTCACCCTCAGGAAAAACTCTGCCTAGAGTCGAAACATGCTTCTAGGGATTTGGAAGGCAACAGTTGACTCTTTCCCTGATAGATCACCCAGTCAAGTCTTTCCAAAAAGAACACCACTCAGGACACCACCTGAGATGCCTCTGGAAAGGGAACAGGCTCAGAAAAGCTAGTCGTCCAGATATGGATGGACACAGAACCCTCGGCACTTCAGCGCTGCAGCCGCCACCACTTTGACCTTGGAGAATGTCCTTGTGGTGGTGGAAAGCCCGAAAGGGAGGGCAGCAAACTGATAATGAGAGACAAGCATGGCAAAACGCAGATTTTTTGCTGATCCGCCTGGATCAGGATATGAAAATACACCTCGGCCAGATCCAGAGAAGCCAAGAATTCCCCTCAGCACACTGCTTGAGTTACGGAGCGCAAAGTTTCTATCTAGAAGCACAGGACGCACAAGTGCTCATTGACCCCCTTGAGAAACCATCTTTTTTGGACACCATGAAATAGCTGGAGTATCTACTCTTGCCCTGCTCATCCGCGGGGACAGGCACCACTGCCTTCAGGCACAGCAACTTGTCCAGGGTGGTCCGCACAGTGGCACTTTGATCGCAGACCCACAATGGGAGATGACGAAAGCATCCGGAATCATCTCTTTACATTCCAGGATATAGCCGAAATGAAAGGTATCTAGCACCCAGCAGTTCTTGGTAACCCAGATTCATTCCTGAAAGAAAAGGTGAGGCCTGCCTCCAACCAGAGGATGCAGGGAATGAGCCTCTAACCTGTCATTGAGCAGCACAGGAGGGGCCTCCTCTGGAGGGGACAGAGTCCCCGGGCTCACACACTCCACGAAAGGGCTGAGAATGAGCCCGGTCCATAAAGGCAAGAAGGGCTCTCCAGGTCGGTAGCGATGGAATTCCCGAGACCCCCGTGAGTCCAATGAGCACTCCTGCGAGAAGCGGGTGAAGGCTGATGGAAAAGGAGTTCCTGCTCACTACACGGACCTGTCCTCCAGAAGGCAAAAGATTTTGTCTTGCCCAGGTCCTTTATAGAAGTGCCCCTCTAAGGCCATATGGGCAACCGGGCTTTGAAATAGGAGTCTGCTGCCCCATGTCAATGCCAAGCCAATGCCATGTCATCACTGACAGGGCACAATCCCTGGCCGCTCGACGTACCAGGTCGTACATGGTATCAGAAAGGAAGGCCATAGCCAACTCCAGAAGAGGGTTAGAATCATCCAGTGGAAGAGTATTAATCCACTGTGGCAGGGCCAGAAATGTCAGGTCTGCGCATACCACCAACTGAAGAATAGCAGCTGCCGCAGCAAACTGGTTCGTCAACAAAAATACACCTTTCAGTTCAGAGTATCTTTCAAGGCCAATCCACCTTCCACAGATGCATCTATCCTGGAAATATCAAACTACACAATGCACTCCTCTCTGAGAGTGCAGCAATGTTCTTATATCATAAGCCCCTTAGGAAGGGAGTTGGAGGAATCCCACCCTGACTGGAACAAACCCTTGAGCACCTCTGGGAGCAGAAGATAGCAGTGGATTTCCACACTCCTTGCAGGAGTGGATACCTCTTTGATTCTTGCTCCATGTTTGGAGCATCTGTCAAGCTTAAGGTGCATAAGACCCTGGGGTCAATGCTTCCAGTTTCTACTCCCAGAACAGATTGATAACACTGGCCTCCTCACAAGCCTCTGAAAGCAAGAGTACTTCTTCATCCACATCAAACTTCTCAATCCAAGTTACAGTCCAAATCTCAGACAGATCCCAGCTGATTCCCATCTCCAAGGGGCACCCTTTGCAGGGACGCTTAGCTATCAATTGAACAGGGCTTCCACTCTCAGCCTGCCCCTCACAAGACCACAGGGTCTTAAATTCCACACCAGAATGACCAGGCCTGCTGTAAAAGGAAAATAATCCCAGGGAGGCCAAACTGGACTTTGGAAGCTCTCCTCGTGGAAATGACCCCCCACACTAGGACATAATCACCATTGATCCTTACCTAGAGGATGGGGAGAGGCCCACAGCACAGTCACCGAAGCCTCTGGCTGGCTGAATATCCTTACCTGTAGCGCCATCCGTTACCTCCTGCCCTGAGGCAGGCAAGGTCTGACTAACAGCATACCCTGGCTGAAAGAAGGGGAGTAGACCCTCCAGAGATGACTCAGAAGCAGTCATGCAAGAAGGACAGAGTCCAGAAGCCGTAGATAAGGCATCTCGCTTGCCACAGGCCAAACATTTCCTGGAAGAAGGCATAGAGAGTGAAGGCAAATATCACAACAGTGGATACTAAGACCGTGGCAGCCTGAAGCTTGCAATGTGCGTTACAGGTGCGAGGATAAGAATGCACTTTGGAGCTACTTAGGTGGAACATGTGCAAGGACCATGCGACCACCAGGTACACAATATTACTAATAGCGTGTACAGAAAACAGTGGGAAATCCCCACACAGCGCCAACAGTCACCAGCAGTCCACCCTGAATTGCTTCCAACAAAAACAGAATCAGTAGCCCCCAACAAGGACAATGACAAAGTCAAGCCTTGGTACTCAGCCCTTGAGAGCTCCAGGCAGAGGATCCATGTCGGACTCAGCTCTACTCCCCTGAAACTGTTTCTCTGGCTTGGCAGCACTGCGTTTAAGGTGGCTGGCAGGCAGATTCCTCTGCGAACCTTCTGCAATCTTCGGGATAGAGCAGGGGGAACAGAGGAGGAGGAAGGGGGGGGGCATTGAGGTTGTGTGAAGCTGCTGAATTCTACCATCCTTCCAGATCCTTCCAATATTCTGGCTGCTCAATAGGCTCTTATCCTGGGTAAGAGTGTGGATGTGAACCAATTTTCGCTCTTCCTATGGCTACTGAAAAGACCGCAGTCTAGTGCAGCTTCCTATGTCATGCTCAAGTGAGAGAGTCACCCTTAAAGTGGTCTGTAACAAGCATTTTTTAGAGAGATACAAAGGAGAGCACTCACACCTGCAGGGGAGTAGCAGAAACAAACAGGAGCAGGTGCACCAATAGTAACAGGTATAAGCAGCTTTATTGTGAGAAACATCCCAATGCGTTTCAGCTGAACGCCTTCTTCAGGGACTCAAACCTCAAATGCAAACATAAAAATTAAAAATCAAATACATAAAAAGTAAATAAATATACCAGATGAAATAAAATATACATATATATATATAAAGAGTAAATATACTATAAAACATTCTCAAAAAAACTAAGGCTAATAGGACATGCTATTCTGCCCTTAGAAACAGTGCAATCGGTATCCATTTTTAAAAAGTACTAAGAAAACTGTGCAAATTAGAATCAATACTAAAATGGCAGATATGTGAACAAACAATTAAGACAGCATACACTAAAAGCATGTGGAGAGATGAGGAGGAAAGATAAACACATTGTCCATGTGAAACTCACTGTGTCGCTGCTCACAGTAAACTAGTTCAGACGATAATTTTGCACATCTAGCAATCCTATAGTGTAAAGCAGGGATAAGGTAAGGTCAAGGAACCTATAATCATTTTACAGAACCTACTAAGGAGCCGCCGAGAAAAAACATCTTGGAAACTATAATGGAAGAAAACTGATGAAACTTGTCTTCTCGATGAAATGTATGAACTTCTGATGCCAAACCAAACATGAGGTAGTTAGGCAATGATGATGCCCATTTAAATCCAGCAGAATTTGCACCAAAAAGATCTGAGTGCATTGACCTACTGAAAAGAGACCTGATTAAATGGCTGCAAAATTAATATACATCCAAAACTGTGTTGTATTAAGACAATGAACAGAAATCATTATGTAAGAGATATAACAATTTTAAAAAGCATAGATTAAAAAAAGGGGGGGGGGGAGATTGCTAAAAAATGATCTTTAAAAAGGAGCAATGCTCAATAGCTAAGTGCTGCCAAAGGCATCTATACAGAGTGGGCCTGATTCTGAGAAAGACATACAGGGCGGATGTAAACGTCCAAAATGTGTATGCGATTCTGTGCCCGGGCAGCTAGACGTGTATCAGCGCAACAGAATACGGGGTTGTACATCTGCGGCGTTAAACATGCAACTTGCAGTCTGCGCGTAAGTTGCACGTGTAGCTTCGCTTCTTTGCCGTGAATGTGTAGTTCTGAAAATGTGTCCACCTGCACAGTTGTCCACATGCAAAACGAAACAGGATACAGTAATTCCGCCCTCTTGCCACTACAGCAGACCCATAGAAAATGGCAACGAAGGCAAGCCAACTTCTCAGAAGCCGAGACTCACCTGCTTTGCAGGCTAGTTCTTGAAAATGAACATACCCTGCTCCCAATGGGACACAGCGAGCCAACCCTAGCTGCAGCATGCAGGGTCTCGGAAAGGATTAGGACCACCCTAGTGCAGTAAGTAGGGCAAAGCAGGAAAGGGAGGAGGCAGGGGAAATTCATGTGGTGGGACAAGGACATTGCCCTACCCCCGATGCAGACACATCCTGGCCAATCCGCCCTGTTTCAGGCCATACCCACAATACTTTGCTCCTCATCATGCACATTTGCAGGCTAACGCTGAAACAGCTTAGGCCAGGGGTGGCCAACTCCAGTCCTGGTGCACCACAATCGAGCCTGGTTTTCATGACATCCCCAATGAATATCCATGGTATATTTGCATACAAGGAGAGGTAGTGGATGCATGAATATTCATTAGGGACATCACAAAAACCAGGCTGGATTGTGGTGCACCAGGACCAGTGTTGGCCACCCCTGTTTTAGGCACTTAAAGGCTCAGTGAGGAGTAGAAAGCTACAAAATAATGGATAGACACACACACACGCTCACACTCACACATGCATGCAAAAATGAGGATGGTTTGCATTCCTGCTTGCCACTCTGGTCCCAGTCTCAGCTCAGGCATTGTTAAGGCGTGCTCATTGTGCAGGGATTAGTAGTGCACTCTAATGTTAATGGCTGCTCAGTGTACAGGTGCTGTCAGCCTCACTCTCCATCCAGCTAAGGATAGTGGAGCCTGTCTCTGTGGATGTTTGTACTCTTGTTGGCCGATTCATTGGGGATTGCACATGTTGGTGTTCTACCCTCACTGTGGGATAAAATTTACCCATAGGGATATGCACTGTATGACCCTCCGCTCATATACACACCAACTGTGTGTAGGGCACCACAGTGCTGCTACATGGTTACTACCGTCCCTGGGGATGACATGCTTCCCATCTGACAGACCTTGGCACATGTTACACTGCATATGGCGCACTGGATCAGGGCATGACATTGGTCTGCTGCAGGTGGGTGCCACTGCCCCCTTTGCCAACACCCCCCCCCCCCACACCATGCTGATATGCCCATGTGCTGTCAGTGTTGGTGGTGTGCAGTCCCAGGCCAGCCAACATGCAGGTTGGCGGGTGCCTAGGGTGCAGAGTCTGGGGAGGGGCAGAGGCATACATGGATGGCCACACATCCTCCCCACAACCATCTGCCTCTCCAGGAACCTCATCACCGCCTGCCAGTGTCATCTCTCCTCAACCTGGGGGACAGACGGCTGAGGGGAGTTATGATAGAGATCTATAAAATATTGCCTGGAGTGGATTAGGTAAACATAGATCGATTGTCTACACCATCAAACTGTAGTGGGGCAAGAGGACATGCAATGTGGCTACAGTGTAGGCCATTGAGGGCTGCAGTGTAGGCCATTGAGGACTACTGGGAGTGAATGGTTTCTCAGTCAATGCATATTCAAACTCTGGAATCCATTTCCAGAGGATGTTGTAAAGGCTGCTAGTGTGGCTGGGTTTTAGGAATGTTGGGACAGATTCCTTGGGAACGGTCCAGAAACCATTACTAATGAGGGGTCCAGAATATCCTCTGCCTGCCCACTACACGCACTGTGGATTCTGTGCATCTTTTGGGGAACCAGCTAGGTACATGTGACCTGAATTGGCCACTGTTGGACACAGGATACTGAGCATGATGACTTTGGTCTGACAGTCTGTATATTTTCAAGTCCTATGTTCCTATGTGCCACCTAGGCAACAGCCTGGTCTGCCCTGAGCACCAGCAGCCCTGACTATGCGGCCCACATGCACCCTCCTTTGCCCCATTTGAACCATCAACATAGTGCCCTTTCATTCTTGGGCACTATGCTGTTGCTAATGGAACACTACTATCGCTCTCTTGGGCTCCCCTGTCTGTGCATCACATTGCAAACGTTTAAATAGGCTCTCTCTCCCCAAAATACACCCTTTCCGCCAGGTTTTGATATGCATTAGGGTTCCTGCTGTTAAGATACCGTCATTATGGGATCATGCCTTGTTCCCACACACTCCCTGCCCATTGACTCCCCACTCTCCACCCCAAGGACGCCTACCCTCCACCCACAGGGCACTTTACAATGCTGGTACTGTCAGTGCATGCTAAAGTTGCATTAGTGTCCACTAATGACATATTAGTACCCGCATAAGTGCCCCATTAGCGTGTGCTAATGGCATATATGCTACATTACTGTGGTTTAGTAAACATGCCCGCAAGCAGAACACGGAAGGAACTGCAAAGATCCACAGTGAAGATGGGAGTATCCATCCACCAGGTGGAATGTGACAAATCAGAACAGACACAGAGGGGATGAATGCTTTGCAATGCATCGTAGATAGAGGCATGCTCACCACCTGTCCACTATTGTCTACAACCCACCCAATGCACCCAGGCATCCCAGTGCCACCCGTTGTTACCCGACTTATCTGACCAGCCCTGGTAAGAGCAGCAGACACAATCATGGTCACGTTCTATCCTGAAGTGATTACAGAGGTACCGCGCCATAAATAGGATAGTGCCCATCTGGAAAGTGGCAGCCCAAATGCTTGCACAGCAGCCATAAAACAGGATAGGCCTCATTCTGTCCTGCAAGTGGATCCCCTTTGTATGGGTGCTACACGCATACTGGGGCTGGAAGATGGTGACCAACACATCAAGGAGATGTGCAGACCACTGTGGTAACTGCTGGACCGCAGGTACTGTACGAGGGGGTTGGTAACATATGTGCATGGGGGGGGGGGGTAAGGAGGGGATAAGTGCCCTAGTCATGTTTTTGTGGTGCTTTGTGTGGATCCTGTTTGTGTCATTGGGACAGGATAGGCTGGTCTGGTTTGACAGTTGGATGTGTGTTGAATCTGAGAGGGCAGGTCAGTGTTGTTGCCAGGTTTGCATATTGCCACAACAGGGAGGAGTGGGAGGACCGGGGGTGGCGGGGGGCGGGGGGGTTGGATGGGGGTCCATTGCTTGGTGCCATTAATGTTCTGTTTCAGGCAGCAGCAACTCATCCAAGCAGCAAGCTCTGACAGGTGGGCAGGGACCATGGCATGGGATGAAGGTGGAAGCACAGGTATTGTGTGATAGGACAGGGTGACAAAGGCACAACACTGCTTTTCCTGAGCCATTAGGAAGGTGTGTGTGCATGTGGGAAATGGGTGCAATGGGGGCTGGAGTGCATACAGGGCACACCTGGGATACACCAACTGGGATTGCCCGAATGGCAGAGGTGTACCAACAGTGACAGTCCTGATGGGACAATGGGTGGGTGCAGATGAGGCACATGTGTACCTGGAGCCCTGATGGCCCATACCATCCCTGTCTGCCATCCTGTATTTCTGAAGTATATGTGTGGGGGACTGTGGGGTGGCTGGTGGTTCCAGAAAGCAGTGGTCAACACTAGTGGTAATAGCCTTTGGTAACAGGCACATTCTGGCAAACCGTGGCCTCCACATGCAAGATATTGTGTCATTCAGCTATGTATGTGATGCTGACCCTGGGAAGGGTGAGATGATGCACACTGCATGTCTGCTGTGTCATCACCATCTATCCGATGTGCATTTGTTGCATGGTCAGAGCAGACATGCACATGTTGCATCATCACATAGCTAAATGAGGTGTGACAAAAAAGAAAAGAGACTGTGGCAGCCACACCCATGACTCAATGCCAATTGGCTAACCGCTTATATCACTGTATTGTGCAACATCTTGCCAGTATTCCGCTATACTATTTTTCATCTCTCTCACTCTGGTTTTCTTTTTCAGTTTTTTTTGTAGCACACTACTCCATCGCTTTGTCATGCAACTGGATGTGGCAGAAATATGGAGCAAAGAATCAACTTGAAATTTCTGGTTAAGTAGGAGAAGGGCCCAACTGAGTGTCTCCAACTTCTCCAAAAGGCTTATGGAGAAAATGCAATGTCAAGGCCACGAGTCTTCAAGTGGCACAAACGCTTCAAGACTAGCCGTGAGGAGGTGGAGGATGACCCCAAATCAGGATGGCCTTCCACGACAAAGATGGCTGAGAACACTGACAGAGTGAACCAGCTGGTGTGGAGTGATTGCAGACTGACGATGCGTATGATAGCTGAGGAGCTCAGCCTGGAGTCAGTGCGGACCATCATGGTGCAGGAGCTGGGGATGCAGAAGGTGTGTGCCAAGATGGTGTCCAGGCTTTTATCAGACAACCAGGAGCACCGGGTCAATGTTTGTCGAGACTTGCTAGAGAAGATCAGAGAAGATCCAGAGTTCCTTGTCTGAGTCATCACAGGAGATGAGACTTGGGTCTTCCAGTACGACCCTGAAAGCAAGAGGCAGAACCTGCAGTGGACAACTCGACTGTCACCCAGACCCCAGAAGGCGCGCATGTCCAAATCAAGGATCAAAGTCATGCTGATCGCATTCTTCGACCATAAGGGAGTGGTCCATCATGAGTATGTGCCTGAGGGTCAGACAGTCAACCAGCACTTCTACTAGCAGGTTCTCAATCGCCTCCATGACCGGGTTCGGCACAGCAGGAGGGCTCTGTGGAGAGACAAGTCATGGCTGCTCCACCACGACAATGCGCCCGCACACACTGCGCTCAGTGTGAGGCAGTTCTAGGCCAACAAACAGATCGCAGCTCTTGACCATCTTCCTTATTCCCCAGATCTCGCACCGTGCAACTTCTTGCTCTTCCCCAGGCTGAAGACTGTGCTCAAAGGAACTCATTTTGCCTCTGTAGATTAGATCAAGGCCACTGTGACGAGGGAGCTGAGGGACCTCAAGGAGGAGGACTTTACGGAGTGCTTTCGTACATGGCAGAAGCAAATGCAGAAGTGCATTAACTCTTGGGGGGGGATTACTTTCTGTAGATTTTGTAATACAACACTTATGGGACAGTCTCGTTTCTTTTTTTGTCACACCTCTTATGTGTGGAGAGGGGGATGACCATCAAGCCAAAATATAGTGTATCAGGGCCAGCATGTTCATGTGTACCTCTATGTGTACCTCTAGTAGTAAATAATATATAAAGGAATAAGTCTTGCTTCAAGAAAAAATGGCAGGGACTAGCATCCGCCTCTACACTCTCAATCCAATGGCATGTAATGGTCGTATTTTGGCTGGTTTTTAAAGTTTTAAAACTTTGCCCGTTCTGAACAATGATGGCAGCTCTCTTTTTCCTAGATAAATTTATATAACAAGGGCGATGGAGAAAAAATAGTAGTATGCGTATAGGGTTAAAGTAAGCTATACATGCGGTCTCTTTTGTTGAGTGCTGGTCTATCCCTGTGGTAAAACTCAGATACTCTTCTTTTATAGTGTAAAACAACGGCGGTTCATGCAGAAACACTTTTACCTTGGAAGAGCATCAAGGAATAGTATATAATATATATATTATATACATCATATTTGCTTTTGGATTATGCAGGTAAAACTTTTAAATGGTTTAAATTTGACACCTGAAGTTGTTCCGCAGCGTTTATGGATGGGTTGGTAAGCCATATAATAACTACAGTAATACAACACTGTATATCTAAATAGCACATTGAGAAATTATTTGATTTGTTTCCTGATTACTGAAATGTGGGAATTAACTACCTATTGACTATAACTATACAGATATTTTATAGATCTTCTATGGTGTATGTATAGCCATAAATTTTGGGTTAGCATATTCCACTTTGTATTTATGCGATGGTTGTGGTTCCACTGATTCCTTCTTTTGTGGTAGTTTTTCTTCCTTTTAGTATTAATAATTTTAAACCCCCTTTTCTTTTGATTTTTTATCCATGATGCGTTTATCAATAGGGATTTACATACTGATTGTACATATTTTTGTCTTCCTCTTTTCCCAATGATATAGAATGTATTGAATATACAGGTGAATATAGAGGTAGGTTTTTGATGTTATTTATTGTACATCATATTTTTGATATTTTTAGTCCTACGACAAGTTATTTGATAATTAATAATTTTTTGTATTACCTATATATGTACACATTTTGTTTATCTTTCCGACTAATAATGTATTTTGTGCCGTATTAGATTTTATAATTTATATTATGCTTTTATCATGTCTATACATGCATGTTTTCATTATTTATATTAATGGTTATGGCATAACAGTTCATTTTAAGGTTTCCTATGTTTAAAAATTTGTCATTTTTAATTTTTTAATTTTTAGTTTTATATTGATGTATTTATTATTATTTTTATACTTGTTTTTATATGTTGTAGTTAAGCCAGCTTTAGCCCCTGATGAAGGCAGAACGAAACACGGCCTGTGTCGGGCCAGTGGCTTGTTATTCAATAAAAGATATTCTTCCTCTGCTTTCCATGTTTTTGGACTGGGTCTGTTAGTTGCACGTGGAATTGTGCTTTGTCGTTGTTGGCCTCTATGTGGTCTGGACAGTGCCATATTCCCCCACACCAGGCATACATGCACATCCTTGGGTCCATGTGCAGGGAACGACATGTGTGGAGCATGGTACATGAACATTTGCCTGCTGGTACACTCCAATAGCTTCATTCAGCCATGGTAATTGCATCACACATGCTGTTGTGCCACACCCATGCTACACTACTCACCATCTGCAGCTGTACACAGTTCCTCCTGCAGCCAGCGGATAAACCATGGCCACTTCCTGCACAGCTCCCATTGCTTTTTCCACAGTTCCTCCACCTGTGGTAATGGGGATACATAACATCAGTGCTCTTCCACACATACCACATGTGATACAACATCTGCCCAGGCATGGGTATGTGGTGTATCATGGTATGATCGTTGCAAGCTGCAGCTGACCAGGCCCCTTGAGGTTGTACATTACCTCCCCCCTTAAGAGCAGCATGGCATTCAACACTGGGCACAACCCCCATGCCATCACAGAGGCATGTGGTGGAGACATACACAATGCCACATTTGGCCATCTGCCTTGTGTCCTACCTATGTGCTGTTTGCCGTGTTGTTACAGAACACTGTGCTTGTGTCACATGCCGCAAGATGTGGCCGCTGTGAGAGGGTGCGTAGCCTAGCTGCTCACCACTGTTGCACTCACAACCTGGCCCTGTCCCATAACAGTTTCAACACATTCTATGCACATGTGTGCTGATGATGCCAACTGACCTTACATGTTCTGTGGAGGAGTGGCCTAGTGGTTGGGGCAAGGTATCTCAGGCTGGAAGGTCAGGGGCTCAAATCCCACTAGAGGACAGCAACCTTGGGCCGGAAGGACTGGGGTTTCTAGACCCACAGGTGCTCCTTGTGGTCTTGGGCAAGCCACTTAACCCTCCATTGCCCATGTTCCCTGTAAAATAGTTATCTCCAAGTTATAATGCCCTGCTCAATGTAATTTCAGTTTGTTCAATGTAAACCACTTTGATATCATGAAAGGCAGTATTAAATAAATGTTCTGTAACATGTCCATGGCCCCTACTTGTTTAAACCCCCTGTTGGTGGTCTCTCTGGTGAAGCATGGGTGATGCTTAGCACTTAGATACATGTTCATATTCCAGAATAACATCACTCTACCTATTCCTGACAGGTGAGGATCATTCCTCACTCACATCAAGAGGGGAAACAAAGTAACTCAGCACCCACAATCTCTCTGTTCCAGCTTAGGATGTTGAGGCCATGGATCATTATGATGACATCATGGGGCCAGAATACAGCCATGATACATATCCATTCATAGAAACATGATGACAGAAAAAGACCACATGGCCTATCTAGTCTGTCCTCCCATATCAACCACTACAACAGTACCCTTTTTTCCTTTAGACATCCTCTGTGTTTGTCCCATGCTTTATTTATTTATTTATTTATTTTATTTATTTGGAAACTTTTATATACCGCCCCTTCCAGAGATCAGGGGCAGTTTACATTGAACAAAAGTAACAAGGAACCATACATTGAACGTTCTGAACATTATAACAATACAAAAAAACAGTTGGACTTAGTTGAACATGGAGCTATTTACACAACTGTGGCTGAACATAGCAACTATTTACAGCTCAAGTCACTGCATCGGGGCTCAAGAAGGTACAGAGGTATATACTACATATGTGCAAGGAGTGAGAAATCTATTGCCTTAGCTGAAGTAGGATAAGGCTAAGGTTTTATAGGTAGGGTGTTAGGATGGGTGGTCAGTCTGGGACTGCATGGATTTTCCGACGGGATGGTCTAGGTTATAAAATAGTACTGTGTAAATAAGTATGTTTTCAGGTCATTTTGAAAAGCTTGGAGGTCTTTAGTCTCCCTAAGCTGGATGGAAAATTTGCTGGATGGAAAATTTATGAATTTAAATACTGTCCTCATCTCTACCACTTCACTAGGAGACTATGCCACGGATCCACCACTCTTTCTGTAAAGAAATATTTTTGCATATCACTCCTGAATCTATCCCCTTTCACCCTCATCCCATGTCCCCTCGTAGCAGAGCTTGCTTTCAATTGAAAGAGGCTGTCCTCCTGTGCATTTATGCCATGGAGGTATTTAAACATCTTAATCATATCGCCTCTATCCCGCCTTTCCTCTAGGGTGTACATATTAAGAACCTTAAGTCTGTCCTCATATGCTTTATAATGAAGATCACTAACCATTTTAGTAGCCACTCTCTGTACTAACACCAGCCTGTTTATATCCTTTTGAAGGTGTGGTCTTCAGAATTCAGTACAATCGGTCTGCCCTTAGACTCATCCCAGACAACAAGGCATGACAGACAGTTTCTTACATATGACATATATCACACACAACTGTTATACTTCAAACCATGACATATCTTACACACAGCCATCATGCCTGAGACCCTTGAGACATTCAGAAATATACACATTATGTATTGCGATGCCCACGCTTGGGCCCGAGGGCTTACAAGCATAGAGCAGCCTTATAGTGTCCTTTTAAATAAAGCTTCCCTTGTTTGTCATCAGAGGGATTCTGGGACTTGTAGTTGGCTTACTTATATAAGGACAAATGTAGTTGTGAGACCGGAGGTTTAAGGCAGCAAGAAAATGTATTTTTTTGTGGGATTCCAAGGTATTAAAGCTCAAAACGCAAAAGCAAGAGGATGCTTCTCCAACATAAGAGTAAATCAGGTTAACAGAGGAAAATGTAACAAAAAGCCTTCTATCACTGGGCAGCAGCTTTCTTCCCAATAAACTTTCCCAGAGCACAGCTTCTGGTGGTCATTCAACATAACAGGTAAACGTTTAACAGCTGCTGTCTTCTTTTCCCAAACCAAACTTTTACTACAGACAGCTTCTTGGCTTCAGAAGCTCACATACTTAGTAGAACACATTCTTGGATTTTTTCCAACTCTTTGCAGTCATAAAAATTAGTCGCTATATTGTTTCACAGTCTTTCAAGCCTGCTCAACAATGCTCAGTTCTCTTTTAGACAAAAAGAGCAATCCATTGGTGACAATTCTGACTCAGATTCTGGCATACAAGAATCCACCTGCATCTCTTCTATGGACACCGGGTACTTCTTACTTCCACCAGTTTTATAAACTTGCCCAGACTTCCTGTCTTCTTAAAACTCTTGGAACTGCTTCAACAGCAAATCACCCTGAGAAGGCACACTTGTATTGGGAGGGTAAAGCTTCCTCTCTGCAAACAGTTTTCCTAATGCTTCTAGTGTTAAAAGCTCAGTTTCTCTGCTCTTATCTGGGTTTCGGTTCTCTTCATACATACAACTATCCACCCACCTCTTAGCAGACGTTAGGCCTGAGTCTGGAACACTAGCTGAAGCAAACTGTTTCTCTGCGAGCTGTTCAGGTTTACACGTACTGGCTTTACCTTGGGGCGGGTCTCTCAGACAGCTACTGATTCCTTTTCTCCTGATATCTTTCAGGCTATGGAACTCAGCCTTCTGGTGCCTTTTCCCACTCCTTCCCAGATAGCCACTCTCTTGAAAGTTTCCTTGGAACCTTTCTCCCTTTCCAGGATCTCTCAGAGTTTCTCCTTCTTGTGCATCTGCTGCTCTGTCTGCTCTGGCTGCAGATCTGTTCCTTTCCAGCTTCCCCTGGATGTGTTGGCTCTGCTCTCTCTGCTGTGTCTCCTGTGTGTGTGTCTCTTGTGTCTCCTGGGTCTGTGTCTCCCATGTCTCTTGGGTCTGTGTCTCCCCTCTCTGCTCTGAGTGTATTTTTAAAAACCGTTTGCTGCCGGGCACTCCTTTGCCTTTGCACAGGTGTGACCAATCACTGAGCAAGCTTGGCTACCCGTCTGAACTAGGGCGTGGCCTGGCCTTAGCAGAGAGCTGTTTTTTTCTTGCCTGCCTTGCAAGCACTGTGCACAACTGAACTGTCACTTGTTTTAAAGGGAAAAACAGGGTTTTCTTCCACTTCCATCTCTTCCTGGGAGCTCTCCTCACCACAGTATATGTGTGGCATGTACAGGCTGTCTGATATTCTACATACTACACACATCCCAGAAGCCTTGGCACTTCTATCATCACCAAATTGCCATTATGCTTTGAGAGGCTCTCTCATGGGTGACACTGAAAACCACATAGCTCCACACTTGCAATATCATCAACTGATCCCAACACTGCAATGGATACCCACATACTGTTGTGCTTACACATCTTCAGGGAATGGTCTTAGCTGGCATTTTCAGCAGCAGGTCCCCTCTCCCTCAAAGGAGGGCCATGACTGGCATTTTAACAGCAGGTCACCAGACACAGTGAAACGCATTAGCGCGTGACATTTGAGGACACCTCTGATGAATCCTCTAATGCAGACAATAGATCATGAGGGAGTGCTTCCTTTCTGGAGGCTGGCCATGGGAGGTGACATACATTCTCAATGGCGCACAGTTGGGATGTTGTACCACTGGTGATGCAACGGTCGTATTGGACAGGATCCCGGGAACAGATCCATCGTTACTGGTGAAGTTATAGGGAGTTGTGCTCACCTTGCAACACATTCATGCTTTGGATAATGGATGATCATTGGTACCCACAATACAATTTGACTCCTTTCAGTTTAACTTGGATTAGGAACGTTTCTAACAGTATGTTCATATGTGAGCAATGTTTTTCAGCCACTGAGACAGGCATTGACATTGTGATGGAGGTGGCCGCTGCTGAAGGATGTTAGACTATGAATGGTTTTGAGAAATGACTGTTATCTATGACATCATCAGGGATCATTTCTGGACCACCTTCTTCAGCTGTGGAGGTATTCAAACATTATTGTCTAGGGATGTGGCCACTTCAATGAGCTCTTCATGAACGGAATTGCTGTGGACATTGCAAAGTACTGAGCAGCAAGCCCTGAAAGGGTTACAAGTGATGAAAGACAGAGTCATTTGACAGAGTGTGAGACAGAGATATTGGGATGAGTCTGCTGGGCAGTCATGTGATAGTTCTGTATATGTGTTGCTGTCAGTAGATTCCACTGAAAGGTTACTGGATCATATTGAGGTGCTCACTGAGAAGGGCCATGAAAGTAGTATTATCACAAGGAAGGTGTTGTTTCTGAATGTATGTGCCCTGGAGGTTACAGTTTTCCATCTGTTACCAACGAAACAAAGCAATTTGCATAATCCTCCAAGATACCCTACAGTTTCTACAAGGGGGACAGTACTTGAGCAGCTATATTTGGTATTGTG
The DNA here is from genome assembly GCA_033557465.1 of Ichthyophis bannanicus. Classification (NCBI taxonomy): domain Eukaryota; kingdom Metazoa; phylum Chordata; class Amphibia; order Gymnophiona; family Ichthyophiidae; genus Ichthyophis; species Ichthyophis bannanicus. Next base: position 911,949,306 of record CM066032.1, on the reverse strand, counting down.
ACCTTTCTCCATCCATTGATGCATAATATTTGAGCAGATATTTGCAATAAAGCAACCTTTCTGCATCTTTTGAATGAACACGGCCAGTCTGCTTCACAGCCTGGGGTTCCAATGTTGACTTAATACGTGTCTTCTTTGTAGAACAACATAACACAGGATTAGGCTATACAGGTGCTACTGTCATCACTGATTCAGAGGGCCAATTTATGCGAGGGGCGTACATGGTTTTTGATGGATGTGTCTGCTTTGAGCTTTATAGAGATTAATTATTAATTATTGGATACCATGTACTGTTAACATAGAGGGGTTTCAATGGGGGCAATGTAATAATATGAGACTCGATATTTGGGGCCTGATTCTACCTATGCATGGCATATTATGGTGTGGCATCGGTATACTGACAAAGTTCTCATGCTGTGGGACAGTCCCTCCACACTCCTGATGAAGTGTCATCTTTGGCTGTATGATTATAATTAACAACACTATAAAAGCCTATATTGAGGCCTCCAAATGATACTTCAAAAAATTAAATGAGAGACCTCACTCAATCTAACCAAATTGCAAAGCACTTTAAACACAACCCGCAAGTGAAAGCCTCAGAATTAACTCACTAAACAAAACACGTTAGGAGTTAAAATAACATCAATGGCTCTCACTCGCTAACAACAACCATCCAAAATACATGATGATATTCAAACATATTCCATACAATTCCATTTGACATAAACTTGCAAAATATCAACAAATATCAACAAATACACAAATCATGTATCAGGATGGAATGTGAATGCCCCAACGCCTTTTCTAGACATCTCATGTGAGCGTTTCGCTACCGCTGTTTCAAGGGGGTCCAACACTACAAAATAAAAATAAAAAACAGGGCTTAGTCCAATGCCATGCCGCAACCCATAATACAACTCCGTACACATACTGCAACAAAATCCCAACACTTACCAAAAATCACAACGACTATCAGCAAAACCACTTCATATTAGTCAGAACTGACTTCCAAGTCTTGATCACCCGCCATGCCTCCAGTCAATATCCGCCCGCATACCACTTCCGGACCCATTATATACATATCGCACACACGTAACCTAACTGCTCACTAGCAGGACAGCCAATCACCTACTGAGGGAGAAAGCCCTACGCAAACTGCAACATTAATAGGAACAGCCACCTTGTACAAACCTACCCTAATTAAAACAGACTGATTAAATGCAAGCTCCCCATTCAATGCAAGAGTTTAATCCATTCGGAACCACAGTATTTAAATAAAAAATCCACCACTGTTCTTTATATAACAGAAATCGATCACGTGACATCCCCTTGGAGCCATTCCTAACTTGCTGAACAGCAAAACACTGTAAATCCTTAAACGTATGTTGAAACGTTAAGCAATGCTCAACAATGGGTGCCTCCTTACGCTGACAATGAAGCTTACTTTTATGCTCTAACAATCGAGTACGCAATCTCCGGATGGTCTTACCAATATACAGAAGTCCACATGGACAGAAGATTCCATAGATAACAAACTCCGAATTACAAGAGGTACTGTCCTTTAAATGGATAAGCTGACCATGATACATGAAACGATCCGTTTCCAACATCACGTCACAACATGAACACTCACCACATCTGCGATGTCCAAAATTATCACCACTAACCAAAAGCGAAGGTCGTAAAAAAGAAGGACTCAAAATGTCTTTTAAGTTTGGATTACGTTGCCAAACACATCGCAGATGCTTAGACTCCAACCCAGGGACTGTGCTTAGGACATGCCGGTATTTCTGTAAAATCTGCTGAATCTGTCTACTATGAAGGGAAAAACGGGAGATTAAATTTACATTATCACCATCATCATTTCCCTTAGGACGGGGAGACAACAGCCAACATCTATCATTATGCAATGCTCGTTTATAAGCCCTATTCACTACCTTCAAAGGATAACCTCGATCTAAAAAGTCCTGCTTTAAACATACTGCATTAACTTTATAGTCCTCTACCGAGGAACAATTACGCCTAAACCGTATGAATTGGGAAAAAGGTAACCCCTGCAACAAACCTCTCGGGTGTAGGCTAGAAAAATGCAAATATGTATTTCGATCGGTTTTTTTACAAAATACAGTTGTACCCCAAGACTCAACTTGCCGGAACACCTTAACATCCAAAAACACTATTTCAGAAAAGCTATAGTTCATTGTAAACTGAATATGAAAATCCAGTGTATTCAACCAATCGTGAAACGCAGATAACAGATGTAAAGGACCATCCCACAACATAAAAATGTCGTCGATATATCGACGCCAAGTCAATATGTAAGGAGAAAAGTCAGAAGACTGCAACCACTTTTGTTCGAAAAACCCCATAAAAAGGTTAGCGACAGACGGGGCAAAAGATGCCCCCATAGCCACCCCGCCTACCTGTTGGAATAACTCACCATTAAAGGCAAAGTAATTACGGCAAAGAGCCAAATCTGCACAGGCCATTAAAAATACAAGCATGTCATCATTCACATCCCCGCGCTTGTTATCTATGGAATCTTCTGTCCATGTGGACTTCTGTATATTGGTAAGACCATCCGGAGATTGCGTACTCGATTGTTAGAGCATAAAAGTAAGCTTCATTGTCAGCGTAAGGAGGCACCCATTGTTGAGCATTGCTTAACGTTTCAACATAAGTTTAAGGATTTACAGTGTTTTGCTGTTCAGCAAGTTAGGAATGGCTCCAAGGGGATGTCACGTGATCGATTTCTGTTATATAAAGAACAGTGGTGGATTTTTTATTTAAATACTGTGGTTCCGAATGGATTAAACTCTTGCATTGAATGGGGAGCTTGCATTTAATCAGTCTGTTTTAATTAGGGTAGGTTTGTACAAGGTGGCTGTTCCTATTAATGTTGCAGTTTGCGTAGGGCTTTCTCCCTCAGTAGGTGATTGGCTGTCCTGCTAGTGAGCAGTTAGGTTACGTGTGTGCGATATGTATATAATGGGTCCGGAAGTGGTATGCGGGCGGATATTGACTGGAGGCATGGCGGGTGATCAAGACTTGGAAGTCAGTTCTGACTAATATGAAGTGGTTTTGCTGATAGTCGATGTGATTTTTGGTAAGTGTTGGGATTTTGTTGCAGTATGTGTACGGAGTTGTATTATGGGTTGCGGCATTGGACTAAGCCCTGTTTTTTATTTTTTATTTTGTAGTGTTGGACCCTCTTGAAACAGCGGTAGCGAAACGCTCACATGAGATGTCTAGAAAAGGCGTTGGGGCATTCACATTCCATCCTGATACATGATTTGTGTATTTGTTGATATTTGTTGATATTTTGCAAGTTTATGTCAAATGGAATTGTATGGAATATGTTTGTATATCATGTATTTTGGATGGTTGTTGTTAGCGAGTGAGAGCCATTGATGTTATTTTAACTCCTAACGTGTTTTGTTTAGTGAGTTAATTCTGAGGCTTTCACTTGCGGGTTGTGTTTAAAGTGCTTTGCAATTTGGTTAGATTGAGTGAGGTCTCTCATTTAATTTTTTGATGTATGATTATAATGCCATTATTTAGTGTTTGATGGTATGGGTTTGTCAACAAATTGCATTTCTGACTGTTTTGCTTATGAGGGGTGAGCATGAATGGATTACCACTAGGAGGCCTACAGATGGGCATATTCTCTTGCATTTCTCTAGTCTTCATCCTTCATGTTTACAAGAGGGATTACCCTACTCTCAGATTTGTACATATTGTCAGCACTGTTCTGGGTTGGGTGATTTTCAGCAGCAGGCAAGGTCCATGGGGGGGGGGGGGGGGATGTTCATGGCAAAAGGATACCCTCCCTCAGAGGTTCAGCAAGCATATGTGAGGGACAGGTATGATGATCGTGACTATTTACACTAATTTCAGACTAGGCCAGGGAGGCATTCTGATAGAATGTGGTATATTTACTTCGTGCCCCATACTCTCCTCTGAGTCCGGTGATTCAGAGGAGCTTGACGTGACATTTTTCTATTCATCTGATGCTCACAGGGTTGGGATGTCAGCATGTCAGATTGGTGTGGTCAAGAGGGCAGTCTCTAAAGTAGATCCTGTACCATCATGTTTGAGAGGTTGAGATGGACAGGGGAGGGAGGAAAGAGGGTTTATTCTCTTTGTGGTGTGCTGATTGTGTGGTAATTTAATTGTGATGAGATGGTTTTCATGTGGGGGTACCAAGGATGGGCCACAGCATTATACCACATGTGTTTCACTATATGTAGTGTCTGTAGTTTGCCGGCCATGCCCATTTGTGTATGTACATATAAGGTCATGTCCATTCAGTAAACATATGGGTGACCATAGGAGTGGACCATGGAGATAATGCAGGGTGGGGCCAATTTACACACATTGTATAGAACAAGATTATAGGTTTGATGATCAGCGATATCACTGAGTTGCTAGGGTAGATGATGGATCGGCTGGTAGGGGTGACTACTGACTACTGGCAACTCTGGTGTTTTTGGCTACAGACTATGAGCACAGGTGGACTCAATGCTAATGTTGAATGGTATTCATGCTTGTTAGGGAGGCAAACCAATGATGTTTGAATGATAATCTGGTAACGGGTGAGGTACTGTTTGTTTGTGATCTAAGGGTTATGCATTGGTTTTGTGAAGAGCAGTGGGTCTATGTTATACAGGTACATGGGTGGTGAATGAGTGACATCAGTTGGGAGTGGCTGTGGCTGCAATATTGGCTGTGATTGGTGGCCCGGTTGGTTTTAAAGCAATGTGCTTTAATAGTATGTTTGGTGGATATCAGCTGTTACTGCTGAGCAAACCTAGTAGGTTGTGACACAGGCTAGCAGCAATGCAAGTGACAGTGTGATCCTATATGGTGTGCACTGCTGCTGACCTTGGAGGTACATTGTAAAGTTTGATAGCGTATGTTATGAGTTAACACTAGGTCTCTTAAAGGAGAATGTTTTACAATGGTGTATTGTCAGGTGTTGTCGTGTGTTTTCCGGTGTCTGGTGACCCGCTGTTCAAACGCCAGCCAGGACCCTCCTTTGGGGAAGGTGAGACCTGCTGGTGAGTTGGCAGCTGGGACTCTTCCCTGAGGAAGCAAACACAAAATGCTATTTGGGCATCTGTTGCAGTATTGCCATCTATTGATGATATTATGTGTCCTGAGATTTGTGGTATTCAGTGACACCCTGGAGAAGGCTTTTTAAGGTATAAGTGTTAGGTAGAGATATTATAGGTACTGTGGCATTAGGTAGGTGTGTAAAATCTATATTCTTATTGAGCCTGTACATGTTATCTATATATCCAATTTGTATTTCTATGATGGGTGCAAGGGATTAAAGCACAGGTGCTGTGTGCAATATGGTTTAAGGCATAATGGTTGAGTGTACGATTTGTAATGTGTATCAAACCTTTTGTCATGCATTCTTGATTGTACTGAGTTTAATGGCATACTGCTTGAAAAAACTACATATGTGTCACATCTGGTGGGCCTTTTTGAAGGGCATGCTGACATACTGCTAGTCCATGGCCACATCCTCCTAAGCCAGGACACTGGGCTCGTGGATGCTGTGTAGCTTTGTAGCTTTGTTTCCCTTCTTGATGTGAGTTAGGAATGATCCTCATTTGTTAAGATTAGGTTGTACAATGATATCTGAAGATAATGTGTACTGTCCGTCATCTTGGTGGTATGGACATGGAAATAGATTAGGCTGAATGATATTATGTTGAAATAATGTTTCCTAGGCATCTTTCTGGTTAGACGGACTAAGCAACATAGTTACATGTTGCCACCACTGGCATATGCATGGGGCCACAAGTTGTCTTTCCTGACATGTTGTTGCAACTAGTTACATATGTTGGATGGTGGTGCTTTTGGAGGCAGGCCTCAAAGTGATAGGTGTTCAGTCATGGCCTGTGGATACACCTGACCATAGGGGTCACACTGTGTTGTGGATCACTCTATCTGCACCTGCATTATGTTCCCTGGTCATGTTTCAGTTTCACAAATATGCCAGTACAGTGCCTTGTCAGGCTATTCATCCCCTCAGGTTTTAGCTTGTTCGACTTTTACATACCAAACCTAGGGTGTGTTTGGCGGATCATTTTGATGTTAATTCCTGTTCCTGGCAATACTGACCACATTGGTGAGGAGGAAGTGGAATTACACACCTTGTATATAACATTTGCAGAACTCAATACTGACAGGTTGAGAGGCCACATTTATGCATCCCTCTTGCTATGACACCCGTATGTACAATCTTCTCCAAACAGATGTCCATCAAACACACATATTTTAGGGATGAAAGTTCCCGTAGGTGCTATCTGTGTTACCTGATCAGCCACTTGCTACCTGTATGAGGATGCCTGTTCAGACAGGTCCCTGACTCAGCAACAGCACTACACAGGCCAAATGCAGATCATTGTACACTCCAAACAGGTCACAGAAAGGGTTATGCAGCCAAATGAATCTGTGTTGAGTTGAAAAAACATTTCACAACAGCTTATGATCCCAGGCTCCAGCCTTATTTCCATGCTAACAAACTGAAAATAATGTGGCACTACACCAGGGCAGACCACAGAGGGCACACTCCAGGACCCACAGACCAGGCAAGACAGCATTGATCCACAATGCTAAACAGACAACAAATATCACAATGGACTGCAAAGATCCACAGCACAGATGGGAACATCAGGTTTTAACAGCATCTTGGCCCATATGCGCAACAGTATGGTGCTTTGTGGAGGTCTCTGCTAAAAATATCAAACCTTGTTCAGGGGGAACCATTAAACTGAGAGGGACACACCTTTGGGGTTTACACAACAACATGTGGTCCCCCCCCCCCCCCCACATACATGGGAGGGGTCTCCACTCCGATGTTAAAAGACAGGGGGCTTATTTCACCCCAGGTCCGTCATGCACATCACCCATGTACAATATTAGCCCCACACTTCCCATCACCCCACCAACAACATTCAGATAGTGCAACATAGTGGTATCAGCAAATTGTTTTGGGGATGTTTCTCATCTGCGGGGACAGGCTGACAGGTCTGGATTGTTGGAACACAGGTTGCCCTTACATTAGGGCACATATATGTGAATAACCTGTTTTACTCAGTCTGAGTTTGGTGACTGGGACATGGGCATCAAAATGGCAGATGAAATTTAATGTGGACAAGTGCAAGGTTATGCACCTAGGGAAGAACAACCCAAACTATGGTTACACGATGCAAGGTTCCACATTAGGAACCACCACCCAGGAAAAAGATTTAGGCGTCATTGTGGATACCATGTTAAAACCCTCAGCCCAGTGTGCAGCGGCGGCCAAGAGAGCAAATAGAATGCTAGGTATGATAAGGAAAGGAATGGAAAATAAAACAAAAGATATTATAATGCCTCTATATCGTTCCATGGTGAGACCGCACCTTGAATATTGTGTGCAATTCTGGTCGCCGTATCTTAAAAAGGATATAGCGATTTTAGAAAAGGTTCAGAGAAGAGCCACCAAAATGGTAAAGGGGATGGAAGGATACTCCTATGAAGAAAGGCTAAAAAGGTTAGGGCTCTTTAATCTGGAAAAGAGACGGCTGAGGGGAGATATGATAGAAGTCTATAAATTAATGAACGGAGTGGAACGGGTAAACGTAGATCGATTGTTTACCTTATTAGAATATAGAATATAGAAAGACTATTTAAGACTAATAAAAGAAAATATTTTTTCACTCAATGTGTAATCAAACTCTGGAATTTGTTACCGGAGGATGTAGTAAAGGCTGTTAGTGTAGCTGGGTTTAAAAAAGGTTTGGACAAGTTCCTGGAGGAAAGGTCCATAAACCATTATTAAGGAGGGACCCAGGATATCAATGCTTGACCCAGTACAAGCATTGCGGAACCTGTGTCTTTTGGGGAAACTGCTAGGTACGTATGACCTAGATTGGCCACTGTTCGAAACAGGATACTGGGCTTGATGGACCTTGGTCTGACCCAGTATGGCATATCTTATGTTCTTATGTTCTTATGGTTCCACCTTCTAACATTACAGTGATCATAAACCTATGTTTACACATGCTTCAATGGAGAACATGTACATTTACAGCATATTCTTATGCCCTAAGCTCACTCCAATTGAAACCAACTAGCATGTGTTGCACCCTGCCGTGGGCCAATGCAACCCATTTCACTTTCATGAATTGTAACATTTTGACCTTGAGGACTGGCTGAGAATCCCAGAGGCTAGATATGATAGGCTGAAAGAAACATACCCCAATAGACTTGCAGCTGTCATTGCATCAAATCTTGCAACAACAACCTCATGACCTTTGAGGGTGCATACATGTGCACACACCTTTATTTTGTATTTATTTATTTATTTATTTAACATGTTTTGTATCCCGCCTTTTCCTTCAATCAAAGCGGTTAATACAGCACAAAGTTAAACAAAGGTGAGGGAAACATACATTGCATTATCATTACATCACAACAAAACACTAGGAGTACAAACAGGGAACACAGTACATAACTTACATTACATTACCTTACATTAACTACAAACAGCATATCGCTGAACAGAATGAGCATATAGCAGCAGATAGTGGGTCCCGCACGGTCCACCGCCTAAGGGCCACGCCAAAGGGCCCTCTTGCGAGGCCCTCAGGCGCGGGCCCGCAAGGCACGGGCGCGCCATTGCTGAAGGGATTTTAAATGATTTGAAAAATGCTCAGATTGGCTGCAGTTTTCTCTCACACACAGTTCCCAACTAAGTAGGCACAGCTGATTCTCACTCACTGCTCACAGGATCGTTGGAGCCTTTGCTGAAGGGATTCTAAATGATTTGAAAAGTGCTCAGATTGGCTGCAGTTTTCTCTCACACACAGTTCCCAACTAAGTAGGCACAGCTGATTCTCACTCACTGCTCACAGGATCGTTGGAGCCTTTGCTGAAGGGATTCTAAATGATTTGAAAAGTGCTCAGATTGGCTGCAGTTTTCTCTCACACACAGTTCCCAACTAAGTAGGCACAGCTGATTCTCACTCACTGCTCACAGGATCGTTGGAGCCTTTGCTGAAGGGATTCTAAATGATTTGAAAAGTGCTCAGATTGGCTGCAGTTTTCTCTCACACACAGTTCCCAACTAAGTAGGCACAGCTGATTCTCACTCACTGCTCACAGGATCGTTGGAGCCTTTGCTGAAGGGATTCTAAATGTATAGCTTCACGTACTCACAATTCTGTAAGTGACAAGGTAAGGAATACCTTTCACCTTATTTTTTTTTCTTTTTTTGATATTTATGCAAGTTTTACAATTACAGGCCAGCAACAACTTGATCATGAAATGTGGCTATCCGTTAACAAACGAACAACATCCAAGAAAAGCAAAATTGCAAACAAGGAAATAAAAACAGCAGATACCCAACCTATAGCCCACAGCTGATGAGAAATCCAAGATGACACCTTTTGATGACATTTACAGGAAATGTTCAAAATGAAATGTTAAAACAGGCACCACCAGCCTCACTCAGTGATGCAGATAAGAGAGTCGGCACACCCCTCCCCTAGAGATTTGTGGCATTTAAAAAGGAAACCAATTGAGAAGGAAAATAAAATTATTATACGATTGGCCCTGGAACTTCACCAGACATTTATAGGGATATTTCACGAAGAACCTCTCTCCCCAGCTGGAAAACCCATGGACGCAGAATCAGGAGTTCTCACCTATGCTTCTGAGTTTCTTTTGCTAGGTCAGGGTAAAGTCATACAGTACAGCCCAAAAAATGAATATTACATTTCCTATGAAACATCCTAAGGAGTCATTCACGGTCCAATATCAAGGCACTGTTATCAAACATGTAGCAGGAACTACATCCACAGTATCAGAGGCATTCAATATATCTGATATATTCCAACCTTCTGCATCCTGAATACCAGGAACGACATTTCCAGCTGTGGTCTTTATGCTAGGAGGCAAATAATATGACTTAACTAACGGCAGGCATGATTGAGGTGGAACCCCCAAAACCTCATGAACATACTTTCTGAAAATATCTTTAGCAGTGATATTAGGAGACTTGGGAAAATTAACCAATTTGAAATTAGCAAGACAATTGAAATTGTCCATGTGCTCCCAAAACAACTTCAAAAAACTAGAGTTTTTAATAAATGATTCAGAGTGAGATTCCAGCAGTTCTATCTGAGATGTTAAGCCAGCAGTATCATTTTGTAAAGTAGTTGTATACTCACTGTTCCTGAGAGAAGCTACCTCAATTGACTGAGTTTTTTCCAGAAGAAACTGGATTTGTGCACTTATAGCTTCTCCCAACCGTTTGATAGCCAGCCATATGAACTCCAAGGTAAATTGTTCTGGGTGCTGAAGCTCCAGGGAAAAGGCTGCCTGCTCCACCAAGTCCCAGGACTCCACAGGGGCCGTGTTCCCATCTGGACGGGTGCCACCAGCATCATCAGCCATCGACAGCAAACTTCCTCTCTTGGGTAATGTGCTGAGTCACAGATCCAGCAGTGGTCCTTCGCCGTCCGCTACTCCTGTATTTGATGGCCCCAATGAGGAAGAGGAACCACCAACCCCAGACACTCCCACCGCCTCCTCTATCCGTGCAGTTGTGACACTCAGGCAGACCAGCTTCAAAGGCTTCTGTGTCTCCACAGGTGTGAGCTCACTACCCCAGGGGGACCAGGAACAAGACCTCTCCAATAGTCCCACAGCTGGACTTAACACCTCTGGAACAATTGCCAGTTGTTGCTCTCTGCGCAGAAACAAATCGATGGGAACTGAGGAAACAACAGAGGGGGTTAATAGACCAGCCTGGGGACTCTGAGTCTGCTTAGCCTTCCTCTTCCTTCACATGATTGAAGAGTGTGTGAGTCAGCCATTCAGAGTCCAGCCATCTTGGACCACACAAACTCAATACCTTGCATCTTCTACATCATGGTGATGTGTACTACACATGGTGCTATCCCCCTAAACACCATTTTCAGTACAGGTTGTAACGCAACACAACAGGACAAACACCAAAAGGATGAATACATTGACAGGTCATTGTACATAAGATATGCCATACTGGGTCAATCTAGGTCATACATACCTAGCAGTTTCCCCAAAAGACACAGGTTCCACAATGCTTGTATTGGGTCAAGCATTGATATCCTGGGTCCCTTTTTAATAATGGTTTATGGACCTTTCCTCCAGGAACTTGTCCAAACCTTTTTTAAACCCAGCTACACTAACAGCCTTTACTACGTCCTCGGGTAACAAATTCCAGAGTTTGATTACACGTTGAGTGAAAAATATTTTCTCTTATTTGTCTTAAATAGCTTCATTGCATGTAGCGTCATTGCATGTCCCCTAGTCTTTCTATATTCTGATAATGTAAACAATCGATCTACGTTTACCCGTTCCACTCCATTCATTAATTTATAGACTTCTATCATATCTCCTCTGAGCCGTCTCTTTTCCAGGTTAAAGAGCCTTAACCTTTTCAGCCTTTCTTCATAGTGGTATCCTTCTATCCCCTTTACCATTTTGGTGGCTCTTCTCTGAACCTTTTCTAATAATGCTATATCCTTTTTAAGATACGGCGACCAGAATTGCACACAATATTCAAGGTGCAGTTGCACCATAGAACGATACAGAGGCATTATAATATCCTTTGTTTTATTTTCAATTCCTTTCCTTATGATACCTAACATTCTATTTGCTCTCTTGGCTGCCGCTGCACACTGGGCTGAGGGTTTTAACATCTTGTCCACAATGACGCCTAAATCTTTTTCCTGGGTGGTGGTTCCTAATGCGGAACCTTGCATTGTGTAACCATAGTTTGGGTTGTTCTTCCCTAGGTGCATAACTTTGCACTTGTCCACATTGAATTTCATCTGCCATTTTGATGCCCAGTCTTCCAATTTATCAAGATCCTCTTGAAAGTTTCCACAATCCTCATGGGTTTTAACAACTTTAAATGTTTTGTGTCATCTGCAAATTTGATAACTCACTCGTTATTCCCTTTTCCAGGTCATTTATGAATATGTCAAAAAGCAGCGGACTCAGCAAAGATCCCTGGGGTACACCACTATTCATCTTTCTCCATTGGGAAAATTGGCCGTTTAGCCCTACCCTCTGCTTTCTATCTTTTAACCAGTTCCTGATCCACAATAGTACACTGCCTCCTATCTCATGACTTTTTAGTTTTGCCAAAAGTCTCTGATGAGGGACCTTGTCAAAGGCTTTCTGAAAGTCGAAATACACTATATCAACCGACTCTAGGTTTATATTTTAGCCATGTTTTTAGTGCCATCAAGTCTGTGCTGACTCCTGCCGACCCAACTAGCTCTGGGATTTCTGGCCTATGTATCACTGGAGGTGGATGTGCAGGCCCTTTCTTACTGACCAATGGAGGCTAAAGTGACATGCCCATAGTCATAATGATTTTCTGTGTACTAGGTAATTACTCTAACCACTCACTGGTTTACTCCTCCATGCAATATAAAAAAAATATATATATATTTATATATGTGTAGGTATATAGTCTATCTATCTATCTATCTATCTATCTATCTATCTATCTATGCATATTTATATATCCCTGTATGTGCATGTCCATATATCTATATATAAATATATGTGTATATAGACATATGCATATGCATCAGATATTACCTCAGGGCCTTCCCACATCAGTCTTTGGGGTTTGCTCTGTAACACTGGCTCTAACTCAACGTTTACACCAGACCATGCCAAGGTTCGATCCTATCCCTCATGTAACACTAGGGGTTTCTGGGTCTTCAACATGTGCAGAGGGTGTGCTACTGTGCGTTGCCTACACAGGTATCCTGTCTATTGGTGATATGGCTCAATGTGGGACATATGACAGAACATGCAGGTGGTTAGCTCACAGGCATAACATGCCAGAATAATCATCAGACATGTGGTAGGGGCAGCGCTGCACATTCCCCTTTCTGGGGCATTTGACCTATCTGGTACACCCCTTGTGTCCTACATCTGCTATGTTCATATGGACATACTGTGTCTATGGCCGACTGTAGAAGCCAGGTACACATCATGTCACATGTGCATGGGCATACTGTTTCAGCAGCGCACAGTGGTAACATGTAATCATGGTGTCTGTTCCAGAGTCAGTTCAGCGCCCAGCCTGTTCCATGGATCATTATCAGTGAATATAAAACATACATAATGTCAAAATGGGAGGTGTGTAGTGCACAGTCAGAATCCACTCTGCATGGATTCAAACCCAAGCCATTTTCTAACACTGCACATAACCCAACCATTACGCTACCTGTGTACTCAGGTTTTTAGCATCTGAGGCATGGTCATGTCTCATCCCATACAGTGTCCTTGAGGCAAGCAGCTAGGTTCAGGCCATCAGCAAGACATGTTCACATAGATCATGTGTACCAACCCAATGTGCACTTTGTTGACAAAGCAGCATAGTGCTGTACATCTATCAGTCAATGCAGACACTGGACACTTCACAGCCATCATCCTGCATGGGTACTGATCACCAAGTGAACATGCATTGGAGCCTGAACCATTTCTCTGTACCTTACATAGGCAGGTCTGTAACCTCTTCACTAAACCTCAACACAAACACAGCGCTGGCAGTCATTAGGGATACTGCATGTCCCTAAAAATAATGTGCTACACCCAGGACAGGATGCATCTTTACAGACACATTTGCAGACCATAGATCAGCACATCTCAGGCCCAGCTACAGCAGAACACATTCGGTATGTGATGCACACAATGCACAGTACTGCGGCTGATCATGCCACACTGGTGCAGGCTACATCTCATGGGCAATCATGGTGGCTGTCCCTTCACTATTCTCCACACTGTTTGTTACTGTACACTACAACAGCAAACTGACCACACACTCACATGTGTTTGCTGTTGTAGTGTACAGTAACAAACAGTGTAAAAGCACATGTGCATGATGTGATATCCCCTGTGACCTGCTACACAGGTCAATCTGCACACAGCAGCAGAAACACAGAACATATACTACCTTGTAAAGGCATATGGCCCATTGAAGACCATCCTGGACCTCCATGGGGTACCATGCACACATCCCAAACCATTGTGGCTTCGAAGTCAATTTTTAGAACACACACCATGATCACATCTATCCACTCTGCCTTTGGGGCTGGTCTGTGTGCCACTGTTGGTTCATCCCACCATCCCCCATGATGCATTGCACATTCAGACCTTATGCATGGCCTCACAAATGACCAGAGGCTGTGATCCTTCACATGACACCATGATTACACAGGGGTACTGTGGCCTTCATGAACAGAACTACACCAAAGATGATTACCAAGCAGTTGCAGAGGTCACCCTGAATGGGAGGTGGGATACACAGCATGTGGTCCACAGGGTTGGTACTGCACTACTGTAGCTTGTTGTTGTCAGCTACAGATCTGCATCAAATCTGCTTTGCTGTATGTGTGATCTGTGCTGCTATGCACATGCTTAAGTGCACAATGGGACATGCAGAGATGTCTTGTCTTCTCTTGTCCTCACAATCTTTTTCTCCTGGCCAGGGGTTGACTTCAAATGTCCCATTACAGATATCTGAGTTGCAGCATGAGATTTGCAGATGCTATGACATTCAATAACAGCTAGGGGAATGTAGAATATGGTCCTTCAGTAGCAATGGGACACACCCATCACTGCAAGAGGGAAAGTTAAATGTGACCCTGCCACAAGATTAACTCACATCTATCACTGCAGTTGTGCCCATCATCATCTTGATGAGCCAATAACACACAGCCGGCACTGTCACACTGCATGTGTCAACAAACCCACCACAGATGGCCAAAGACTGCTGTTCAGTACACAACCCGTGGCACTCACGTGCAGTCTGTCTGAAAACAGAATAGACCTCAGACAGCATGAGCTGAACTTGACCACAAGGAAAAGACCTACTGCAGCTTTAGCTTATATATATACCATAATGTGGCTACATAGCCAAGGCAGGGTCACAGCACAATCAGGGTGATGGTGGCCTGTCATTGACTAATGCTGTGTGCACCCTAGTCATGCAAATAGCTGTCACATGTTGGCTCATCCCTTCCATGTACATTCCCTCTCACACATGTACATCCTGTGGTCATGCTGCTGTTTCATACATTTCCCAGACTCCTCTCCCCTTCATTTGCATCACATTTAACTGTGTACTTGTGCTGTGGGACTGCAATGTAGAATTCAATGAATGAGGAGCATCAGTCATGTTATAGGTGCATGCTGTGTTACAGCAACCTACATCTTCCACATCCATAGATGGCATGTGCCCCTACTCTGCCTGTGGCAATGAGCAACATACATAGTACCATACCTCTATACACCCATCATTTTTTCCCACTCACATTAGACCATGCTGACATGGCAGATGAGGCACATTCACTCACTCACACTGCAGGTGCAGTGGACACCCCCCTCAAAGATCTTACAAGAGGGTGAGAGGGTAGGAGCGGTGGGGAGAGGGATGGATGTGAAGATGGAAAGGTGATAGACCTCATGATGAATGAGGTGGCATATGTGAATGTGGTGAGCTATGCTTGCCATGGGGAGAGGAGAGGGAAGGGGGAATTGCACCCACTGCTCCCGACCCCGCATGGTATGTTGATGTCAAAAATAACCGAAAATAGCAATGCTAACCCAGAGGGCGGAATTGAACCTGCCACCCTGCACTCATGAACACAGGAACTGTAGGTTTGCTGCCACAGAGCAGGTGTACAGGTATACAGGTAGGCCCATGCAGATGTATTTAGGTGTTCAGTACAAGGTGCATGTGGGCATGAGTCGGTGTATTCCTATGTGCACTTAGCTGACTGCAGGCTCTGAGACAAGGAGGCAGGCTGCAAGGACATTTTCTTCGTGGAGCTCTAGTTTGGACATGTGAGGGTGTGGCATAGACATCGGTGTGGGTGATGGGGCCCAGGGAACATGTGGAAATAGGATGCAGGGAACAGATGGTGATTTGGTTGGCGGGAGGGTGGTGTATGTCTCCCTCCTCAAAGGTTTTGGCAAAGGGTGAGAGGGTAGGAGCGGTGGGGAGAGGATTGGATGTGAAGGGAGAAAGGTGGCGAGGTGCCAAGATCTGTGATCTCGTAGGTCTTGTAAGGAATACTGAGAGCCAGGGCCTGCCCATCATAAACAGAGGTGGTGGGTTCAGGGTGAGAGCCACCTTGCAGGGAGAGGAGGTAGCTGTGAATGGACATGCCATTCCACTGTCAGTGAGAGCAGCAAATAGGCACCTGTCACACACCAGCATAGTCAAGTTATTTCCAGCTTCAGGCTACACACACTGCAGAACACCCACACAGTCACATGGCACTGACATGGCAGCATGCTGTCAGTGAAGATGCCAGTCAAAGACAGCTACAGAATGTTTGTCGGAGCTTCAAACCAAAAGAGGACAGAGAAAAAGACCCACCCCCTCGCTGTAGCAGCTCCCTTTTAATTTTAATTTTATATTTTTAAAGCAAAAAACATTTAAAAACAGTCCAAAAGGCCACTTAGCTCCGAGATTGTGCTTTTCTTCCACCCAACAGCAACAACGTGCCATGTTTCGGGCCAGTAATCTTGGCACTGCTTCAGGTTGAAGGGAAGATTAAACCTGACAGTCTTACAAGCACAGACTTGAGATCCATATTGCTGTCAATCCAGTACGCTTAATAAATGGCGTACTGTGACTTGCTGCTCCTATACACCAACTGTGTGCAGTATGCCACAGTGTTACAACATAGGAGCATAGAAACATAATGTCAGAAAAAAGACCACATGGCCTATCTAGTCTGTTCTTCCATATCAACCACTACAACAGTCCCCTTTTTTCCTTTAGATATCCTCTGTGTTTGTCCCATGCTTTTTTGAATTCAGACACCGTCCTCATCTCTACCACCTCCACTGAGAGACTATTCCACGGATCCACCACTCTTTCATAAAGAAATATTTCCGCATATCATTCCTGAATCTATCCCCCTTCACCCTCATCCCATGTCCCCTCATAGCAGAACTTGCTTTCAATCGAAAGAGGCTCTCCCCCTGTGTCTTTATGCCACGGAGGTATTTAAATGTCTCAGTCATATCACTTCTATCCCACCTTTCCTCTAAGGTGTACATATGAAGATCCTTAAGTCTGTCCTCATACGCTTTATAATGAAGACCACTAACCATTTTAGTAGCCACCCTCTGTACTGACTCCTGCCTGTTTATATCTTTTTGAAGGTGCAGTCTCCAGAATTGCAGTCCCTGGAGCTGACATGCTTCTCATCAAACGGACCTTAGCACATGTTGCACTGCGTATGGTGCACTGGATAAGGGCATGGCTTTGGTCTACTGCAGGAGGGTGCTGCTGCCCCCTCTGCTAACACCCCCCACACCATGCTGACATGCCTATGTGCTGCTGTCAGTGTTGGTGGTATGCAGCCCCAGACCAGTCAACATGGGGGTAGGCGGGTGTCTAATGCACAGGGTCCAGTGGGGGGGGGGGGGGGGCAGAGGCATACATGGACAGCCACTCATCCCCACTACAACCATCTTCCTCTCCAGGGACCCCATCACCGTCTGCCAATGTTATGTCTCTTCAACCTGGGGAAGAGACAGCTGAGGGTGTTATGTGGAGGGTCCATAAACCATTGTTAAAGAGGACCCAGGATATGCACTGCTTGCCTCATTACAAGCATTGTGGATCCTGTGAGTCTTTTGGGGAAACTGCTAGGTACCTGTGACCTAGATTGGCCACAGTTGGAAGCAAGATACTGGGTATGATGGACCTTGGTCTAACACAGTCTGGCATATTTTCAGGTTCTATGTGCTTATGTGCCACCTAGGCAACTGCCTGGTCCACCTTGTGCACCAGCAGCCCCCACTGCATGATCCACATGCATTCTTCTTTGCCCCATTTACACCATCAACATAGTGCCCTTTCATACTTGGGCACTATGCTGTTGCTGCTAATAGACACTACTATCACTTTCTTGGGCTCACCTATCTGTGCTCTCTCTGTTCAAAATGCACCCTTATAGACAGGTTTTGATATGTGGTAAGGTTCTTGGTGTTAAGGTGCCATCGTTAAGGGAGCC
This sequence comes from Ichthyophis bannanicus, assembly GCA_033557465.1. Lineage (NCBI taxonomy): Eukaryota > Metazoa > Chordata > Amphibia > Gymnophiona > Ichthyophiidae > Ichthyophis > Ichthyophis bannanicus. The sequence goes on along the minus strand of CM066032.1, from coordinate 911,931,199 downwards.
GGGCTTTGTTCCCACCCACTCCCCGCCCATTGATCCCTACTCTCCGCCTACTCTCCGCTAATAAGGCGCTTTACGCTGCCAATCCCGTTAGCGTGCAGTAAAGCAGTGTTAACACCCGCTAACGGCACATTAGTGCGTGTTAAAGGCGCAAATGCTCCGTTAACACGGATTAATGGAACACTTGTTCCTTTAGTGCGGTTTAGTAAACATACCCCTTAGTTTTGCCTATATAGAGCAAATTGCAAGGGCACTGGATACAGTATATAGAAACATAGAAACATAGAAAAATGATGACAGAAAAAGACCACATGGCCTATGTCCTGGATATGTCCTTCCATATCAACAACTACAACAGTCCCCTTTTTTCCTTTAGAGATCCTCTGTGTTTGTCCCATGCTTTTTTGAATTCAGATACTGTCCTCATCTCTACGACCTCCACTCTGAGACTATTCTACGGATCCACCACTCTTTCCCTAAAGAAATATTTCCGCATATCACTCCTGAATCTATCCCCCTTCACCTTCATCCCATGTCCCCTCATAGCAGAACTTGCTTTCAATCGAAAGAGGCTCTCCCCCTGTGCCTTTATGCCATGGAGGTATTTAAACATCTCAATCATATCACCTCTATCCCACCTTTCCTCTAAGGTGTACATATTAAGATCCTTAAGTCTGTCCTGATATGCTTTATAATGAAGACCACTGACCATTTTAGTAGCCACCATCTGTACTGACTCAACCCTGTTTATATCCTTTTGAAGGTGCGGTCTCCAGAATTGCACACTATACTCAAAATGTGGTAGCACCAAAGACTTATACAGAGGCACTATCACCTCCTTTTTTCTGCTAGCCATTCCACTCTGTATGCAACCAAGCATCCTTCTAGCTTTTGCTGTCGCCTTTTCAACCATAAGAACATAAGATATGCCATACTGGGTCAGAACAAGGTCCATCAAGCCCAGTATCCTGTTTCCAACAGTGGCCAGTCTAGGTCGTACGTAACTAGCAGTTTCCCCAAAAGACACAGGTTTCGCAATGCTTGTACTGGTTCAAGCATTGATATCCTGGGTCCCTTCTTAATAATGGTTTATGGACCTTTCCTCCAGGAACTTGTCCAAACCTTTTTTAAACCCAGCTACACTAACAGCCTTTACTACATCCTCAGGTAACAAATTCCAGAGTTTGATTACACTTTGAGTGAAAAAATATTTTCTTTTAAATAGTTTACCCTGTAGCTTCATTGCATGTTACCTAGTCTTTCTATATTCTGATAACGTAAACAATCGATCTACGTTTACCCGTTCCACTCCGTTCATTAATTTATAGACTTCTATCATATCTCCCCTCAGCCGTCTCTTTTCCAGGTTAAAGAGCCCTAACCTTTTTAGCCTTTCTTCATAGGAGTATCCTTCCATCCCATTTACCATTTTGGTGGCTCTTCTCTGAACCTTTTCTAATAACGCTATATCCTTTTTAAGATACGGTGACCAGAATTGCACACAATATTCAAGGTGCGGTCTCACCATGGAACGGTATAGAGGCATTATAATATCTTTTGTTTTATTTTCCATTCCTTTCCTTATGATACCTAGCATTCTATTTGCTTTCTTGGCTGCCGCTGCACACTGAGCCGAGGGTTTTAACATGTTATCCACAATGACGCCTAAATCTTTTTCCTGGGTGGTGGTTCCTAATGTGAAACCTTGCATCGTGTAACCATAGTTTGGGTTGTTCTTCCCTAGGTGTATAACTTTGCACTTGTCCACATTAAATTTCATCTGCCATTTTGATGCCCAGTCTTCCAATTTATCAAGATCCTCTTGCAATTTTCCACAATCATCTTGGGTTTTAACAACTTTAAATAGTTTTGTGCCATCTGCAAATTTGATAACTTCACTTGTTATTCCACTTTCCAGGTCATTTATGAATATGTCAAAAAGCAGCGGACCCAGCACAGATCCCTGGGGTACACCACTATTCACCTTTCTCCATTGGGAAAATTGGCCATTTAGCCCTACCCTCTGCTTTTTATCTTTTAACCAGTTCTTGATCCACAGTAGTACACTGCCTCCTATCCCATGACTCTTTAGTTTTGCCAAAAGTCTCTGATGAGGGACCTTGTCAAAGGCTTTCTGAAAGTCCAGATACACTATATCAACCGACTCACCTTTGTCCACCTGTTTATTCATACTTTCAAAAAAACATAACACATTAGTAAGACAAGATCTTCCTTGTCTAAAGCCATGTTGGCTGTCTCCCATTAGGCCATGACTATCTACATGCTGAGTAATTTTATTCTTTATGATGGTTTCTACCATTTTTCCCAGTACTGACGTGAGGCTCACCGGTCTGTAGTTTCCTGTATCACCCCTGGAACCCTTTTTAAAAATTGGTGTTACATTGGCGATCCTCCAATCTTCAGGTATTAGAGATGATTTTAATGATAGTTCACAGATTACTAATAGCAGGTCTGCAATCTCATATTTCAGTTCTTTCAAAACCCTTGGATTATACCATCCGGCCCAGGTGATTTGCTACTCTTCAGTTTATCTAATAGTTGTAATACATCTTCCCAATGTATCGATATTTCCGTCAATTCTTCCGCACCTTTAAATTCCACTTCAGTCATGGGTAACATCCCTACATCTTCCTCAGTAAAGACCGAAGCAAAGAATTCATTCAGTCTCTCTGCTATCTCCTTGTCGCCTCTTAGTGCCCCTTTAACTCCTCTATCATCTAATGGTCCAACCGACTCTCTCACAGGTTTTTTGCTACGAATGTACTTGAAAAAATCTTTATTTCGCGTTTTTGCTTCCGGAGCAAGCTTCTTCTCAAATTCTCTCTTTGCCTTCTTTATCAATGCCTTGCATTTGACCTGCCAGTGCTTGTGCTGTTTCCAGGTTTCATCGTTTGGCTCTTTTTTCCATTTCCTGAAAGATGCTTTTTTGGCAACAACAGCCTCTCTGACCTCACCTTTAAACCATGCTGGCAATTTTTTGGACTTCCTTCCACTTTTCTTAAAGCATGGAATACAGCTGCTCTGGGCTTCCAATATAGTATTTTTCAACACCCAAGCTTGATGTAAGTCTTTAACCTTTGCAACTGCTTCTTTTAGTTTTTTCTTAACTATTTTCCTCATTTTATCATAGTCTCCCTTTCGAAAGTTAAAAGGTAGTACTGTGGATTTCCTTACTGTCCCTCCTCCACTAATTAAATCAAAGGCGATGATGCTGTTTAGCTACTTTAAGATCATCAGACACAACCACGCCTAGGTCCCGCTCTTCTTTAGTGGACAAAAGTACTTCACCCCCTATACTATATTGCTCCCTTGGATTGCTGCAGCCCAAATGCCTGACCTTACATTTTTTAACATTGAATCCCATCTGCCAAATTGTTATGTTATGTACACCTTCCTTGTATCTACTCTATTACAAATTTTGGTATCATCCACAAAGAGGCAAACCTTACCTGACAGCTCTTCCGCTATATCACTAACAAAGATGTTAAAAATATGTTGCTGGGGTAACCTGGAGGATGAAGGATTGTTGTTATTGTATCTGATATGGAATGTTTTGTTTCGATGAATGTGCATCAATAAATACTTTAATACAAAAAAAAAAAAAAGAATCGCACCAAGGACAAATCCCTTGGGCACACCATTGGTAACTTCCTTCTCCTCAGAGTGAGCTCCATTTACCTGTACTCTTTGTCGCCTCCCACCCAACCAACTTCTAACCCAAGCAGTAACTTTAGGGTCCATCCCTAGGGTGCTCAGTTTGTTTATAAGTCACCTGTGAGGAACGGTATCAAAGGCTTTACTGAAATCTAAATACACCACATCTAGGGCTCTCCCACGGTCCAACTCCCTGGTCACCCAGTCAAAGAAATCAATCAGATTTGTCTGACAAGACCTGTCTCTGGTGAATCAATGCTGCCTCAGATCCTGTAATCCGCTGGACTCCAGAAGCCTCACTATTTTGTTTTCAGCACTGTTTCCAATAATTTACTCACAATAGAAATTAAACTGACCAGCCTGTAGTTTTCAACCATATCCTTACTTCCGCTTTTGTGTAAAGGCACCACATGAACCTCTCTCCAGTCCTTTGGCACCACTCCCGACGCCAATGAGGCATTGAAAAGGTCAGTCAGTGGAGCTGCTAGAACGTCCCCAAGTTCCCTCAGTATTCTAGGGTGTATACCATCCGGTCCCATTGCTTTGCTTACTTTAAGTTGAGCTAGTTTCTCACGAATACAATCTTCTGAAAATTGTTCAAGATGCCCCTCGCTTCTGTTCCTTTTTGTGGGTGTTTTCTGAGGTCCTGTTCCTGGTTCTTCATCTGTGAACACAGAACAGAAATATTTGTTAAGCAATTCCGTTTTATCCCCATCAGCTTCTACATATTCAGAGTAGTTACTCACCTGTAACAGGTGTTCTCCAGGAGCAGCAGGAATCAGTCCTCACATATGGGTGTCATCGACGCTGATGAAGCCACAGTGGAGCATTTCTCCAGCTTTCTATGAAAGCCTTTGGGAATGCAGGCACGCATGCGTGGTTCCCTTCCCGCCTAAAGGTGCCTTCTTACCTCAGTCAAATGACATAGCTAAGAACAGCACACAAAAATGAAAAATAAACTATGTACAACTGCAACTCTAAGGGGAGGAGGGAGGGTTGTGAGGACTGATTCCTGCTGCTCCTGGAGAACACCTGTTACAGGTGAGTAACTCTCCAGGACCAAGCAGGAAGTCAGTCCTCACATATGGGTGACTCCCCATCTCTGGGCTACCGAGGAACCCAGGCTGAACAAGAGTACTCCCTCTAGTCTCAGCAGCAAAGAAAGGCTTTTCAAGGACACAACCTCCACCGGTAGCCCAACAGAGGGCAGGAGTTGCCTAAACCTCAAAGAGATTCCGGAGTACTGCCTGGCCAAAAGCACTGTCCCTACGGGACTCCCTCTCCAGGCAGTAATGGGCCGCAAAAGTCTGGCTTGAAGACCAAGTTGCAGCCCTACAGATGTCTACCAAGGGCACAGAGCGGAGATGAGCCACTGAGGCAGCCATTGCCCTGACACGGTGGGCCGTAACCCGACCCTGCAAAGGAAGGTCAGCCGCCTTGTAAGCCCAGGTGATACAGTCAGCCACCCAGATGGACAAGGTACGCTTGGACACAGCCAACCCCAACTTATTAGGGTCAAAGGATACGAAGAGCTGAGTAGCCCTTCTATACCCCTGCGTACGGTCAAGGTAGAAGGATAAGGTCCTCCTACAGTCCAGGGTATGCAGAACTGCTTCAGCCTGGCTAGCATGAGACCTTGGGAAGAAAGTAGGAAGAACCACCTCTTGGTTGAGGTGGAAAGAGGAGACAACCTTTGGGAGGAACTTTGGATGAGTCCTGAGGACTACCCTGTTCCTATAAATCCTAGTGTAAGGCCTATCACAGACCAGGGCCTGAAGCTCACTCACTCGCCTAACCGAAGTAAGGGCTATCAGGAAGAGTGTCTTCCAGGAAAGGAAGCGTAGTGGACAAGTAGCCATCGGCTCAAAAGGTGGGCGAGTCAATTGCTGCAAGACCACATTCAACTCCCACTCAGGGGCAGGAGGACGGATTGGAGGCTTGAGTAAAAGCAAGCCCCTGAGAAAGCGGGACACCAAGGGGTGAACCGACAGAGAATGTCCCTCCATCAGTGAGTGGTGAGCCGCTAGAGCTGAGAGGTGGACCCGAACAGAATTGGACTTAAGTCCCTGATTGGATAAGTGCAGTAAGTGCACTGAAGCACTACAGGTACAGTGCAGGAAAAAGGATCCTCTGTACGTAGCTGACACCACACAGAAAACCTTCTCCATTTGAGAGCATTGGTTTTTCTAGTGGATTGTTTCCTAGAGGCTAGGAGAACCTCCTCAACTTCCGGAGGCAGGCCCCAGGGAGCCAAAACTACCCTTGCAGCCTCCAGGCCATCAAATTGAGAGCTTTGAGATTGGGATGCAGAAGGGAACCCTGATCCTGAGAGAGAAGGTCGGGTTGCAACCCCAGGGGCAGTGGGGGATCCACTGCCAGCTGAAGCAGAAGTGGAAACCAAGGTTGTCTCGGCCACCTGGGAGCCACCAGGAGGACCGAGGCCTTGTCCTGAAGAATCTTGAAAAGAGTTCGGGCCACCAAGGGCGTGGGAGGAAACGCATAAAGGAGGCCCTGAGACCAGGGAATCAGAAAAGAATCCGGTGCTATCCTCAAAGGATGCGGTTGCCTGGAACAGAACTTTGGCAGTTGTGTGTTCAGCGGACTGGCAAACAGATCTATCCAAGGGAGACCACATTTCAGGAAGATCCGCTGAACCACCAGGGGATGCAGTTGCCACTCGTGTGGCTGCAGATTACTGCTCAACTTGTCGGCCAGGTAGTTTTCCTGGCCTGGAAGGTACACAGCCCTGAGGAGCATGCTGTGCTTTAGGGCAAATGACCAAAGGTCTTCAGCTTCCCGACAAAGGAGCCTGGACCCAGTCCCGCCCTGTTTGTTCACATAAAACATGGCCACCTGGTTGTCTGTCTGAACGAGGACAGATTGATGGGCCAGGACAGGAGAGAAAGCTTTGAGAGCTAGGCGAATAGCCCTGAGTCCCAGGAGATTGATCTGCTGTGCCGCATCCCAAGGAGACCACAGGCCCTGGGTGCACTTGTCTAGACAATGAGCTCCCCAGCCCTGCAGGGAGGCGTCGGTGGTCAGTACCACCTTGTATCCAGGAATCTGAAAAGGCACTCCTTTTAGGAGATTGGGTGGGTGCAGCCACAAGCTGAGGGAGTTCAGAAAGTGTCTGGACACCCTTATCCTGTCCCTGAGGCTGCCTGTGGCCTGTGACCACTGAGTCCGAAGGCACCACTGTGCAGGCCTCATATGGAGCCTGGCATTGGGGGTCACATGAACTGTCAAAGCCATATGGCCTAGAAGCCTCAGGCAGAGCCTGGCGGAGACCAGTGACCTGTTGAGAAACTGTTTTGCCAAGGCAATTAGCCGTTGTGCTCTGTCTTCTGGCAAGAAAGCCTTTGCCAGGAGAGAGTCCAGCCTTGCTCCTATGAATTCCAAATTCTGGGAGGGGAAAAAAGTGGACTTTGCGACGTTTATGACAAACCCTAGGCTTTGAAGAAGAGCAATAGTTCTGAGGGTGGCTTGGCTGGCCTCCTGACATGTCTGACCCCTGATGAGCCAGTCGTCCAGATAGGGGAAGACAAAGATTCCCTGATTCCTCAGATAGGCTGCAACCACTGCCAGGCATTTGGTAAAGACCCTGGGAGCAGAGGTCAGGCCAAAAGGCAGTTCTCGGTACTGATAATGGTTTCCTCCCACGATGAACCTGAGGTACTTTCTGTGGTCTGGATGAATGAGAATGTGAGTGTACGCATCCTTTAGATCTAAGGAGCATAGCCAATCTCCCTGCTGGAGGTAGGGCAGAAGTGTTCCAAGAGTAAGCATCTTGAACTTTTCTTTCTCTAGAAACTTGTTTAGGTTCCTGAGATCCAGAATAGGTCGAAGGCCACCGGTTCTTTTGAGTACCAGGAAATATCTGGAGTAGAACCCCTGACCTTGCAAGTGGGGAGGCACAGGCTCCACCGCCCTGTCCACCAACAGACCTCAAATTTCCTGAAGGAGAAGGTCTGTGTGCAGGGAAGGCCTTGGAGGCTCCCCTGGAAAGTATGTGGGAGGCAGTTGGAGAAAATGTAGTGCATAGCCCCTGTGGACTATGTCCAACACCCAACTGTCCCCAGTGATGAGGGGCCACTGGTGGGCAAAGAGGGTGAGGCGACCTCCTGTGCAGGGTTGGGATAGCAGAGATGGAGAGGCTACGCTCAAGGAGTTAAAAACCCCCACCCTGCTGAGTGGGAGCAGGGGCCGGAGGCTTGGGGGTCCTCTGCCTACGGGGCCCATTACCCTGCCCCTTGGCTTGCTGACCCTGGGGTGCAGCTTGGGCACCCTGATACTGAGGGTACTGTTTGTAGGCAGTGCCCTTCCTCAGGTAAAAGGGCTTCTTACCCGAGCCCTTCTTCTTATGAGAAGGGGCAGAGGTCTTCCTAGACAGCCTTGTCCGTGTAAGGTGCTCTGTCTCGAGCTGAGCAGCCTTCTCGGTCATGGGCTTGCCAAAAAGGTTTTCACCTCGGCAAGGGACATCGACCAACTTGTCCTGAACCCATGGCTCGAGGTCCGATGACTGCAGCCATGCCTGGCGTCGAGCCGCGATGACGGCTGCCGCAACTCGGGCCTAAGCCTCGAAGCCATCGTAGGCGGCGCGGGACATGAACTTCGAGCAGTCCCGAATCCCCGAGGACAAGGACTTGAATCTCTGCAATGGTTCCCTGGAGAGTCCAGCAGAGAATCCGGCCAACTCCTTGGCCAGGTCCCGCAAGTACATGCCCATGTACAGCTGGTAAGACTGGAAACGGCAAGCAAGCATCGAGCCCTGAAAGCACTTTCTAACGACTCCATCGAGGTTCCAGGCCTCCCTGCCGGGAGGCACCACAGAGTGCATCTTCTGACTCTTCAGACGATGCATGGCCGATTCCACAACCATGGAATGGTGTGGTAGCTGTGCCTTTTGAAAGCCAGGGCTCTTCTGGAGTCGATAGATCGAGTCGACTCGCTTGCTGAGAACCTGCGCCGAGGCCGGTGCCTCCCACATCCGGAAAAGGAGCCGTTCCAGCATCGGAGGAACCGGGACAGTAAAGGCCTCCTTCGGAGGAGAGTCATACTGCAGGGCCTCAAGCTCTTCGGCTCGAGGCTCTTCCTCGGGGTCCGCCGGAATAGCCAAGGCAGTGGCCATATCCTGGACAAACTCCGAGAACCGAGTATCCTCCGGAGGGGATCTACTCCGGGGTTCAGACTGCGGGGAGTCCGATGGGACGCACCAAGTCTTGAACGTATCGGGGGACTCCTCATCCTCCATCTCCCAGGTGGACTCATCCGACGAGGAGTCAGGGTCTGACCCCACGGGGCCCTGTAGCACCCACCCCGACGCCGGAAGCACCGGCATCGACGCCCTCGGTCCCGAACGGGAGGTCGAGGGAGACCGCGACCGAGGTCGACTTCAAGCCATGATAGACTCGAGTATTGGCTCGGTCTCCGGGGTCGACTTCGATGTCGATGTCCCGGTGGTCGGGGCAGATGCGCCAGACAGGCTGGCCATCAGTGCCCGCTGCTGCTCCATGAAGGCAGACAATCTGCTCTCCAAGGCTGTCATCCTGAGACTCAGCTCGGGAGACGCAGCAGCCACCGACTCGGGCCCCGGAGGCGCCGGGCCCGACGTCGGCTCCCTGGGAGGAGAGTCCTCGAGGACTACAGGGCTTACGTGTCCCGCAGACTCCGGCTCCACGCGAGGAACTTTGGCAGGCTTCTCTTGTTCCATGGGCCCAGGGCGACGGTCGGGGGTCTTAGACCTGGCCCTCAAGGAGCCAGGGACCTCTTACGACGACGCCCTCGTGAGCCGCTTCTTCCTCTTGCGTTCCCGGTCAGGGGACCCCCTGTCCGAGGAGCCACGACAGCGCTCGGGATCCGAATCCCGAGATGTCGAGGCCTCAGACGAGGTCTGGGCCCAGCCAGAGGCTGAGTCCGAGAAAAGCCTTTCTTTCTGCTGCTGGCGACTTTGGAGTGCCTTGGAAGACATCTTCCCACATGGACCACACGACTTAGGGTCGTGATCAGGACCAAGGCACCGGAGGCAGCAGTCATGTGTGTCGGTGAGAGACATCAGTTTCTTACACTGATCACACTTCTTGAAACCACTGGAAGCCATCGGGGAAAAAAGAGTCCCCGCGAGGTCAAAGGACCAGCCTTCCAGGGAAAAAAGCACAAAAGGGCGCGAACGCCAGCCATGAAGGGCAAAAACCGAAAAAGAAGAATCGGCTCGATACCGGTGTACTGAACCCGGCGGGAAGGGAACCGGCGTCGAACCGGGAGAAAAAATAGCGAATATCGCCGAAAAAATTCAACTTTTATCCGGGATGACAGGACACACGTCCGGTGGGCTTCTCGGAAAAAAAGAGACTGAGGTAAGATGGCACCTTTAGGCGGGAAGGGAACCGCGTGCCTGCATTCCCAAAGGCTTTCATAGAAAGCTGGGGAAATGCTCCGCTGGGGCTTCATCGGCGCCGATGACACCCATATGTGAAGACTGACTTCCTGCTTGGTCCTGGAGAACTCCCCTTCACTCTTGGGTCTGACAAAACCACTTTTGCCCTTCTCACTAACATATCTGAAAAATGTCTTATCCCCCCATTTTATTGCACTGGCTATTTCCTCCTCTTTTTGAATCTTTGCTTTCCTGACTACTTTGCTAGCTTCTCTAAGTTTTTCCAAATATAGATGCCTGTCTTCCTCTCTCTGTGATCTCTTGTACTTCATGAAGGCCTCCCTCTTTTTCTTCACCTTTTCAGCTACTTCTTTTGAAAGTCATAGCGGTCTCCTTTTCCTTTTACCTTTATTTACCATTTTAACAAAAAGGTTGGTTGCCCTTAAAATATCCCCTTTCAGTTTTGCCCACTGTTTTTCTACATCCCCCAGGTGTTCCCATCCCACTAACAACTCCCTGAGGTATTGGCTCATCTTGACAAAGTTAGTTTTCCTAAAGTCTAAGAACCTCACTTTTGAATGAATTTTAACAGCCCTAGTCCTAATACTGAACCACACCATCTGGTGATCACTGGATGCAAAATGATCTCCCACTATAACATCAGAAACACTTTCACCATTGGTAAGCACCAAGTCCAGTTTGGCCCCTTCACGTGTCAGGTCTGTTACCAATTGCCTGAATAGTTCTCCCTGTAAAGAATCCAGGATCTCTTTACTTCTAGATGATACTGCAGCATGAATATGCCAATCAATATCTGTTAGGATTCACAAGTAGAAAAATCTTCCAGAAATATCCTTTGTTCTGTGACTAGATGGATAAAGAAATCTTTGATGACTAAGGAATTCTCACACACTAAACAATGGTCGCAACAAAAATGTCCTCATATCTTGGTAACGATACGTGTTTTAGATAGGGCAGAGGGCACCAAGATGTTTGCTATATTATGGTTCCTCTTGTGCGCTATGGTCAATCTTCAGGATTGTAAGAAAGGAATCCTAGAAAGGAGATGCCATTCTTCTCTGATGATTCTGGCGATATCCTTGGAGATGTTCAAAAACATTGAAGCACAAACAATCCTATCTTCTGTGTTACAGGTAGATCCATGTAAGAGAGCGGAACGTTCAGCAGATTTGGCTCTTGAGTTGTTTTTTTTCAATACAATTGCTAGGATAACCATGATCCTCAAACCGCTGCTGCATATCTCATGCCTCAAAATCATTAGCAGATGTACATATTCTGCGGATCCTAAGGACGTGGCTATTTGGTAAATGAAATTCAATGTAGATTAAGTGCAAAGTTATGTATCAAGGAAAGAGCAACCCAAACTATGGTTACACGATGCAAGGTTCCATATTAGGAACCACCACCCAGGAAAAAGATTCAGGCGTCATCATGAATAACATGTTGAAACCCTCCACCCAATGTGCAGTGGCGGCCAAGAAAGCAAACAGAATGCTAGGAATCATAAGGAAAGGAATGGAGAATAAAACAAAGGATATTATAATTTATCTATATTGTTCCATGGTGCGACTGCACCTTGAGTACTGTATGCAATTCTGGTCATCGTATCTGAAAAAGGATATAGCGTTATTAGAAAAGGTACAGAGAAGACCCCACCAAAATGGTAAAGGGGATGGAAGGATACCCCTATGAGGAGAGGCTAAAAAGATTAGGGCTCTTCAACCTGGAAAAGATACGGCTGAGGGGAGATATGATTGTTGTTGTTAAGTGCCATCAAGTCGGTGTTGACTCATGGTGACCCTCTGGATAGTTGTCCTAAATTGTGTTTGGCCTTCAGTCAGGCAGCTCATTCTTGACAGATTGATTCCCATAGCTGCTGTTATTGTATCGATCCATCTCATTGCTGGCCTTCCTCTTTTGCGCTGACCTTCTACCTTGCCAAGCACGATGTCTTTCTCTAATGATTTCTCTCTTCGCATGATGTGTCCAAAGTATGAAAGTCGAAGTCTTGTCATCTGAGCTTCTAAAGAAAGCTTAGGTTTGATCTCCTCTAGAGATCTATAAATTAATGAATGGAGTGGAATGAGTGAACTTAGATTGATTGTTTACACTATCAAAATATAGAAAGATTAGGGAACATTCAATTAAGCTACAGGATAACCTATTTAAGACTAATAAGAGAAAATATTTTTTCACTCAACACGTAATCAAACTCTAGAATTCGTTACCGGAGGATGCAGTAAAAGCTGTTAATGTAGCTGGGTTTAAAAAAGGTTTAGACAAGTTCCTGGAGGAAAGGGACATAAACCATTATTAAAGGGGACCTGGGAAATCTACTGCTCACCACAGTATAAGCAATGTGCAACCTGTGTCCTTTGGGGAAACTGCTAGGTACTTGTGATCTAGATTGGCCACTGTTGGAAACAGGATACTGGGCTGGATGGACCTTGATCTGACCCATTTTGGCATATCTTATGTTCTCATGTAAGGGATCTGTTGTGATAACTAGTAAAATGTAGTAGTGAGTTTCTATCAGTTGGTTTCCAGAAGAGACTTGTGACAAAGCCATTGTGGTCCTTCTTGATCATAATGTCAAGATACAGAACCTGGGCCAGGCTGTAATGATGTTGAAATTGAAGATTTTCATCCAAAGAATTCAACCAACCAAAGAACCTCAAAAGCTTGGCTTCTTTCCCTTTCCAAACCATAAAAACCTCTATATATCTCCTCCACAATTTAATGTGTGTCCCAAATGGATGCTTAGTAAGGTATAAGTGTGTGACATAGAGATCTGCAATGTCAGGTGCCATAGAAAAGCCCATGGCAGTCCCCTTAATCTGTTTATAAAAGACTTCTCTAAAACAAAAATAATCTTCTGTCATGGCCAAACTAGTCAATTGGATGAGAAAACATGTAGAAGTTCTAACAGGTCGGGGGGCGGAGCCTGATGTCCAGCGGGATGGTCGCATAACGCTGAGGCTCCCGAGAGGCCTACACAGAATCCTGAATTAACACCGCACATACTTGGAACTTCTACTCTGATCTTACCGGGGCACATTGGTGAGATGGCGGGGACCAAACCCACGCGCCTGGAATTTGGATCTCCAGCGGCTTCTCATGGCAAACGATCCAAAACTGAACCTCCGTCCCCGCAGAAGGGGCTGGCCTTGCGCGAGGGCCCCGAGATGCAGCAGGAAATCCTCGCAGAGATTAGAGGGGTCAAAGACCTCGTGCAGTCGAACGGTGAAGCACTCCGAGCACTGCGGGAAGACTTTGGTGTGCTGCAAAGCAAGCTAGAAGGGCTTTCTTCGCGTCAGGACAAAATGGAGAGCATATTGGACTCCCATGCGGCCCGGTTGTCCAAACTTGACAAAGTTGAACGTCAGGTGCGGGCCTTGCAGAAAGAAGTGGAAGATGGCAATAACAGAGCGCGCCGTAACAACATACGGCTCGTGGGCATACCGGAAGGAGCGGAATCGGGAGACATGAAAGAGTTTTTATGCAAAATCCTCCCTTCCCTGCTCCAAATCACCTTTACCAAAGATTTGGAGATCGATCGCGCTCATCGTGTACCCACAAGCATAACGCTCAACAGGAAGACCCCGCGGCCTATTATCTTTCGACTTTTGCGATATCAACACGTTGAGCAAATTCTAAATGCCTCTCGGGCAAAGGGCCATATGGAGTTTGAGAGCCACAAGATCTCCTTCTATCCCGACTTGGCTAAACCCACGGTCGACCGCCGAAAGCGCTTTCTGGAATTTCGGCCGAGGCTTCAACAACTACAAGCACGCTATGGCCTGATGTACCCAGCCAAGCTCCGAGTCACGCTTCACAATCAGACAAGAACATTTGAGGACCCTGATCTACTAGCGGAGTTTTTGGATTCCAAAGAAGCCGACTTGATGCGCTGACTTCCAGAATACTCCTGCAAGTATTCTCATATCCGCTGTACCCGCCATATTGGATCTGCCGCAGCCCAGCAAAGAGTCTGGCGAGGGCAGTTTGTTGCCTTACTTTTGAGGATATCTGTGACCCGACTCCATCTACCCACAGTAGCCTCGATGAGTATCAGAGACAGTGTTAATTATGGACTCTGGTGTTTCTTTTCTTTTTATGTCTTTCTATTTTCCTCTCTAGGGCCTCCTCCCGCAGACATATGGTCGCCATTTTCTTTGGGGGTTTTGCTTCTTCTCTAAGATACTTTGGTACATACTTTTCCATATGGGGTGTATTAGCCAGAATACTCGGTGATTATGTCATAGTTGCACAGATCCTGATTATGTTGTATGTTTTCAAGCGCCCTTACCTAAAATGTCTATTACTGATTGATGGCACCATGTAAGATTTTCTCATTGAACGTAAAAGGAATCAATAATCCGATAAAACGGAAGAAAATCCTAAGCTACCTAAGTCAGGAAGCCGCGGATCTGGTTTTTCTCCAAGAAACGCATTTAAATTCGAAGGAAACTCTTAAACTCAATATTAAACCTTACATGGTGGCCGCCCATTCCCCAGCCGTTTCTAAGAAATGTGGGGTGGCCATTTTGGTTAGGAAATCTTTGCATGCTACTATTATTGCGACTAGCTCAGATACAGAAGGTAGATGGTCCAGAGTTCACCTCAAGATAGGTAGCCTGGAAGTTACATGTATCTGCCTTTACGCTCCTAATGTGGATGACCCTGCCTTTTTTGCTACCATTGCTCAGGTTGCGCAGGCCTCTGCTCATACTTCATTGATAATTGGGGGGGATTTCAATCTAGCCCTTGATCCCCTGATCGACAAACAGCCGCCTAGGACAAGTGGTCCCCCCAAGAGTCATACCACGCTTACCTCCCTGATCAAAGATCTTGCTTTAGTTGATCTATGGAGGCTACTACACCCCAATGAGCTTAACTTCACCTTCTTCTCTTCCCCGCATAAATCCCAGTCTCGTATAGACTTTTTTCTAATTTCAAAACTGTTAGTTCCTCAGGCGGACACTGCAAAGATTCACTCCCAACATATTTCAGATCATGCTGCCATTTCCTTTCAATTACACACTACTGCACCCCAAGGGAATTCGGGGGCCTGGTTCTTTGATAGAGCCCTGTTAACTCAGCCAGAGTTCCAGTTAGAAATTCGAGCAGCCATACAGGATTACTTCCATTTTAATCTACCCCAGGATACGGCGAATTGGGCTTGGTGGGAGGGCTTCAAAGCGGCCATTCGAGCAACGATCACTAGCTATCAAATCCGCCTGCGAAAGCAACGCAAACAGCAGCTACTCATACTAGATCAACAAATAAAAGCAGGCGAACGAGTTCTAACTTCACGTACCGATCCATGTGTATTAATTCGATTACAGCGTCTCCGTTTTCAATATAATTCAATCCTCTCAACTGCAGCTTCTAAGAGTATTGAGCTTCAGCGAGGGACATATTATCGTGAAAATAACCGAGCCGGTCGACTCTTAGCCAACGCCTTAAAAGGTCAAAAAGAAGCCAAACGCGTAGCGGCCCTTCGAGCTCCACAGGGAGGGGGCATAGTGACCACAGACTCCGACATTGTAGAGCTCTTTCGGGATTTCTATACCCGCCTATATCAATCTGAATGTGAGTTCTCGTCAGAGACATTCGAGCGATTGCTTTCTGGCATTCAGCGGCCGACCCTCTCTGAAGATGATAGGGATGCGATGGATGAACCCTTCTCTACTTCAGAGATCCAATCTGCCCTAAAACGAACAGCCTCGGGCCGTGCCGCAGGGCCCGATGGTCTCCCGACCGAATTCTACAGAACGTTCAGTGCAGATTTAGTTCCCTATTTAAAACTCTATTTTACTGCCCTTGCGGTAGATACATCCTCTTTGGGATCCTTTTCTGCAGCTAATGTGGTAGTATTTGAGAAAGAAGGCAGAGACCCGCTACTAACCGCCAACTACCGTCCAATCTCCCTACTTAATGCCGATTATAAGATCTTCGCAACGATCTTGGCTACCCGGCTATCTGACAGGATGGCCACCCTAATTCATCCCGACCAATGTGGTTTTATACCCGGCAGATCCACTGCTGATAATGCTCGGACCTTGTGCCATGTGCTCTCCAGTGCTGCCAATCTAGATCATCCATGGGTGGGTCTTTCCCTGGATGCCGAAAAAGCCTTTGACCGCCTAGAATGGCCCTTCTTATTTGCAGTTCTCCGATGGTATGGCTTTGGGGAAGGCTTCCTCCGATATCTCCAAGTCATGTATACTCAACCCGTCGCCAGTATTTGTGTGAATGCCATCAAGTCTCAGCCATTTAATCTCCAAAGAGGCACGCGTCAAGGTTGCCCCCTATCACCAATGCTCTTTGATCTAGCTCTTGAACCCTTAGCCCTCCTTATTAGACAGTCCGCACGTATTCGAGGTGTCCCCTTCAGTCATAGGGAGATTAAACTCTCTGCATATGCCGATGACCTTATGCTTTTCGTATCCCACGATTCGGTTCCAGCTGTCTTGGATCTGATTGACGGATACTCACAATTATCGGGCTATAAAATTAACTGGACCAAATCTGTAGCATTCCCACTGAACCGCTGGGTACATGAGGCTGACATGCAGGCCTTTCCCTTCCTTTGGTAATCCCGCATGGTGAAGTATCTCGGGGTCCATTACTGTTCTCCTTTAGAAGATACTATCAGTTTTAATGCCAAAGAGGTAGTCTCCAAAGTCCGTGAGCTCACGAATCGTTGGTCTCCCTTATCTCTTACATGGTGGGGCCGCTTAGAAACTGTGAAAATGATGATAGTCCCCAAAGTGAACTACATTTTAGAAATGCTGCCATGCTTACTCCCGCTACATACTTATAAAGATATTGAGGGCCTTCTCGTCCGTTATCTCTGGCAGGGCAAGCCACCACGGATAGCTAAACAAAAACTACAGTCTGCGAAGGAAAGAGGGGGTACCAGATTTCCTGATTTTCTTAGATATCATCGAGCCTTCCTACTTAAGCAAGGTGCCCGATGGCTAGATGCCTCAACAGACAGCAGACCAGTTTGGCTTGACATAGAAGAGGAGCTTAGTAGCCCAATTCCGTTGACCCATCTCCCCGGTATGTCCTATCAAGTAGATACCCGCCATCCACCAATGATTGTCGATACTCTTGCGGCCTTTAACACCCTCATTCTATCACTGGGCCCGAACGTATGTCCTCAGGACGGACTCCCGCTATGGAATAACCCCAGAATTCAAGTTCTAAATAGAACGATAGCATGGAAACCCTGGTACTCAAGGGGGATCTGGACACCCCAACAGCTTTTCTCTGCAGCTCGCTGGAAAACCTTTTCTGATTTACAAAAGGAATTCGCGTTACCAGCGAAACACTACTTTCAATTGATGCAGCTTCAACACTGCCTCAAAAGTGCTCGAATCATGCCGCCCTCTGCCCCTACTGAGGACGGGCTGTTAGAGATAGTTCACTCTATTAGTAGTACACATGGGGTAGCCTCTAACTTTTATAAAATACTCTCTCAGGGTACAGACACGGCCACTTTTAGAGCCCAACAAGCCTGGGAGCGCGAACTGCAAACCACTTTAACCCCTGTGCAATGGAGCGCTTTCTGGAGCAAAGTAGTGCGGGTTTCCCGGTCTGCCTCTGTTACCCAAACTCTCTTCTTTTTTGCACACAGATGCTTTTATACTCCAGAAAAAATAGCCAAATGGAATACCAATGCTCGGGACCAGTGTTGGTCTTGCCATACTGCTGTGGGAACCTTCGCTCATGTTATTTATGAATGTCCTCAACTGCAGGTTTATTGGGAGCGGATCTGGGGTTGTATTCAATTTATCTTACACCTTCACGAGCCTCTCTCTTGGAAGATCGTGGGACTCCGCTCTGTGGTGGAGGTCCCCTCTCTTCCTAAGAAGGGTCGCTTTCTCCTTGATTTCATGCTAGGTATAGCCATATGCTTAATCACGAGGAATTGGAAGGATAGCTCTCGACTTACTGTCAATGAATGGTGAAACCTCGTCTGCTTATATAGTAAATATGAGCAGATACCTCGGAGAGCTACTCCCCATGCCCAACCTCACTCTCGCTTGTCTAAATGGCAGATGCTTAATGATTATGTACAATCTGCTCATTGCTCCAACATGCCTGTATAATGTGCACTCATCATGTTTCAGATCACCATTAGGTTTCGTAACGCAATAATGTAAGTACACGCCCGCTTCGGGAATGATTAGTTTTCTAGAGAAGAAGCAGGGGGGAGGGGGGTGGCAGGGGTTTACTTTGGTGTATGTATTACACTTTATGTATCTGTCTTTTAGCTGTATGTCTTCCTTTTCCTTTGTTTGTTATAAAATGAAAATAAAGATTTAAAAAAAAAAAAGAAGTTCTAACAGGTCTAGCTCTTTCAAGATGTATATCCTCCAAGATAGTCAGTGTGGCATTTGTGAGATACTGGTATATAAAGAGTTAATATCCAAGGTCACTAATGTGAGACCACAGTGGTAGTCCTCAAACTGGACAAATCCCATATGTATGAAGGTGCCATGGTGACAAAAGGTCTATAAAAATATCTAAAAATTTTGAAACAGGTTCAAAAAGGCAGCCAATAGAGGGATATGATAAGACGACAGGTGGGTTTCATAATGATTTGTGTATCTTGGGTATGACATATATCATAGGTGTTATTGGATGATTAACATCACAAAATCAAACTCTTTTGTGTTAAATAACCAGCTTTTGTGTCCAATGTAAAGAAAGGTGTCTACTTTGCTCTTAAGCCTGAGAGTAGGATCCTCATATAATAAAAATGTCATTTAAGTAGTCTAAATGATTCTGTATCACCAATGTCCCACCCTTGTCTGCAGGTTTGATGACAATATCTGTGTTTTTACTGAACTTGTCAAGTGCCTGCTTTTCACATATAGAGAGATTGTAGTGCATGTGCTCTCTACACTGATGCAACGCCACTAGTACAACTGTATAACCTGTAAACAGCAACATGTATATAGCTATCTACTCTTGTAAATAGTTGCTAAGCAATGCTGGTCATTACTGTATTTCTGACATGAGTGCCCAGCTTGTATATAGTTACCCACGTTAGTCCCCAAGTTACACCACTTGTTCATTGTACAGTGCAGGTGTCCACCGCACTGTACAGGCTACTGTTTACCTGTAAACCGCACTGATTATAAAGAGCGCAGTATAGAAAAGATATTAAATAAAAAATAATAAAATAATAATATTCAAAATGACCTTTTCAAAAACCTCTATCAAAACACTGCCTGTATTTGGTGGTAACCAGGAAGAAGACTTCTTGACCACAGAAGGATCCGAGATAGAATTCTCCTTCTTCCCAAAGAAATCTGTAATCTTTCATTTTTGGAAGAACTTATAAATTAATTTGGGTAGTGAAAGAATCATGTTTCTGTGTGTGTACAAAAGAAAGCCCTTTTTTTAAGACTTAATATGTAATCTGATAAATTAAAAATACCATCTACTTCTCCCATTCCAACATTTTCATGAATGTGTCCCCTTTCCTCTTCCCTCAAAATCTTTGACGATAGTGTGTCCGGTAGTGTTACTATGCCCGATATGGTTGGTTGGAGGCAGATCTCTGTCCTCCGCCCTTCCATAGCATATCCATTGAAAAATCCTGATTCTGAATTTGATTTGGGAGGGAAGGGCTGAAGAAAAGAGGGGGGGCAGAGGAATCAAACTGTTCCTCTATATGGTTCCAGCTGCATTTCCTAATGGATTCTGGACTTGATTCTAGTGAGTGGTGTCGAATTTTTGTTTTACTGGGTGATCTAGCTTTGAAAAATCGATCTTCTGTTGCCGTGACTCACTTCCAAACAGGGTCTGTTTATTACTCCAGTGGTAAACTGACATGATTTTATAATCCCCTTCATCCCTCTTAAACTTTTTGAGTTTCCTATCTTTTACAATTTTTTGATAATCTGACACATTCTTATCATAATCCTTTTTAAGGTTAATGAAGTGAACATCATTCTCCTTAAGAGCATTAAACTTGGATTTGATGTCCAATTTAAAAAATTCAGCCTTACGTTTAGATGTGTGAATGAGTAACATAATTACATCTAATGAGCATTTATTTAAAATTTTGGTCCAATCTGATATAAAAGAGTCATTATCAATATACATGCCCGGGGCTTTGTTAATTCGTAGTTCCCTTGGAATTATTTTATTTCTGCAGTGTTCCAGCAGAGAAGAGGTGTGCATTTCTTCTCTTATTAGTTTCTGGGTCAACCTAACTGTTGTCCCCCATTCTTCCTCTATGACACAGACGACTTCATTTGTATCAAAGAAAGGATTCTCAGGTAGCATTGGTTGCAAATTACCCTCATTGTAGTTAAGGACCTCCCTTCAAGGGGAAAACATGTTGCTCATGAACGATGAGATACAAAGGAGAGCACTCACACCTGCAGGGGAGTAGCAGAAACAAACAGGAGCAGGTGTACCAATGGTAGCAGGTATAAGCAGCTTTATTGTGAGAAACACCCAAATGCGTTTCGGCTGAACACCTTCTTCAGGGGCTCAAACCTCAAATGCAAACATAAAAATTAAAAGTCAATAAATACTTAAAAGTCAAATCAATAAACCAGATGAAATAAAATATACATACATATATAAAAAGAGTAAAAAGAGTAAATACACTACTAAACATTCTCAAAAAACTAAGGCTAATAGGGCATGCTATTCTGCCCTTAGAAACAGTGACATCGGTATCCATTTTTAAAAAGCACTAAGAAAACTGTGAAAATTAGAATCAATACTAAAATGGCAGATATGTGAACAAACAATTAAGACAGCATACACTAAAAGCAAGTGGAAAGATGAGGAGGAAAGAAAAACACATTGCCCATGTGAAAAGCACTGTGTCACTGCTGACAGTAAACTAGTTCAGACGATAATTTTGCAGCATCTAGCAATCCTACAGTGTAAAGCAGGGACAAGGTATAGTCAAGAAATCTATAATAATTTTACAGAACTTACTAAGAAGCAGCTGTGAAAAAAATCTTGGAAATCATAATGCAAGAAAACTGATGAAACTTTCCTTCTCTCTAGCCTTCCTAGTCACGTATTCTCCAGTCTTTAACTCACTCTTTCCTTTCTCTTTCTCTCTTCCACCCTCCCTGTGTTCAGCATCTATCCTCCTGCCCTGTCTTGATGCTCCCTCTCTCCTCAATCTTGCACTGCTCCCCTTTTTCTCATCCTATTCCCTTCACTCCATGTCTAGCATTTCCCCACTTCACCCCACCCCATGTCCAGCAGCTCCCTCTCTCCCCTCCTCATGTCCAGCATCTCCTCTATCCCCACCCCATGTCCAGCATCCCCCTCTCTCCACTTCATGCTCAGCATCTCCTCTCTCTCTCACCCCATGTCCAGCACCTGTCCTCCACTCTCCCATTTTGTGTCCAGAATCTGCCCTTCACATCTATCATGTCTGGCCTCTGCCCTATATCCAGCACCCTATGTCCAGCATCTGTAACACAGGTACACTAAAAAAATTTTTTTTTAAACTGCCTCTAATGTTTCGATTGACTTTTACGTTTTTTGGTGCGCTGAATCCAAATCTGGTAACCAATTTGCTCCATCACGTACAGATTTTTTGCTACATTGGGTTAGCAGTTTGAGGTGAACGTTTCAGATTGAGTGCGATCGAGATAAAAGTTTCTTGGATGAATTCTTTATACTAATTGTTTAGTAGTTATTCAAATAAGAATAAAGAAAATTGTAACAAGGCAGCACATAAGAATAGAGTAATGTCAACAAAACACACTGTGATGGTAGCAAAATTGTCTGCACTTAAAACAGCCACATACATGTGCACAAACATTGAGCATATAAGAGCGAGGTTAGACACAAAGCAAAGCAAAGAAATGTGCAAAAAATGTTGTACAGGTATGTATGTAAGAATAGAAAACGCAAACCGCACCATTGCAATACATGAAGACAAACACCCGATGGTGTGAAAATAAAATTCTAATAAATGAGATCCGACACTGTGGTAATAACTAGCAAATTTTTATTTCAAAGTTTAGTAAAAACACGATATTTGTCAACACAGTTTAGATTTTAAAGTCATTCTTGGGTCAATCAATCTCCTGGTGGGCCCGTTTCTTCTTCCCCCGAATGCTTCTCTTGGTGCGCTGCTTGGCGTATTTTTCATCTGGGGTTTCCCGCAGCAGCAACCAGCAGAAATCAGCCATCATAGTGGTGTTCCATCTTCCTTGGTACCTTCTCTCTGCGTCCTTGATGTCCTGGTGAAACCTTTCACCTTGTTCTTCACTGTACGCCCCCAAGTTTTCGGGAAAGTAGTTCACATGGGAGTGCAAGAAATGGACTTTCAGGCTCATGTTACAGCCTTGTTCTTTGAAGGCATTGAGCATCCTGGCAACAATATCCTTATAGTTCTCATCCCGCCTGTTCCCCAAGAATTTGAGAACAACATCCTTGAAGGAATCCCAGGCTTCCTTTTCCTTATCAGACATCGTTTCAGCGAATGCTCCATCTGAAATGAGTTTCCTTATATCAGGGCCAACAAACACTCCTTCCTTTAGTTTTGCTTCAGAAAGTCGGGGGAACTTTGAGCAAAGGTACCAAAAGCACTCACCATCTTTTGGAAGGGACTTGATGAATTGCTTAATGAGACCCAACTTAATGTGGAGAGGTGGTAATAGAATTTTATCACGAGGTACCAAGCTCTCATGAAGAACATTTTTCTCACCGGGTCTCAAATACTCCCGAATTGGCCAGTCTTTTTTCCCCCAGTGTAGGTCGCGGGCCCGGCTATCCCACAAGCAAAGGAAGCAGGGATATTTGGTGAAACCAGATTGCTGCCTTAATAGCATGGATAGAATTTTAAAGTCTCCACAAATCATCCACTTATGCTCATCATAACGAATCTTCTGAAGAATCAGGGCCAAATTCTCGTATTTTTCTTGGAGAATAACAGAGTGAGCAATAGGAACTGAAGCGAATGTGTTGCCATTATGAAGAAGAACACCTTTTATGTTGTCTTTTGACGAATCAATGAACAGCCGCCATTCAGCAGGATCATACTTGAGTTTAAACTTTTCCATCACTCCATATATATCGTTGCAAAATACCAAATCTTCCTCTTTGCTGAAATACTTCAAAAATTGTGTCTCGCGGTTGCGGTACCAATAAAAAGTTGTTCCTGGTGACAATAGATTTTTCTGTTTAAGCCGAGAACCTAGCAGTTGGGCAGCATCTTTTGGGAGTCCTAAATCCAGGACTAAATCATTCAATTCAGCTTGAGAGAAAAGTTCAGGTTTCGGATCTGGTTCAGTTTCAAACTCGGAAGTACTGGACTCATCGGGAAAAGTCATCTGATGAGTCTCATCATGATCAGAACCGTCCACACAAATATGATCCAAAGATTTTGGTGGTTCAGGCACAGGTACTTCGTTGCTATGAGGCATAGGCCTAATTGCTGAGGGAAGGTTGGGGTAACTTATTACGTTCTTATTTTTTAAGTTGTATCCCTCACAATGCAAGAGCAAAAATAGCAGTCACTGCTGTGGTCTCTTTGTTCACGCCACATCATAGGTATTCCGAAACGAAATGCTTGTTTTTTACCTTTCATCCATAAGCGTAGATCTTCCTCACATGTCTTGCACACTTTGTGAGGAGCCCACGGTTTGTCTTGATCGCCTAACTTCAAACCGAAATAGGCGAAATATACTTTTTTAATAAATGCAGAAATGTTCCTCTGCCGCTTTTTCACGGTATATTCCCCACAAATAAAACAAAAACTGTCCGGAGAGTTGACGCAACCTCTGGCTCTGTGAGCCATCACAAATACACAGCACTGCAAACTACAACTGTAGTGAACCACTTCGGAATAAAGCTGGATTACGACTGAGCAAACAAAAGGTAATAATGAACTTGCAAGAAACTGAAATTTGACAGGAACGTTCATGTCGCAACCACCGTGTTTGAGCGAGCGAACGAGGCGAGGCGAACAGGAAAGAACATGCGCCAGCGCGAGTACTAGATTTAGCCCCCCGCCTCCCAATTGTCCTGTTAATGTATAAAATGAATACAAAACACTCTAAAATATCATGAGGGAGTGTTTCTAGTTAGTTAACCATTACAACCTCTATTTTGGGCCAAGAAAATAAACTGCAGTCGGCTAAAAAGAAATTATGTGAACATTCCTTATATGGGTAAGTAATCTAATTTTACAAGAAAACGTGACGTGATGGAACATTTTGGCTATTTTTCCTGGATTCAGCACCCCAAAATCTATAGGAATCAGTTGCAAAACTGGAGGCAGTTTTTTGGTAGTGTACCTGTGTAATTTGTCCCCCTATGATCCTACCCTGTGTTCAGCTTCTGCCCTCCATCCCCTTATGGCCCCTACCCCATTTATTTATTTAACAACTTTTTATACCGCTGTATCTACCAGTCACCCATGTCCAGCATCTGCTCTCTATCTAAACCCTATACCATATGTTCAGCATATACCCCCACTCTATATTCACCATTCCTAACAGGGGCTATACATTTCAAACAAAGGTAAGAATTTGTGTTTTTTTTTTTAAATTGCTAGCTCTCTGACTGGGAGCTCTTAAAAGGGTTTTGGTACATTTTTAAAATAAAGTTACATTCTTTTTGGTGCTTTAGTTTAAAAGGAAAAATGTTTTCTTTAGTGGGGTAGGTTTAAAACTCTGCTTAGGTAACTTTCTCAGCTCTTGGGAACTGCTGACACCTAATCAGGAGTTAGTGGGCCTGATTAGCCTGTAAAGGTAAAGAAAAAGGAGACCGCTATGGCTTTCGAAAGAAGTAGCTGAACAGGTGAAGAAAAAGAGGGAGGCGTTCATGAAATACAAGAGATCACAGAGAGAGGAAGACAGGCATCTATATTTAGAAAAACGTAGGGGTATGTTTACTAAACTGCGTTAGTGTGATTCGCGTTAGGAGCCGCGGTAGAGACAGAAACCCCAAATAAGGACATTGTTGCCGAGAACGCGCGCTACAAGGCGCCATAAATGAACGAGCGCTACAGGGCACGTTACCGCGCGTTAATCTTAAGAAGACGCGCAGGCATATAATCACAGCAACAAAGCTGTAGCACAATGGTTACAACACTGACTGATGATACAGGGGTCTTGGGGGAGGGGGGGGAGGGGGGAGGGGGGGGAGGAGGGGAGTGGGGAGGGGGGGGGGGGGGGGGGGGAGAGGGGGGGAGAGGGGGGGAGGGGGGAGAGGGGGGGAGGGGAGGAGGGGGGAGGGGGGAGGGGGGGAGAGGGGGGGAGGGGGGGAGAGGGGGGGGAGGGGGGAGGGGGGGAGAGGGGGGAGGGGGGAGGGGGGAGGGGGGAGGGGGAGGGGGGAGAGGGGGGAGGGGGGGAGAGAGGGGGGGAGAGGGGGGAGGGGGGAGTGGGGGAGGGGCGGAGGGGGGGTGTATGGACCCACAGGCAGATCATGTACCACCACACAACCCACCCTCTGGGGCTCAGGGTGGGAAACAGGATCACCCTCCAATGGTAACAGTAGAGAGGACCATCAACCCCAGTCCTACTGGGGAACAGACAGAGTAGTACACATCCCTAACGCAATAGCAGACAGACGGTAGGCCTGAAAATGCTCAGCTGCCCCCCACCATTATCTGACATTCTCCAGCAGTAAGCCTCCAGCCGCTGCACCCTGCAAGGCGCTCCAGCAAGACACATATTAGCTGCAGACAGTCCGCCAGCTAGTCCATAGTGCATGGCCCTGGAAGAGGATGTCAGCATACACCCCAAGCAGATAAATCAGTGATTGGGCACCAAAAGGAAACCCATACATATCACAAATGCTATATAGCACTATGGGGGAACCTAGCCATGCCATGGTCACTACTCAGTCAGGGTGAGAGTGACCTCCCAGCAGGACATGCTATGGCCACCCTGTCCGTGCAGGTGGTACCGGGCACTACAATGTCTGAGCCATTGCCCTATGCCCTGTGCAGATGCGGCCAGGCCAGGCCACCCTATCCAGGCTATTCCCACTGTACCTTGCTCCTCATTATGCACATTGGCAGGCCAATACTGGCAACCGTGCTAGCAGTGTGGGCTGTGGAGGGTGTTGGCAGCCACCACACACTGGATAGACAGACACACAATCCCCACACCTATGCCAGCATTGTGCAACTATAGAGGTGTTGGGCAGCCCAGGCCACCACACCAGTCCTGGGCACAGTGCAGGCATGGCTATGGTACGCAATACTGTAGGAGTCACTCCCCAGGTTGGTAAACACTGTCAGACACAAGACCTGTAGCACACTCCACAGACATCAGAAAGGTTGCTATGATGCAGCTCACTCAGAATATTGTACTTAACCTAGGAATTGCTATCTGCCAGTAATCATAGAAACCTTTTTGAAGATGTGTACCATATTCCCAGGTTTAGGGTGGCATTACTAAGGTATGCAAGTGCTAGTATTGGGAGATGCATGCAGAGCCCAAAGTCCTGCCTCTCCAGGAGGCTTTGGATAATGGGGCCTGTGGGTGCGGGTGTGTCTGCCCCTGTTGGCTGCTGCTTTACGGCAGAGGTTCCCAACTCCAGTCCTGCGGTGCCAAACACTGTTCGGGTTTTCATGCTGTCCCTCATGAATATGCATGAGATACATCTGCATACCATGGGGGTGGCGCATAGAAATGCAGCACAGGCATCTTTATCAGAGGCAGCATGGAACCGGAATGGTGTTTGGCCCTCCAGGACTGCATTTGGGAGACTCTGCTCTAGGTAATGTGCATGTTTATGGAGTCTGTGCTCTGTAGGGTAAACTGTAGGTGTCTTGGGCATGTTTACGTCATCTGCACTAAAGGTGCTGTCTGTATTAGCACGTTGAAGTAATGGGTAAAATATGGGGACTGGGTTGGCAGGAGCCACAACTGGGACTTGAACCTGTGATCCTCTGCTTCTGAATACACTAGTTTTGTACACTACACCACCTTGTTGTCACAGAGTCAGTACATTCCTTGGTGATACCATGACTGTTCATCAGACGGGGCCCGTCTATTGCAGTACACGGCACCCACCTACACAGGGCTAAGCCACAGTCTGCTCTGGGCAGCTGCCACTGCCCCCTCCACCACCAGTATCCCTCAGCCACCATGCTGACATGCCCTTCTGCTGGTGGTGCGCAGTCTCAGGCCATCCAGTGTGCAGGTAGGTGGCTGCCTATGGTGCGGGTTCTGCATAGACGTCCACGCTCCCCCCAGCCCCGCCTGCCAATGTTCCGTCCCCTTGGGGGTAGCTGTTGGGTACTATCCCCTGTGACACTGTGGGAAACACGCTCGTGCCCATGTTGGGCCTTCAGCAGTTGCTGTCTGGCTGCTCTGCTGTTTCAGCATTCGTATGGGCCACCTAGGCATCACCCTAGTCCGCACTGTGGCCCAGCTCCACCACAGCATGTGCCGCCTGCGGCCCTCGGTATCCCCTTCTCCGGCATCTGTCCAGTTGCTGTTCCGACATGCCCGCCCTGATGTTGCGGGACATGTGCACGCCATAGGAACCCTGTCCGATTGTGGGGGAAACCCTGAGCAGCGCTATTTCACTGTGGGCTCCTTCACCTTGTATGGGGACATAGACCCTTCCACGATTTATATCTTTTCTATGGAGCTTACTCAGGGGGGAGGTGTTGATGTTTCTCATTAATACCACTATTGGCCAGCTTGGTTGTGGTTTTTTTCCAGTTTGTTGGGGTCATTTTCAGTGTTTCTGTGCCCTTTTGTTCTGTGCACATGTATCACACTCATCACTTTTTTTTGGTTTCCTTGCCTGGGCTGTACATTGCTGACGCTGAAATGGTCTTTCTCCCCTGTACTGTGCATTTAACGGCAGGTTTTCATTCGCGTTGGAATTCAGCTCTTCAGATCAGCGCATTAGTGTGAAGGGAGCCCCTCCCCGCCCACTCTCCGCCCACTGACCCCCTTGTCTCCACCCTCTCTCCACCTTCTGCGGTGTTTTACCGCGCCACGGGGCATTATGATCGTTAACGTTACATAACGCGCGTTATGTACGATTACCGCAGTATAGTAAACATACCCCTTAGAAGTATGTTTATTCAACTGGGCTAACGGTTAACCCGGGCTATCTGCAACTAGGTTCCATTGAATAACATGGCCCTTGTTGCAGATAGCCCGGGTTAACCGTTAGCCCAGTTTAGTAAACATATCCCTTAGAGAAGCTAGCAAAGTAGTCAGGAAAGCAAAGATTTAAAAAGAGGAGGAAATAGCCAATGCAATAAAATGGGGGATAAGACATTTTTCAGATATGTTAGTGAGAAGAGGAAGGGCAAAAGTGTTATTGTCAGACTCAAGAGTGAAGGGAAGGACTATGTAGAAGCTGATGAGGATAAAGCGGAATTGCTTAACAAATATTTCTGCTCTGTGTTCACAGATGAAGAACCAGGAACAGGACCTCAGAAAACACTCACAAACAGGAACAGAAGCGAGGGGCATCTTGAACAATTTTCAGAAGACTGTGTTCGTGAGAAATTAGCTCAACTTAAAATAGACAAAGCGATGGGACCAGATGGAATATACCCTAGAATACTGAGGGAACTTGGGGATGTTCTAGCAGCTCCACAGACTGACCTTTTCAATGTCTCGTTGGAGTCGGGAGTGGTGCCAAAGGACTGGAGAGAGGCTCATGTGGTGCTTTTACACAAAAGCGGAAGTAAGGATGTGGTTGAAAACTACAGGCTGGTTAGTTTAACTTCAGTGGTGAGTAAATTATTGGAAACGCTGCTGAAAAAGAAAATAGTAAGTTTTCTGGAGTCCAGCAGATTACAGGATCCGAGGCAGCATGGATTCACCAGAGGCAGGTCTTGTCAGACAAATCTGATTGATTTCTTTGACTGGTTGACCAGGGAGTTGGACCGAGGGAGAGCCCTAGATGTGGTGTATTTAGATTTCAGTAAAGCCTTTGACACCGTTCCTCACAGGCGACTTATAAACAAACTGAGCACCCTAGGGTGAGGAGGGCTATAGCTAAGCTTGAAGAATGGTCTAAAATTTGGCAGATGGGATTTAATGTTAAAAAATGTAAGGTCATTCATTTGGGCTGCAGCAATCCAAGGGAGCAATATAGTATAGGGGGTGAAGTACTTTTGTCCACTAAAGAAGAGCGGGACCTAGGCGTGGTTGTGTCTGATGATCTTAAAGTAGCTAAACAGGTAGAAAAGGCGATAGCAAAAGCTAGAAGGATGCTTGGGTTCATACGGAGAGGAATGGCTAGTAGAAAAAAGGAGGTGATAGTGCCTCTGTAGTCTTTGGTGCGACTTCATTTGGAGTATTGTGTGCAATTCTGGAGACTGCACCTTCAAAAGGATATAAACAGGATGGAGTCAGTACAGAGGGTGGCTACTAAAATGGTTAGTGGTCTTCATTATAAAGCATATGAGGACAGACGTAAGGATCTTAATATGTACACCTTAGAGGAAAGGTGGGATAAAGGTGATATGATTGAGATGTTTAAATATCTCCATGGCATAAATGCACAGGGGGAGAGCCTCTTTCAATTGAAAGCAAGTTCTACTACAAGGGGACATGGGTTGAGGGTGAAAGGGGATAGACTTGGGAGTGGTATGCGGAAATATTTCTTTACAGAGAGTGGTGGATCCGTGGAATAGTCTCCCAGTGAAGGTGGTAGAGATGAGGACAGTATCTGAATTCAAAAAAGCATGGGACAAACACAGAGGATCTCTAAAGGAAAAAAGGGAACTGTTGTAGTTGTCGATATGGAAGGACAGACTAGATAGGCCATGTGGTCATTTTCTGTCGTCATTTTTCTGTGTTTCTGTGTTTCTAGGTTTCTATCCCCTCATATCTGGGCAGCAGCATCTGGGCAGCAGCAGAATGGGATAGTGTTGACAGCAGAGGATCACATTTCTGTGACAACGGCAACAACACCAAACTTAAACTGCGCGGAAGAAAGGCCCGGCAATCTACTTCTGTATCTTGCCATGAAAACCGAATGGATAGTTACAACAAAACAAATTGTGCTGTAGTGCTGGAAGATGAGACCCCCAGGTCAGAAGGCACTCAACTAGCTACTGGGGAAGAGCTGAAGACTTTTCAGAGTAAAGCCAACATTTATGATGTGGTTGGATCAAAGCCCTCGGGACGTCTGACTGCTGATGAAGCTGCGCATGAAATGAGAGTCAGAAGCTGTAAAGATGTCTTACACATTGGAACATGGAACGTACAAAGCATGAACCAAGGGAAGTTGGAGGTGGTCAACAATGAAATGGAACGTGTACAACTTGATCTGTTGGGTGTCAGCGAACTGAAATGGACTGGCATCGGGCACTTTGCATCAGATGATCACATGGTCTACTATGCTGGAAATGAAAGACAAAGAAGAAATGGTGTTGCATTTATAATAAAGAAGAAACTTGCAAGAACTGTAATGAAATACAATGCAGTCAGCGAACGCTTAATCTCTATTTGTCTACGAGTAATGCCTATCAACACAACTATAATTCAAGTATATGCCCCAACAACAGCTGCAGAAGAGAATGAAATTGAAGAGTTCTATGAACAAGTACAAGCTGAAATTGACAGAACATGCAAACAGGATATCCTGATAGTCATGGGTGATTGGAATGCAAAGTTTGGCAACAAAGAAGAAGACAAAGTAGTTGGAAAATATGGACTTGGCAACAGAAATGAAGCTGGAGAAAGACTGATAGAATTCTGCAAGACCAACGATCTATTCATCTCGAACACCTTCTTCCAGCAACACAAGCGGCAACTGTACACATGGACTTCACCCAATGGATTGTATAAAAATCAAATTGAATTCATCTGTGGAAGTCAACGATGGAAAAGCTCTATAACATCAACAAAGACAAAACCTGGAGCTGACTGTGGTACAGATCATCAACTACTAGAATGCAAACTCAAGCTAAAGCTGAAAAAGAGCAAATCACTCATGAATGCAGCAAAATATGACCTTGAGAATATACCACTGGAATTTAAAGACTGCCTGCAAAATTGATTTGCTGCTTTAGATACAAATGATAGAGTTCCAGAAGAGCTATGGAATGACATCAAGAAGGTTGTGTTGGAAGAAAGCGAGAAGTCTCTGCAAAAGGTAAAAAAGAAAAAAAGGCCAAAATGTATGACGGAAGAAACTCTGAAAATTGCCCAGAAACGCAGAGAAGCTAAAGCCAGAGGAGAAAGAAAGACAATCACAGAACTCAACAGAGATTTCCAACGTGCAGCAAGACAGGACAAGGAAAAGTACTACAATGACGCATGCAAGGAAATAGAAGCAGAAACTATTAGAGGAAGAACAAGATCAGCTTTCCTAAAGCTACGAGAGTTAAAGAAAAAGTTCCAGCCTTGAATTGGAATGTTACAAGATGCTCAAGGTTCTATGTTGAATGATGCTGAGAAGATCAAGAAAAGATGGAAGGAATATACAGAGTTTTATATGATAAAGATCAAGTGGACCAACAGCCGTTTCAACCTGTACCTTATGATCTGGAACCATTGGTGATGAAAGAAGAAGTTGAAGCAGCATTGAAAGCCTTATCAAAGAATAAAGCACCAGGCATTGATTGCATTCCCATAGAAGTATTACAGCAATCTGATGCAGCTGTTACCGTACTTACAAGGCTCTGCCAAGAAATATGGAAGACAGCATCATGGCCAACTGACTGGAAAAGATCTGTGTTTATACCAATACTAAAGAAAGGTGATCCAACTGATTGTGGAAATTATCGCACAATCGCTCTGATCCCACATGCCAGCAAGATTCTACTGAAGATTATTCAAAAGAGACTACAATCATAAATGGAACAAGAACTACCTGAAGTGCAAGCAGGGTTCAGAAAAGTGCGAGGAACGAGAGACATCATTGCGGATGTGAGATGGATCCTTGAAAAGACTAAAGAATACCAAAAGGATATCTATTTGTGCTTTATCGACTATAGCAAAGTTTTTGACTGTGTAAACCATGAGAAACTCTGGGCCACATTAAGAAGCATGGGTATATCAGAACACCTGATCGCTCTCTTGCACAATCTGTACATTGATCAAGAAGCAACAGTTCGAACGGAACAAGGAGAAACAGAATGGTTTAAAATAAGCAAAGGTGTAAGACAAGGCTGCATACTTTCCCCCTACCTGTTTAATTTATATGCAGAACAAGTCATCAGAGAAGCAGGATTGTATGAAGACAACAGAGGTGTGAAGATTGGTGGAAGACTCACCAACAACCTTCACTATGCTGATGCTACCACATTACTGGCGGAAATTGAAGATGATCTGAAACATTTGCTTCTCACAATCAAAGAACATAGGGGCATGTTTACTAAACATTCCTAACGTGCGGGGCCGTGCTAGTGTGCCTGTGCCATATAAGGAGTGGGCGGTTCAGGCAGAAAATAGAAAAAAAACGGTAGTAAGCAACCGGACGTGTGTGCGTCGCGCTAATGTGCGGGGGTCGACATTAGCGCGTGGAAAGGCAAAGTGGCGCGCTGCTGAGTATACAAAACAACAGAGCCGTGGTACAACGGTGAAGACACTGACCAATGGTGCAGGGACCATGGGTTCAATCCCCCAGTGTGCGCAACGACAAAGGTCAGCTGAGGCAGTAACTGTAATGATTAACATTGTTTTAGGAGGCAAATTAATTTGGAACGGCATAAGGCGGCGCACAGTTATTTTTGGGCGGCAGAAGCAGGCGGCGCACAGTGCTTTTTGGGCGGCATAAGGCGGCGCACAGTTATTTTTGGGCAGCAGAAGGCGGCGCACTGGTCCCCTTGGGCGGCAGAAGGCGGCGCGCTGATAGGCACAAGGCGGCGCGCTGATGCCCAAGCACAGGAACAGAGCCACAGCACAATGGTTAAAACACTGACCAATGGTGCAGGGATCAGGGGTTCAACTCCTCACAATGCCCAGTGAAAAATGCCTGCTGAGGCAGTATGTATTATGTTGTGGAGTGCTGTAGGAGGCTGTATAATGTTATTTTGTTATTTTGTTATCACTACTAGCAAACGCACTCTCCCAGCATGTTAACATACGGCGGCCCATAAGGCACATGTTACAGTGCACTGTTCGCCAAGGCACCCTTGAATGACCCCTATAGGGCAGCATGTATGTTGCGACACAGGATAATGTATAGTGCACCCTATAGGGATGGCAACCATAAGGTGGCCTACAGGGCGCCCTATGAAGCACCCTCAGAGGCACCTAATGGGTATAGTAAGCTGAGGGTGGTCTTGCCGGCATAGACATATGTACAGTAAATAAAAATAAAGCTGTGGACAGCCCTACTAAAGGGCCCCACTGTGGGTTGGAACCCATGACCTCTGGCTGCACAGGCAGTGATGTAACCATTGTGCTACAGCTCCATAGCTGTAAGCAGGCCCCTGGCTGGCTGCAGATAGCCTACACGTCACCTCACAGACAGTCTGCTGGTGTCAACAGGATAGGGTTAGGCCACCCGTACCCATGATGCACTGCACATGCAAATTAGCTGTCCGCAGATGGACACAAGATGGGGAATGCACCCCCACAGCACCTCGGCCCTGTTGGGGGAAGTGACCGGGTGCACCCACACAGCACCTTGGCCTAGTAGGGGGCACTGACCGGGTGTTTTACTGGCACAGAGTAGCCACACACCGTTACATCGTGCGGGTACTGTGCTCACCCTGAGTGTGCAATGAGGTGGCCAGGACCAGGTCAACAACACCTGCCATGGCTGATGGAGGCCAAGCAGGCATTCCAAAGCAGTGTTAATGTGTAAGATAGCTAGTTTCTGCACAAACACCATGGATATCCCTGTCTGCCGCCATCAGGCACCCCCCCCCCCCGTGGCAAACATGGTCCCCATCAAGGGATCCACACTCTACCTCCCTGCAAAGGTGGCAGTAGAGGGCAACATCACCCCCAGTCCTGCTGAGGAACACCACCACCCCCCCCCAGGCAGGCAGCTCCATACACAGCCATAACACAATAGCAGACAGACATAAGCCCAGGGTATGGTAAGCTGCACTCCACCACCAGATATTCCCCTGCAGCAAGCCAACAGCCACTGCACCCTGCAAGCCATTATAGCAAGACATTTACCAGCTACAAACAGTCTGCTGGTTAGTCCATAGTGCATGTTCCCCATGGAGATGCATGCACCCAGAACTGGGCTGTCTGCATACACAGCAAGCAGATAGATCAGTGACTGGGCCCCAAAGAGAAACCCATATCTATCACATGAGAGAACTACTATACAGCACTATGGGGAGGCCTAGCCATGCTGTGGTCACTGCACAGTCAGGGTGAGCGTGATCCCCCAGAAGGACATGCTTTGGCCACCCTGTCTGTGTAGGTGGTGGCCGGACACTACAATATCCCAGCCAATGTCCCTGCCAGGGCCCTATGCCCAGTGCAGATGCATCCTGGCCACACCACCCTGCCCTGGCTATACCCATGGTACCTTGCACCTCATTATGCACATTGACTGGCCAATACTGGCAACAGTGCTGGCAGTGCGGGCTGTTGAAGGGGCTTGCAGCCAACACCCACTGTATAGACAGACACACACTTCCACACCTCTGCCATCATGGTGCTACGATTGAGGGGGTAAGTAGCCTTGCCCACCAAACCGGTCCTGAGCACGGCAAGGCATGGATATGGTACGCATTACAGCTGGTGGTCACTCCCCAGGGTGGTAAGCACCGTCAGAGGCCAGGCCTGGAGCATGCCCCGCAAACATCTCACAGATTGTTTGGATGGGGTCAACTAGCAGTATGTACGTAACATATGGATAACTGCCTGCCTGTGCTCCTAGCAAACGTCTCCGAGCTGTGTACCGTATACCTCAGGTGTAGGGTGACATTGGTAAGTTATGCAAGTGCTCGTTTTGGGTGCTGCATGCACGGTCCAATGTTCTGCCTTTCCAGGAGACATTGGCCAATGGGGCCTGTGGGTGTGGGTGTGTCTGCCCTTGATGGCTGCTGCTTTACGGCACAGATTCCCAACTCCAGTCCAGGTTTGCATCACACTGTTCGGGTGTTCCTGCTATCCCTCATGAATATGCATGGGCTACATCTACATGCCATGGGGGTGGTGCATAGATATACAGCACAGGCATTTGTATGAGTGTCAGCATGGAACCTGACTGGTGTGTGGCCCACCAGGACTGCATTTGGGTGATTCTGCTCTAGGTACTGCCCCTGTTCATGGTGTCTGTGCTCAGTGGGGTAAAAGATAGATGTCTTACCATTGCATATGTCCCCGCCATGAACGGTGTGTCCTTACTATCACTGTTTAGTTGTGGGAAAAATATGTGGGCAGGATTGGCAGTAGCCCCAGCTAGGCTTTGAACCTGTGACCTTCTGTTCTTGTATGCACTGTCTGTGTGCACTGCACCACTGTGTAGCCACAGATTGGTTGGATTCCCTGGACTGTCCATGACTGTGGATCCGGCAGGACCTGTCTGTTGCAGTGGACTGTGCCAGCCTGCACATGGCTAGGCCTCTGTCTTCTGTGGTTAGCAGCCACTGCCCCCTGCACCACATGTACTTGTCCGCCAACATGCTGGCATGAACTTCTCTCAGAAAAAGCAGTTGACCTGATTGCAATGTGGCAGTATGGGACTGCATTTGGGGGACTTGGCTGTAGGTAATGCCCATTGTTGTGGTGTGTGTGCGGTGTTGGGTAAAATATGGGTGTTTTCCCCATGCATACAGGGGTGTCTGCGCTATCTTTATTTAGTGGTGGGTAAAATATAGGGACTGGGCTGGCAGGTGCCCCAGCTGGGTTTTGAACCTCTGCCCGCTGGTCCTAGAGGTAATGACTCTGTCCGCTGTACCACACTTTGGCCACAGAGACAGTGCAGCCCCTGGAGGCAGTAAGCCTGGCAGGATGGAGTCACAAACCCTGCTCTACGCAATTCTACTGTGGGCATATGCACCCTGTCTGGTGACAAACGTGCACATAAACCCCGGAAATGACCACGGGAAATGTGGGACAAAATATCACCACGCTGGGCAACAGTGATATTAATGGGCAACCATAGCAAACACTCCCAGGAAAGCTCCAAAACGTGGAAATGTTTTTTGGAAGAGTCTCCTCTCAGTAGACCCTTCCAAACTTCATTTCTTTTTTCTGGAGCTTTGCTGGGTGTGATTTCTGTATTTGCCCATCACTATATCTGTTCCCCAGCTGAATTACTATTTTTAATAGTTCTGTTGTGGTCATTTTCTATTTTTATTTTCACTTTTGTGCTGTGCACATATATCACACTGCTCACGTTTTTCTGGTTTCCCCGGTTTTCCTGTACATTGCTGACGGAAATGGTTTCTCTTCCCTTTAAATGCTTTCTACCGCGAGTGTTTCACTCGCGGTAGTTTTTACATGCAAATTCGGGCCCGATACTGTGCGGGGAGCCTCTCCCCTCCCACTCTCCACCCATTGACCCCGTCCCTCCGCCCCTCCGGAGCCTTCCTCCGCCCTCCTTTCGCCGTTCCACGCCTCTATCGGACATTTGCGGGCCCGCACTTGTACGGGGCCCGTTAGTGAGCCGCGTACCTGTGCGGGGGTGACACGCACGTGTGCGGGGCATTTAAACGCGTTTCTGCGCGTTTCAGTGCCGCGTTGCCGTGCGCTATTTTGCGGCGCGCTATTTTGCGGATTTTAGTAAACATGCCCCATAGTCTCAAAATGGGCCTGCACCTTAATGTAAAGAAGACAAAGATCATGACAACTGGCATAATCAACAGGTTCATCGTCGAAGGAGAAGAAATTGAAATCGTGAATAACTTTAACCTACTTGGATCAGCTATCAATAAAGAAGCAACAAGCAGTCAAGAAATCAGACGACGCATTGCTCTTGGCAGAATGGCTATGAAAGACCTAGATAAGATTCTCAAGAGTAGAGATGTCTCTCTCCATACAAAGATTCAACTTGTTCAAGCCATGGTATTTTCAATAAAATCATATGGATGTGAAAGCTGGACAGCAGCTACGGGTACCAGTCTGTCAACAATGAGCCGCCTGACTGAAGACCGAACACAATTTAGGATAGCTATCCAGAGGGTCGCCATGAGTCGA
Organism: Ichthyophis bannanicus; assembly: GCA_033557465.1. Taxonomy (NCBI): domain Eukaryota; kingdom Metazoa; phylum Chordata; class Amphibia; order Gymnophiona; family Ichthyophiidae; genus Ichthyophis; species Ichthyophis bannanicus. The sequence continues at coordinate 911,894,068 of CM066032.1, read as the reverse complement.
CTCCGACTCGACGGCACTTAACAACAACAACAACCTCTCACCTTGTGTCCATTTGCCCAGCATTTCTTTTCTGGCCATTTCAGCCATCCCCCCCCCCCTCCTTTGTGTACATGTGCGCAGCATTTTTCTCCATCCATTCCACCACCCCCTTGTGTCCATTTCCCCAGCATTTCCTTTCCAACTATTCCATACCCCCCTCCTTTCATGTCAGTCTGCCCAGCATTTCCGTTCTAGCCATTCTACACACCCTCTTCATGACACAAACCATGTGTCAGAGGGGGGGTGAGACCAGACCTGCCTTCCTAGCAAGGAAGTGCTTAGATCTGCGGGAGCTTTTTTTAATCAGAGGCAAATCTGCCTCTGCTGCTGCTGCTGCAGACAGAAAAATCAACGGTAGTGAAAGCAGCACAGATGGAGGAACAAACTGTCATTGAATTGGTGGAGAGCCAGCTCGTTGAGGGGCAATGCCCCCCCAAACTACACCCATGTCTTAGATGTGTGCATTCTTGTGGAAGCAGATTCTGAAATGTGCACATCTGGGCCGACTGGATGTTCAAAAGTGGACGGGGCCACTTTGTACCCGATTCCGCAACCATGGGAGCTATACATTCCAGCAGTTACAGAATCAGGGCACTTAGATGGCCTGGCATGCTCACAATTCTGAAGAGGAAGACATCCTGTGATGTGTCCGGCTAGCCCTCCCAACACTCCGGCTGGTGTGCCAGTGCAGCGGCACACCATCGCCATGGCACTGGCACATCCAACTGGAGCAACCGATAGCCCAGAAGCAGCATGGCCCCATTTCCCTGCCGTCTGACCCTTGACAGTGGCCCTCAAGGCTGGGATTGGGTGTCAGGAGGCACAATGGTGCAGGGGGGTTTCAGCTCACAATCAGCTCAGGGCCTGGCACTTATTCTACTTTCATGGTGGAATAAGCCGGGCATCCGTCGCTGCAGAGGGTCATACAGAGGCATGCCCTGAATTGCCTCTGTATGTCCCGGCAGATGGCACCTCCCCCGCACTGCCCACACTCTGCTCCTGCACCACCCAATCTCTGTCCCCATCCATCACTCTTTGCATAACCAATCAGTACGTACAGGTAGCACTATGTGCAGAATGGCAATCAGGGGCTGTGGTCGAGCTGGACGTCCAACCCCGCTATTCCCTAACCGGAATGACCACTTTTTGTGTATAAATATATATGGAGTGGAGGAGTAGCCTAGTGGTTAGAACAGTGGTTTGGTGACCAAGCAACCAGGGTTCAATTTCCACTCCCACTCCTTGTGGCCTTGGGCAAGTCACTTAACTCTCCATTGCCTCAGAATAAAGGCCTGGCAATCTACTTCCAGTAACACTGCCAAGAAAACCCAGGAGCTCCTGGGTTACCAGGAGTCAGGATCAACTCAAAGGCACACATTGCATTGCATATATATATACATAGATGAAGAAAACTGAAAGAGGAAGAAACTTTTTGAATAAAAAGGCTTTTGCATATAAATAAACATAACAAAGAGACTGCTGTTGGGAGTGATGAATGATATGAGGAGCTAGGGTGAAGGTGTGTCCCCTATACCAAAGAATGGCACCAATCTGGTGGTCCTTATCAGATATATTTTTATAGGCGAGTGTGAGTGATAAATAACTTCACTGGTGGATGTACTGTTTTGTGGGAGGTACTTTTGTTGGTATTTTACATAATCCTGATTTTTGGGAGTTTTGGCAAGGTTATACCCTGATGCAGCAAGTGCTAGGCAATGAGACTATACCATGATTTGTCAGAGGGATGTACCGCCTAGAGCAGGCTTGTCCAACTTCGAACAGATCGTGATCTACTTTTTCCAGCCAAAAGTGCCGGTGATCTACCACCGTGAAAATTAAGTTTCAAATTAATTTCAAATTAAATTTTAACCCAATAAAGTTGGAAGATTCCCCCCCCCCCCCATTTTTAATGAACCTTCTGTCATTTACTTGGATGTGATCAGCTGTTAAGCAAATTAAGCAAAAACAAAACAGAGAGACGAAGATCCAGTAAGAACTGCGAGGGGAAATGGAAAGTACATTTTTTCTTAAAGTTTTATTGAGTAATAACTTTCTTTAACTGTCTTAATAACTTTCTTTAACTTTTATTGAGTAATTTGTGTTAAATTTAGGTCGAGTACTGATCCAGGCTGATCTTGCACAATCTTTAATATATTCCTCTTGCTCACTAGTGAGACGTCTGAGCCTGCATTTCATCCACCAGCTTTTTGAAGTTGGGTGAATATTGTGTGAGGGCCAGTCTCAGGGAATCCTGGAGATGTTCATCTGTCATGTTGGAACGTTGTGTACTCTTTGTCATTTTCAGATGGGAAAACGCAGATTCACACAAATAAGTTGAACCGAAACAGGAGTGTACAGCTTCAGTGCATCTTCTCAAGCTGGGAAATTTGTCTCTAGGCACTAGCTTCCAAAACGTTTCTTGCTCAGCACGGGTCTTGAGAAAAATGTCATTTTTAATGGTTAATATTTCGTTTTCAAGAGATGGCTTGTTCAGTGAGTCATTTTTACTGATAGCAGCTGCAGTTTCTTTAATGTCCACATCTACTTTGAATGGGTATGACAAGTACTCCACAACTGTTCCAATTTTTTGGAAATCACAGAATCTATTTTCGAATTCCTGGATAACAGAACAGATTTCTGTCACATACTTCTAGTTCTGAAAAACAAAATTTGGATATTGTCCCAGATGGTCCTGCGTATTAGGACAATGATTAGTCAGTCATCATTAGCTCAAATTTGCTCTTATAGGATGAAACTGTACTCATCATCTCACCAATGCATTTGTTTTTACCTTGTAGTTCAAGGTTCATATCACTTAGTTCACCTGTAAAGTCAGCGAGAAATACCAGATCACATAACCAGTCCTCATCTTCCAACTCTGCTTGGTCATCTCCCCTCTCGTTCAAAAAACTTCTTTTTTTCATTCAGCAAATCCCGAAATCTTTGCAGAAATTTGTGCCTACTTAGCTACCTTACATCTGTGTGCAAAATGATTTCCGCTGCCCCTTCATCAAGAGTAAGATTGAAAAGCCATCTTTGAAGTGATCTTCCATGAACTGAATTTACAATTTTGAAAGTGATGTCCATGACAGTCTTTGTATTGAGTCTCTTGCTTGCCAAAACTTGCTGGTGAATGATGCAGTGGTAAGAAAGGAAATCTGGGGAGTCGTCATGCTGTCTACAGAGGGCTATGAAACCGTTAACCTCACCTGTCATTGCTCTTGCTCCATCAGTAGTGATGGAAACAAGTCTATGCAATGGAAGATTACACTTTGTCACAAAAGAATGGAAAGAACTGAATATTTCCTGACCGGTAGTTCTCCCTTTTAAAGAAATCATTCCAAGTAGTTCTTCTTTAACACTGAAGTCTTCAAAAACCATCTGGATAAAGACTAGTAACTGGGCTATGTCTCTTAGGTTTGTAGATTCATCCATTTGGAGTGAGAAAGCAACACAATTTGAAACATCCTCCAACAATTGTTTAGTTGTGTCTCCACACATCTTTTCTATTCGCCGCACGACGGTGTTTCTTGACAATTGTACATCTTGAATAGAAGCTATGATCTCTTTCTTATTTTTAAATCCTTCAAAAAGATTGTCAGCTGCTTCAAGAAAACAATCTTTAACAAATTCCCCTTCAGTGAAAGGTTTACATTTCTTTGCGATCAGGTTGCTGACCTTGAAGGATGCTATGGTTGCATTGACCGAATGTGACCTTGGCTTCGCCATCAACTGTTGCTGAGTAGCCAGTTTCTATTTAAGTTCTTTGAGCTTCAGTTTGGTAATCAGACTTTGAACCCAAGCAGCGTTTCTTCTTTCCAGCAGGGCCAAAGGTATTGGCTTTAATTTCCTTCTGTGTGTGTGTGTGGGGGGGGAATGTGTCTAGCCCCGGGGTCTCAAACACGCGGCCTGCGGGCCGCATGCGGCCCGCGAGAGAACTTTGTGCAGCCCGCGATGGAGGGAAACAAAAAAACAAAACCCTGGCTTCTGCTGCTGCCGCTGCCGCCGTGGCAGCGGCAGAATCAGCTGTCCCGCGGCCCCTTCCCCTCTGTCCGGAAGAGCCCTGAGTCTGCTCCTTTAGCGGCGGGTTTTTCAAGCCGCGAAGAGAGTATTTCCCTCTCGCGCGGCTGCGCGAGAGGGAAATACTCTCTTCGCGGCTTGAAAAGCCCGCCGCTAAAGGAGCAGACTAAGGGCTCTTCCGGACAGAGGGGAAGGGGCCGCGGGACAGCTGATTCTGCCGCTGCCATGGCTGCAGCAGCAGAAGCAGAAGCCAGGTTTTTTTTAAATTGACAGTTGATTCTGCCGCTGCCACGGTGGCAGCGGCAGCAGCAGAAGCCAGGGTTTTTTTTTTTTTTTATTTACCTGGGCTGATGGGGAGGGGGGTTAGGACTGGAAATGGGCTGATGGGGGTAAGGAAGGACTGGAGGTGGGCTGATGGGGGAAGTTAGGACTGGTAATGAGCTATGGAGGGGCTAAGATTGAAATGGGGTAATGGGGGGTTAGGACTGGAAGTGGGCTAATGGCAGCGGGGGGGGGGGGAGGAGGGTTAGGACTGGTAATGGGCAGATGGGGATTAGGACTGGAGGTGGGCTGATTGGTGGGTTAGGACTGGTAAAGGGCTATGGGGGGGCTAAGCATGAAAATGGGTTGATGGGAGGGTTAGGACTGGAAGTAGGCTGTTGGGGGGCTTAGGACTAGTAATGGGCTATGGAGGGGCTAGAAATGGTAATGGACTGGGGGGGTTGCTAGGACTGGAAATGGGCTTAGTGGGGGGGGGGAGCTAGGACAGGAAATGGGCTGATGGTGGGGCTAGGATAGGACTGGAAATGGGCTGATGTGGGGACTAGAAGGGAGCGGATGCTGGGTGGGGCTGGAACTAGAAGGGAGCTGATGCTGGGGGAGGATTAGAATGGGATGGGGCTGGGAGAGTGAAATGGAGAGGGGAAAAATATTTTGTGTGGGAGGGAAGAAAAATCTACAATTGGCCGGGTATTGGGAGAGTAAGTGGGGATTGAGGATGGAGGGGTAAAATTTGAGTGGATGAAATAGGAATGAGAAAGGAGCAAAAGGAGAAAGATTAGTATGTTAAAGCAGATGTAGAGAGAGAATGGAAAAAAAACTAGAAGAGAGAAGAAAGGACAAATGGACAGCAGACGATGGAGAGTTAGCAGAAGACACGAAGAAACCAGAAGAAAGTGGCTGGAACGATTGCAACTGAAAACAATACACAAAAGGTAGAAAAATATCTATTTTGAATTTATTAACTGGAAATGTCAGCTCTGGGAAATGTGCATCGTTAACATCTGCGCTTTGTATGGTAACATTATGCAAATATTTATGCAAATGAGGCCCGCGTCTTATGCGGCCCGCGGGTTACTTTACAAGTCCTCATTTGGCCCTCAAAGCAATTTGAGTTTGAGACCCCTGGTCTAGCCAGATAGCTCCATTCTGTGCTATGCTGAAAGTAGTGCAAGTCATTTTACTTTTGGTTGTTAATTTGTGATTTCTTGCTGTTTACATAAGGAACTTTTGTCTTCCTACCAAACCCGATTATGTCATTCTGTTGCATTAGTCTTACAAGTCCATTTTTCTACCATAATAAATCAAATATATGATCACAAGACTAGTCTCTCTCATGGCTTATTGCCAGGCAGTCTTACCGAAGGAGGAAAGTAAAGCATAGTTACTCACCTGTAACAGGTGATCTCTGGGAACAGCAGGAATTTAGTCTTCACATAAGGGTATCGTCGGTACCAACAGAGCCTGCGCGGGAATGCTCCCCAGCGTCCAATACGAACACTTTTGGGAGCATCCCTCAGCACATGCACGCTGCCTTCCCGCCTTTCTAACTGTCCCTCTTCAGTTAAGTTTGTAGCTGAGTGAAAGGATAGAGGGAGAGAGGAAAGAGACAAAGAGAGAGAGAGAGAGAGAGAGAGAGAGACAACTCCTAGGGGAGGTGGGTGGGTTGTGAAGACTAAATTCCTGCTGTTCCCGGAGATCACTTGTTACAGGTGAGTAACTATGCTATCTCCAGGAAAAAGCAGGAATGTAGTCTTCACATATGGGGACTCCTTAGCTTAAGATGCCAGGGAAATAGTCCCAGGAAGGTGCCACCCTAACAAGGTAGGCATCCTTCCTCCCATGGATCTCTGGCATTCCACCAGGGTTGGTGGGTAGGAGTTGAATTAGGTCTGAAAGAGATTCTGAAGAACAGCCTGGCCAAAGAAGGCATCCTAACGGGAGGCTTTATCCAGGCAGTAGTGGGCTGTGAAGGTGTGTACCGAAGCCCAGGTGGCTGCTCGACAAATGTCATTGATAGACACAGAGTGGAGATTAGCCATAGAAGCTGCCATGGCTCTCACATTATGAGCTGTGACATGGTCCTGAAGAGGAAGACCCTTACTCTCATAAGCAAAGGATATGCATTGGGCAATCCATTTAGATAAAGTTCTTTTGGAGACTGGAAGTCCCAAATGACTAGCGTCAAAAGCTATAAAAAGTTGTGAGGACTTTCTATGTTGCTGTGTTCTTTGTATGTAAAAGGCTAAGGCCCTTTTACAATCCAAAGTACGAAGGTTTCTTTCTGCATTAGAGGCTTGAGGCCTCGGAAAAAATACAGGAAGATAAATTGATTGATTTAAATGAAAAGGCGAAACCACTTTTGGCATAAAGTGTGGGTGAGTTTGAAGAACAACCTTATCATGATGAAACCTAGTATAAGGAGGATCAGCCACTAAAGCTTGCAATTCACTAATGTGACGGGCAGAAGTGATTGCAATTAGGAAGATGACCTTCCATGTCAAAAACTTAAGGGCTGTAGTGGCCAAAGGTTCAAAAGGCGGCTTCATGAGCTGCCCGAGAACTAGATTTAGATCCCCTGCCACCGGTGGTGGCTTGATGGGAGGTTTAGTTAATAAAGGCCTCTCATAAATCTTGATAGGAGTGAATGAGAGGAAATTGGTTGTCCATTTAGAGGCCTATAAGAAGCTGCAATTGCACTAAGATGGACTCTTACCGAATTGGTCTTTAAACCAAAATTCGATAAGTGAAGGAGATACTCTAGTATCGATTCTAAGGGTATGACCAGGGGATTTAATCCTTTCCTGGAGCACCATATAGTAAAACGTTTCCACTTGAAGGCATAAGATCTTCTTGTGGAAAGTTTCCTAGAAGCCTGAAGGATATCTTTTACCTGCTGGGACAGGTTGAAATCCTGGAGGTCTAAGCCTTCAGCAACCAGGCCGTGAGGTGCAGGGACTGTGGATCCGTGTGCCATAGTGTCCTGTTCTCCTGGGAAAGGAGATCTGGAGCTTGCCCTAACTCCAGAGGTGCCGCTTGAGAGAGATGTAGAAGCAGGGAATACCACGTTTGGCGTGGCCATCATGGTGCTATGAGAATCATGCGACCCCTGTCTCTCTGAAGCTTGAAGAGTGTTTTGGGGATAAGGGGAATGGGTGGGAAGGCATAAAGGAAGTCCTGACCCTAGTGAAGGAGGAAAGCATCCCTTGCCTGACAGTTGTGAGCCGGAATCCTGGAACAGAACTGGGGAAGTTTGGTATTCAGTGGACTTGCAAGGAGGTCTATGTCTGGAATGCCCCAGAGATGAAAAATCTTTGCCACCTGGTCTAGGTGGAGGGACCACTTGTGAGGCAGCAGTACTCAACTGAGTTTGTCCGCCCATAGGTTTTGAATGCCTGGAAGATATACCACTAAAAGGTGAATTTGATGCTCTCTGGCGAGGGCCCACAGTTGTAAAGCTTCGTTGCATAATGACAGAGAGCCTGTTCCCCCCTGCTTGTTCACATAGAACATGGCTACTTGATTGTCCATCTGGACTAGGACTGTCTTGTAGCTGAGCTGGGCGTGGAACACTCAAAGAGCCAGATAGATTGCTCTTAATTCCAGGAGGTTTATGTGTAAACCAACCTCCTGTGGAGTCCAGGTGCCCTGGGTAGAGAGATGATTCAAGTGTGATGCATCCGTTGTTAGGGTGGCCTGAAAAAGGGGTTGATGGAAAGGAGACCCCACTGTCAGATTTTTTAATGATTGTCACCATTGGAGGGACAAAATTAGTCATTGAGAGACTGTTATTTTGTCAGACAAATGACCCGTGGCCTGTGTCCACTGTGTGGAGAGGGTCCACTGGGCTGCTCACATGTGGAGGCGAGCATATGAGACTACATGAACTGGGGATGCCATATGTCCCAGTAACTGCAGTAGCTCCCGAGCAGTGAGGGAGGATTTGCCTGCTGCCTGAGAAGCTAGTTGCATTATGCGAAGACAGCAGGCTTGTGGAAGGAAAGCCCTTGCCTGTCTGGTATCCAGACAGGCTCCTATGAATTCTTGGCATTGGGAAGGAACTAGTTGAGATTTTGGGAAGTTTATTACCAATCCCAAGTATTGGAGGATTTGCATTGTATGGGACAGTGCAGTGCTGGCCTTTGCAACTGTAGGGGCTCGAATGAGCCAGTCATCTAAGTAAGGGAAGATGAAAATCCCCAGGGTTTGTAGAAATGCAGCTACTACTGCCATGCATTTCGTGAATACCCTTGGTGCTGAAGCCAGACCAAAAGGAAGAACCCTGTACTGGAAATGTCTTCCCCTGAAAAGGAAAGATAAAAATTTCCTGTGATCTGGATGGATGAGAATGTGAGTGTATGCATTCTTTAAGTCTAGAGATCAAAGCCAATCTTGGCTTTGAAGGTATGGCAGAAGAGTTCCTAGAGAAATCATTTTGAATTTCTCTTGAAACAGATATTTGTTCAATTTTCTGAGGTCTAGAATGTGTCTGTGTCCCCCTGTTTTCTTTGGAATAAGAAAATAGGGGGAGTAGAACCCTGCACCCTGTTGAAGAATGGGTACGTCCTCTATTGCCCCCTGGGCAAGAAGTGTGGAGACTTCGTGATCTAGCAGATTGTCTGCAGAGGTTTGTGAATGAATTGCTTTAGAATTGTAGGAGGGGGCATGCTGTGAAAATGAAGCTTGTACCCCTCTGCTACAATGGACAATGTCCAATCTTCTGCTGTTATCTGATGCCATCTGTTGACAAAGTGGCATAACCTGCCCAGAATATTGGGGGGTTGGGGACCCCTCAGAGGCAGGAAGGCAAAGCTCTCTAGGAAGGAGTCAAAGCCCTTGAGGGGGCTGAACCTGGAGAGCTGGTTGGGCTCTCTGGCCTTTTGGCTTCTTTTGCTGCCTAGTTTGTCCCTTTTGGGCAACCTGACCTGGAGTTTGACTCTGCTGGGTATAGGAAGAATAAAACTTCTTCTTTTTGCTAAAAGAGGGTTTTGTATAAGGCTTCCTTTTGGCTGGAGTGGCTGTAGATTTTGACAATCTATCTAAGGTAGAATTGCCAGCATCTAACTCGTTAGCCTTTTTCTGCCAGTTCTTGCCGAAGAGATTCTCCCCCGTGCAAGGAATGTTACCTAACTTGTCCTGTACCCAAGTCTCCAAGTCTGATGCCTGTAGCCAGGCAATCCGTCGTGCGCCAATGGCAATAGCAGAGGTTCTACTGATGCATTCGAAGCAGTCAAAGGCTGCACGATTAACAAACTTGGAGACATCCTGAGCATGCTTAACCAGAGCAAGAAAATCTTGTCTCTTATCATCTGGGAGAAATGGGCTCATAAGTTCCAAGTCTCCGGTGACTTCTTTGAGGAACATTCCCATATATAGGATATATGAAATGATCCTAGCTGAAAGCATAGAAGCTTGAAAAGTCCTGCGTCCAAAAGCATCCAGAGTCCTGCATTCATGACCTGGAGGATTGGATGCATGCCTCTTTGCACTTTTCATCCTACGCATGACTACCATTGAATGGTGTGGCAGCTGAGGTTTTTGAAATCCAGGACATGGCGGAACTCGATACATAGTATCAACTCTCCTAGAGTGAGGAGAAGTAGTCAGAGGTGTCTCCCACATTCTGAGCATCAAGCTATGCAGAATTTCATGGATAGACAGAGTGGCTGCTTCCTTTGGAGCCTTAGAATATTGGAGAATTTCCAGTTCCTTTGCTCTGGGTTCGTCTTCAAGAGCTACTGTGATTGAAAGACCTTTGGCCATATCACGGATGAAATCCTGAAATGACATGTCCTCTGGAGGTGACATTCTGGGTGTTGGTACCGGTAAGGATGGCCGGAACCCCTGAGCATGGCACAGGTAGTTCTTGTGAGGTTGAGGCCTCGAGAACATCCTGAAGCCCCATCGATGCTTTGGAAGCCGAAGCCTCCCGCCGGGGCTGTTTTGCCGGTGTGGTTCCCTCAAGGGCAATGCCAAAGGCCTCTCGATGCTTAGCAGGAGAGCTACCCTTTGAGGACCGGCTTTTATGTTTAGTTACCTGAGATCCATGGGAGGAAGAAGAGGCCCTTGACGATGTTGATGCAATGGATCTGGCATATGAAGAAAAGAGGGTACCGAGCTTTGCAGCCCAGTTCTGTCTTCCTCTTTTAGTCATCCCCATGCAGGAGATACATTCAGTTGGAGAATGTTCAGGTCCTAAACATTTCAGACACCAGTCATGGGTGTCAGTGACGGAAATGGTACCGCCACACTTAGTACATTTTTTTAAATCACTAGTTGGTTTTCCATGATTTAGGAATATGGGGCCTAGTGCCCAAAATGGCACCTAGCACCAAAGAGAAAAGTTTCTAAAAAGAAACAGTCTAAAGCTAAGGGTTTTTTTGGGGGGTTTTTAATGAAAAGAAGGAAAAGAACCAGCGGTACGGGTAGGTGTCATGCAGTAGGCAAACACGACCACAAGAAAAGAAATTTAAAGACGGAATTTTCTGCGGTGACAGGGAATAGATCCTGTCGGCTCCGCGGAAAACGAAGAACTGAAGAGGGACAGTTGGAAAGGCGGGAAGGCAGCACGCATGTGCTGAGAGATGCTCCCAAAAGCGTTCCTATTGGACGCTGAGGAGCGTTCCCGCGCAGGCTCAGTCTGTACCGACGATACCCATATGTGAAGACTACATTCCTGCTTGTTCCTGGAGATCATATTTACTGAGCATATCTTATCTTATCTTTCTGTCTGCTAATATTCCTACAACATCTCACATGGCGGCCTCAGGTGGGAACAGTCATTCCAAAAGCTTTGAGACTCATTTAAAGACTCATTTATTTAACAATTATTATGGGGAGTCTTTTATTTAATTAGTTTTTATTTATTTCAATTTTCATGATTCTGTAATCCCAATTTTTTTCTATACAAAGTTACTAATATAGTTATTTGTTCTTATGTACTTTACCTATCTGTTCAATGTAACTTCCACTTTTGTTATTTGAGTTTTATTGTAAACCGCTTTGATTCCTGAAAAGCGGTATGAAAGCATTTTTAAATAAATAAATATACTGGGAACAGGTTCCCATACAGGATTCCATTGATTACTGTCATCTATATGTGAAGATATTATCCAGCCTGTCCATAGAGAATCCTAAACTTCAATCAGCTCAGGCAGCCTAAAATGAGTCTTGAAATCAAACCAGGGTCTTTTGCACACAATGTCACTGAACCACCAAGCTAGCTCTCAAACATGTCTGCCCATAGACTGTATGCATTTAATATTTCCAAAAACATTTTGATAGACATTGCAGAAATATAAACCACACTGAACACTTTTGAGAATATAGTTAAATCAATTTACCTTTCTTTTTAATTTTTGATGTAGCAATTTCAGACCAGGTTGTGTGATAATCTTCAAATGAGATACTATGAACTTTTCTGAATTTAAAAGAAACGTTACTTGATGTTGAAAATTATACATTAATTTCAAACAATTAACCATTAAAAAATACAAATCTATATTTATGCAAAAGGTCCACAGTGACTGTAAAATTAATATTTTATTTTCAGAGTAGTTCTGTCAAGTTATATCATTTGACTTATTCATTCAAAGATGTTCCGCGTCTTTCAAAAAGTCTATAAAAATAAACATATTTTCGAAATATCACTCAATTTAGGATCATCCACTTTGCAGTACTGCAGGATTTCCAAACCAGTGTTGTGGATCCCACAGCCAGTCAGGTTTCCAGGATATCTGCAATGAATATGGATGAAATACATTTGTCCACAATGGAGATTTGATATAAGCAAATGTATTTATTGCAGACATCCTGAAAATCTCATTGGCTATAAAGTCTCTAGAACCAGTTTGGGAAGCCCTATATCAGCACAAATGTTATATCTATGCTGTTAATTTTCGTTTAGTTCCTGTAGGTGATGCCAGCGAGGTCTACAGAAGTAAAAATAATAGTCTGAAGGGTGACAGATTATGTATGAGAATGACTGATTGTCCTTACAAGAAAGACACTGAGAAAGCAAAGTTGCTTACCTGTAACAGGGGTTCTCTGTAGACAGCAGGCGTATGTAGCCACACTCCATGGTGCCGTCCCTGACGGCACCCATGTGCTAGGCTCTCCCCCAGCTTAGAGAAGTCCTTTGGACTTCTCCAAGCATGTGTAGTATGTGCCAACTGCCGCACCTGCCTAAATCAGTTCTGTTCAGAGCTGCAGAGCATTAGATCCAAATATAAAGAACTTCAAAAAGGAACATATATACAATGGAATTGGACTTAGGTAGATCCTGAAAAATCATGTCTCCTTCCTTCTAAAATGTTTGCCTGCTTCCTTGTTTGCTTTTTTTTTTTTTTTGGTGAAGCAGTGGGCAGGTGAGTGTGGCTGCATACCTTCTGCTGTTTACGGAGAACCCCCATTACAGGTAAGCAACTCTGCTTTCTCCGCAGACACGCAGAGTGATGTAGTCACACTCCACAGTGAATCCAGAGCTGAGGGTGATTTGCAGATGCGTGGCTTGGGCTATAATCTGTGATGGGTGAAAGGTGAAGTATGAGGTCCAGAGAGAAAAGGGTTCCAGAGGACTGCCTGCCTGAAGGCTAAGTCCCTCGCTGTTGAGTGATCCAAGATGTATTGTCTGGTAAATGTATGAATGGACATCCAAGTAGCTGCTCTGCAGATATCTTGAGCAGAGACTGCGGACAAACTTGCTATGGTGGTTGTAGTTGCACGTAAGTGATGGGGCCCAATTCAATCTGGGGCTGGTAAGTGAGCTTGGGCATAGCAGAAGGAGATATATTCTGAAACCCAGGATGAAATAGTCTTTTTCAAAGCTGGGCATCCGGGGTTGTTCGGATTGAAAGTGACAAAGAGTTGCAAAGATGATCTCAATAATTTGGTTGCATCTAGATAATAGAGTACTGCTCATTTGCAATCCAAGTATGAAGGGATTGTTCTGGCAAGTCTGCTTCGAAATAAGGTTAAAAGGCGAGCAGTACAATGGACTTATTCAAATGAAACTCCGATACGACTTTCGGAAGGAACTTAGGATGTGTCCTTAAGAGCACCTTTTTATGGAGAAACTGAGTGATGCATGAATGCTTGGAGTTCACTGATCCTCCGTGAAGAGGTTATTGTCATGAGGAATACTGTTTTCCAGGTAAGACGTTTTAGGGAATCTGATCCGAGGCTCAAAGGGAGCTTTCATGAGCTCTGCTAAGACCATATTCAGGCCCCAAGCCAGAAGAGGTGGACTGAGTAAGGAGAGGATTGTACTGAGAAAAGCCATTTTGAATTTTTCTCTTTTTATGTAAGAACTGAGGTTCCAAAGTCTAGGATGGGATGTAATCCTCTAGTCTTTTTTGGAATCAGGAAGAAACATGAGTAGAAGCCCTGGTATAGGTGCTCCGTGACGTCCTGTTCCAGGATTTGCAAGTGTTGAACCAAAGGAGTGGGCACGTTGGAACGGGAGTGAGGGGATGGAAGTTGTAAAATGTTGATCTTGTACCCCCTTTTGACTATATTGAGTAACCACAGATCAGTAGTTATGGAATACCGCGCTTCTCTGAAGTACTATCATCAGGTAGTCAAAAGCTAGGAGTAGGTTTAGGGACAGAAGATGGGCTGAGGGGTTGCTTTCTGTCCTGTTGCCTGGAGCGTTGAGGATAAGCTGATGCAGCAGGATGTTGTGATGGTTGCCTGGAATATGGCTGATATTTCCAGCGAGTGTAAAATTGCTAAAAATATTGATAATGGTAAGCTCTCCGAAAGTGAGGAAGTTGAGAGCATTTGGGTTGTGATGCCAATTTTACTGATTGGGCAGCCAATCCCCTTGCTGTGGATGAATGGACTTTAACCTCTGAGACCACTTCTTGCACCTTAGATCCAAAAAAGGCTATCTCCCTGACATGGGACATCCTCCAGACAATCATAAAGGTCCTCACAGAGTCCAGATATTCAGAGTCAAGCTGTGCGTCTGGCCAAAATCACCATGGCGGCGGAGCGGGTCATCAAATCAAATGTGTCATAGGTGGTGCAGATGATGTGGTATAGAGACTCATATAGATTAGTATGAAGCTGAGCCTGCTCTTCTGCTGTTAAGGCTTGAGTATCATCCAGCTGTAGAAGGAGATCATAGTGGCAATGCAAGATCTGGAGCTGATGCGCTAGAACCCTCATTCCATGAAGGCTTCTCTGATAAGTCTTTCAACCGACAGCATCAAGAGTTTTTGCTCTTTGCCAAGTGGCGCCTGGAAAGCCGATTTAGAGGACTTTGACTTCTTAAGGACAGCTTCAGTGACCACCGACTGATGAGGCAGCTGCTTGTGGTCAAACTTTGGTGCTGATAACACCTTGCCAGGAGGTAGCATGTACTGAAGTGGGATTCTTCCAGATGGAGGATTGCAGATCTTGAAGGATTTGATGAACCAGAAGAGCTAAAATCTTCTTAGGTGCACTGTAAAATGTAAGTATAGACTGGAAATCCCACTTATTAGTAGGAATTTTGAGAGTCACTCAGAATCAAGGCCCTAGAAACTTTCTGTAGAATTCTGAATAAGAAAGATCTTCGTGCACACCTTCCCCCGGCTCTGTCTGCAGTAGGGGCTCTGGAAAGTCTTTGCTTATCCTGCAGCTAGTGTGGGAGTAAGGAACACTAAGCAGGGAACAGATGTCATCCTCTAGTACTGTGGGAGTTGGCCTTGCTATCACAGAGGCAGATCTTGGGTGACCATAATGCCTGGGATCAATTGGAGTATCAACCAGTGTACTGAATGCAAGGTTCCTTGGGTTCGCAGAGGCCACACTAAAGATGACTGCACTATCCTGAACAAACTTCCGCAACAGTGAGAGGAGGGAAGTGTTAGGACTTGAGGCTTCTTCTAGCCATGTGTGCTCAGCATAGTGCTGCTTGGATTTCTTAGAGGGCTGTCCCAACTCTTGAGGGTCAGGCAAGCGAGGGTGCTTAGGTGCCTTTCCTGGTGAGCTAGTGCTGTCAGTAGCATGCTTTAGATGTTTGGTTTTTGATTTTACCTTACCTCCAGTAGCGCTGGCTTCTGTCAATGCCTTCAGAAGTTGAGGAAGTGAAGGAGTGGAGCCCCCAGGGTAGTTAAGCAGGCTTTGGGTAGGCTGTGATGACACTGGAGCCAATAGAGAGTCTGCCTCTGGACATGGGGCTGCCCTCTGGAGCCCCAATCATGCCTGGTCTGGGCCTGATGAGGCAGGGCTCACTGAAGACTGTGCTGACATTCTCAACTCTTTTTCCCTCAGCACTCGATGACAAAGTTGATGTGCAGGGATAAAATGCAAGAGGCAGCTTAAGAGCCTGCTCTGCTTAGCTAGTGAATTTGTCTTCTTTCTTTTTGTTTGTTTTTTTTCTAAAAGAAGGAAGGGCTGCATATCATGAAGCTGCGACCTGTGTGTGAGAGAAAAAATAAAATCCACAAAAAGAGCCTGCGGCTACCTAAAGTAAAAGAAAAACAAAAGTGAAAGCAAAAACATCATGCCAGACAACCGCCGACACAAATGTACTATGAATATAAAGAAAAAAAAAACCCCTATGTAACCCGAGGAGTAATTAAGGCGGGAGCAGCGGTCGGTACGTACAGTATTATGCAGGCTTGGAGAACTCCAAAGAACTACTCTAAGTTAGGAGAGAGCCAGGCACATGGGCGCTGTCGGAGACGGCAACATAAAGTGTGCCTGCATCCCCCTCCTTATCTGCAGAGATAACTGCAGTCAAAAATCATAAGCATGATGAAGGTGATTTGAAGATAGCATAGTTACTCACCTGTAACAGATGTTCTCCATGGCAGCAGAATCAGTCCTCACATATGGGTGATGTCGGCACCAATGGAGCCCGCATGGAGCATGTCCCCAGATTTCAAAGAAAGCCTTTGGGAATGCCACCACGCATGCGTGTCCCCTTCCCGCCCAAAAGTGCCATCTTACTCAGTCAGAGGCCACATCTATAGTCCCTTCAAGAAGATGGCGAAAATATACAGCAACTCCAAGGGGAGGAGGGAGGGTTATGAGGACTGATTCCTGCTGTCCCTGGAGAACACCTGTTACAGGTGAGTAACTACGCTTTCTCCAGGAACAAGCATGAAGTCATCCTCACATATGGGACTCCTTAGCTACAGGCTACTGAGGACCTGTAGTAAAAAGTGCTGCCCCGAACGTGGGTCGACGCCAGCAGATAGGCTGGGTAACCCCTGTATGGGAGCCCCTTCCGATGGAAGAAAGGCTTCTTGCTCTGCTGCTTCTTCTTGGGGAGGGAGGAAGATTTCTGGGAGAGGCGAGTATGAGTCACGTACTCCATCTCAATTTCCGCTGCCTTATCCTCCATGGGCTTGCTGAATAGTTGCTCTCTGAGGCAAGTGACATTCAGCAGCTTCTCCTGGACCCTCTGTTCCAGGTCCGAGGACTGGAGCCAAGCTTGCCGGCGGGCTTCAATGCCAGCTGCCACCATCCGGATGGAAGACTCGAAGCCATCGTATGCTGCTCGCGAGAGGTATTTCGAGCTTTTTCTGATGGACTTTGAGAGGACCTGAAAATGCCAGCGATGGTCTCCATCAAGGCCTGCCGCAAAGCCTCCAAGTTCTCTAGCGAGGTCACGGAGGAACATCCCAATGTATAATTGGTAAACTTGTATGGGGCATGACAGCATGGAGCTCTGATAAGCCTTGCACCGAGGGCATCTCTGCCTGTTGAGACTGGCAAATGAGCTTTCGGGCTCTTCAGCTTCCATATGGCCGATTTGACCACCATTGAGGTGTGGGGAAGCTGAGCTTTCCGAAACCCCGGACCCCGCTGAATCCTATACATAGCATCCAGGTGCTTGCTCACGATAGGGACAAAGGATGGGATCTGCCACATGTGGATGAGGAGTCAGTTCAGGATGGGAGGAACCAGCATCGAGAGAGATTCTTTAGGAGGGGCTTCATATTGCAGAATATCGAGCTCCTCCTCGCGGGGATCCAACTCCAACTTGGTGGCGAGCGCTAGGGCCTGCTCCATGTCCCGGATGAACTCCAGAAAGAAGGTGCCCTCGGGAGGTGACCGCCACCTCTGGGTCCAAAGGGAGATATCAGTGGGACTGAGTCTCCGGGGAAATCTCCTCATTGGACTTCCACTCTGAGTAGTCCGTGGAGGACTCGAGGTCGGGCGGCTTGAGATGGGTCGTTGACCCATGCCGGATCTCCGGGGCCATAACTTGCCTGGAGCCAGAGGCGCTCACCCAAAAAGATCTCACGCCCGAGGACCGGGACGGAATCGAGATCTGCGCCAAGGATCCTCATGAGACTTCTGGCTCTGGGGTCACTGCAGCGGCCCAGGGAGTCCTGGAGGTCGAGGTCCCTGCGGTCTCGAGGTGTGCGGGAGGTGCCATCTGCCGGGACGCATAGAGGCTGTGCTGTACTGCATTTTAAATTATTCACATATACATGTCATTTTCTTTGCTGTTATTTCTATTATGAATGCTACTTGTTGAGCTGTACTGCTTTCTTGTTGGCTGCTACGTGTACTGGCAACAAAGGTGACATTTTGCATAGCAGTTAATGTCCTTTCCTTAAGTCCTGCTAGACCAGTCCAGACAAGTGGGTTGTGTTTCCCTACCAGCAGATTAGTGGTGACAAAGACCCAATGAAAAGCAAGGTTTCAATGGCATCACTCCATGCCTCTATTCGCCTTAGCCACCAGAGGTCTCTTCGGTATTTTTTGTCCCCAGCAGATAGTGGGTGGATTTTCTGCTCTGTAGAAAATCTGAGGATTGAGAGGAAAAGATTGATCAAACACTCATGAACGACCATCTTAAGAAACAAAAGTGACTCTCATTTGAGCGCGATGTAGGAGGCTCCACAAGTTTATAGTCTTTTTGGTAGCCATAGGAGGAGGGAAAATTGGTTCAGCTCCATGCTTTTATCCTGGATAAGAGCCTGTTGAGCAGCCAGAAATTGGAAGGATCTGGAAGGATGTCAGAATTCAGCAGCCTCACACAACCTAAATGCCCCTTCCTCCTCCTCTGTTCCTCCCTGCTCTCTCGCGAAGACTGCAGAAAGATCTCAGAAGGATCTGCCTGCCAGCCATCTTAAACCAGTGCACAGCCAACCAGTAATACCATTTCAGGGGAGGAGAGCTTAGCCCGGCATGGATCTCTCTGCCTGAGGCTCTCAGGGGGTAGTAACATAGAAACATAGAAATATGACGACAGAAAAAGACCACATGGCCTATCTAGTCTGTCCTTCCATAGCAACAACTACAACAGTCCCCTTTTTTTCTTTAGAGATCCTCTGTGTTTGTCCCATGCTTTTTTGAATTCATATACTGTCCTCATCTCTACCACCTCCACTGGGAGACTATTCCATGGATCCACCACTCTTTCCGTAAAGAAATATTTTTGCATATCACTCCTGAATCTATCCCCCTTCACCCTCATCCCATATCCCCCCATAGCAGAACTTGCTTTCAATTGAAAGAGGCTTCCTCCTGTACATTTATGACACGGAGGTATTTAAACATCTCAATCATATCACCTCTATCCCACCTTTCCTCTAAGGTGTACATATTAAGATCCTTAAGTCTGTCCTCATATGCTTTATAATGAAGACCACTAACCCTTTTTAGTAGCCACCCTCTGTACCGACTCCATCCTGTTTATATCCTTTGAAGGTGTGGTCTCCAGAATTGCACACGATACTCCAAATGAGGTCGCACCAAAGACTTATACAGAGGCACTATCGCCTCCTTTTTTCTGCTCGCCATTCCTCTCCGTATGCACCCAAGCATCCTTCTAGCTTTTGACGTCGTCTTTTTCTACCTGTTTAGCTACTTTAAGATCATCAGACACAACCACGCCTAGGTCCCGCTCTTCTTTAGTGGACAAAAGTACTTCACCCCCTATACTATATTGCTCCCTTGGATTGCTGCAGCCCAAATGCATGACCTTACATTTTTTAACATTAAATCCCAGCTATCAAATTCTAGACCATTCTTCAAGCTTAGCTACATCCCTCCTCATGTTATCTACACCTTCCTGGGTGTCTGCTCTATTGCAGATTTTGGTATCATCCGTAAAGAGGCAAACCTTATCCAACGGCCCTTCCGCTATATCACTAACAAAGATGTTAAAATGAATCGGACCAAGGACAGATCCCTGGGGCACACCACTGGTAACATCCTTCTCCTCAGAGTGAGCTCCATTTACCTGTACTCCTAGTCGCCTCCCACCCAACCAATTTCTAACCCAAGCAGTAACTTTAAGGTCCATCCCTAGGCTGCTCAGTTTGTTTATAAGTTACCTGTGAGGAACGGTGTCAAAGGCTTTACTGAAATCTAAATACACCTCATCTAGGGCTCTCCCTCGGTCTAACTCCCTGGTCAACCAGTCAAAAAAATCAATCAGATTTGTATGACAAGACCTGCCTCTGGTGAATCCATGCTGCCTCGGATCCTGTAATCCACTGGACTCCAGAAACCTCACTATTTTCTCTTTCAGCAGCGTTTCCAATAATTTACTCACCATCGTAGTTATACTAATCGGCCTGTAGTTTTCAACCACATCCTTACTTCTGCTTTTGTGTAAAGGCACCACATGAGCCTCTCTCCAATCCTTTGTCACCACTCCCGACTCCAACGAGGCATTGAAAAGGTCAATCAGTGGAGTTGCTAGAATGTCCCCAAGTTCCCTCAGTATTCTAGGGTGTATTCTAGGGTATATTCCATCTGGTCCCATCACTTTGTCTACTTTAAGTTGAGCTAGTTTCTCACGAACAGAGTCTTCTGAAAATTGTTCAAGATGTCCCTCGCTTCTGTTCCTGTTTGTGGGTGTTTTCTGAGGTCCTGCTCCTGGTTCTTCATCTGTGAACACAGAACAGAAATATTTGTTAAGCATATTTTTCCCCTTCACCCTTGAGTCTGATAATATCACTTTTGCCCTTCCTTTTCTCACTAACAAATCAGAAAAATGTTTTATCCCCCCATTTTATTGCATTGGTTATTTCCTCCTCTTTTTGAATCTTTGCTTTCCTGACTACTTTGTTAGCTTCTCTAAGTTCTTCCAAATATAGATGCCTGTCTTCCTCTCTCTGTGATCTCTTGTATTTCATGAAGGCCTCCCTCTTTTTCTTCATCTTTTCAGCTATTTCTTTCGAAAGCCATAGCGGTCTCCTTTTCCTTTTACCTTTATTTACCATTTTAACAAAAAGGTGTGAAGATTGGTGGAAGACTCATCAACAACCTTCGCTATGCTGATGATACCACATTACTGGCGGAAAGTGAAGATGATCTGAAACATTTGCTTCTCACAATCAAAGAACATAGTCTCAAAATGGGCCTGCACCTTAATGTAAAGAAGACAAAGATCATGACAACTGGCATAATCAACAGGTTCATCGTCGAAGGAGAAGAAATTGAAATCGTGAATAACTTTAACCTACTTGGATCAACTATCAATAAAGAAGCAACAAGCAGTCAAGAAATCAGACGACGCATTGCTCTTGGCAGAATGGCTATGAAAGACCTAGATAAGATTCTCAAGAGCAGAGATGTCTCTCTCCATACAAAGATTCGACTTGTTCAAGCCATGGTATTTTCAATAACATCATATGGATGTGAAAGCTGGACAGTGAAAAGATAGGCAGGAAGAAAATTGATGCCTTTGAATTATGATGCTGGCGGCGAATACTGTGTATACCATGGACTGCCCGAAGAACAAACCAGTCTGTACTAGAGGAGATCAAACCTAAGCTTTCTTTAGAAGCTCAGATGACAAGACTTCGACTTTCATACTTTGGACACATCATGCGGAGAGAGAGATCATTAAAGAAAGACATCATGCTTGGCAAGATAGAAGGTCAACGCAAAAGAGGAAGGCCAGCAATGAGATGGATCGATACAATAACAGCAGCTACGGGTACCAGTCTGTCAACAATAAGCCGCCTGACTGAAGACCGAACACAATTTAGGATAGCTATCCAGAGGGTCGCCATGAGTCGACTCCGACTCGACGGCACTTAACAACAACAACAACAAAAAGGTTGGTTGCCCTTAAAATATCCCCTTTCAGTTTTGCCCACTGTTTTTCTACATCCCCCAGCTGTTCCCGTCTCGCTAACGACTCCATGAGGTATTGGCCCATTTTGGCAAAGTTAGTCTTCCTAAAGTCTAAGACCCTCACCTTTGAATGGATTCTAACAGCCTTAGTACTAATACTGAACCACACCATCTGGTGGTCACTGGATGCAAAATGATCTCCCACTATAATATCAGAAACACTTTCACCATTGGTAAGCACCAAGTCCAGTATGGCCCCTTCACATGTAGGGTCTGTTACCAATTGCCTGAATAGTTCTCCCTGTAGAGAATCCAGGATCTCTTTACTTCTAGATGATACTGCAGCAGGAATGTACCAATCAACATCTGGCATATTGAAATCCCCTATCAGAAGCACTTCCCCTTTCCTAGCAATGCTGCATATGTCTTCAATTAACTCTCTGTCCACCTCTTCCTCTTGTGAGGGAGGTCTGTATATCACGCCAATACAAATAGATTTCTCTTTCCCTCTTTCTAGTTTAACCCACAATGCCTTATCTCTCCCTTTTAAGCTCTGTAATTCCAACGTTTTAATAGTAGTTTTTACATATAGTGCCACTCCTCCTCCCTGTCTTCCTACCCTGTCCTTTCTGAATAAAGTATAGCCAGATATAGTTACATCCCATTCATGTTTTTCTGTGAACCATGTTTCTGTAACTGCCACTAAATCCAAGTCAGCCACTCCCACCAAAGCTTCAACATCAGGGATCTTATTTCCCATGCTACAGGCATTTATATACACTGCTTTCCATATGTTACCCCTGTTATCCATTTCCATAAATGTATTTATGGTATCACTTACCTGGGAGCTTTCTTCGCCCATCCCCAACAAATCTAGTTTAAAGCCCTCTTCAGTAGATTAGCCAGTCTACTACTGAAGACGTGTCGACCTTTCTTGGACAGATGGATGCCATCTCTGTTCTGCAACCCTTGGAACAGCATTCCATGGTCTAGGAAACCAAAATGCTCTCGATGACACCATCCATGCAGTCATCCCTTCATCTCCAGGATGCGAGCCTCTCTGCCTTGGCCTTTACCCTCAACAGGGAGGATTGAAGAGAACACCACCTGTGCACCTAACTGCTTCACCCTCTGTCCCAGAGCCATGAAATCACTTTTGATATGCTCATGGGGATACCCGGCAGTATCATTTGTTCCGACATGGATTAGCAACATTGGGTAATAGTCATTGGGCTTGATGAGTCTCGGCAAATTCTCCATAATGTCTTGGATTTTGGCACCAGGCAGACAGCATACCTCTCTGGACATCAAGTCTGGTCAGCAGATGGACGCCTCAGTACCCCTCAGAAGAGGGTCACCAACCACCACTACCCTTCGCTTCCTTGCAGTCACTGATTCTGCAACTTTGGGGCACTTGAGCTCTCATTCTTCCTTTTCCATGGATGCTTTCACCTCCTCCACTTCCAGGGCTGCATAATGGTTCTTCAATTCAAGGGCTGAAGAAGTTGGATTGGTGATTCTGCAGGGGCTGGTGACTTGTGTCCAACCTTTGTCATTCTGTCGGCACTCATCTTCTCCTCTGCTGGAGAGCTTGGTTGCTGCAAGAAGCATCTCATCAATGTACTTCTCACTGTCTCGAATGCTCCTCAGCCTCGCCACCTCCTCTCTGAGTTCCTCCACTTGCTTCCTCAGAGCTTTAGCATGCAGGCACCCTGCACATGGAACCAGTCCTTCAAATGGCATTGGGACCTCTGTCTGGACAGAGGCAGAAGCTGCAATGGGGGCAACAGCTTTAGCGATACTATTTTTCCCAGCCATTGTTCTGTTTGTGGAGCTTAGGTATCTGTTAAAGCAAAAGAGAGAGATCTAACAAAGTACCAGCCGGTTTCCCAGCTGTCCTTTCAGAGAAAAAGCAGCAAAATCTCTTTAATTACATTGAAAATGTGCTGTTCCAAGTCCCTGTGGTTTGTTAAATGGGGAGGTGCCCTATAAAGCAAGACTGCTCACTAGGGGTGAGTGGCCAAGGCTTGGCCTCATCGTTGTCCTTGTTGTGGGCTCCTGATTCCATCTTCCTGGGATGCAATTCGAGGTGGACTGATGGTGACTGTTGGCGTGGTGTGTGGCTTTCTCGCCATTTTCTGCATGCATTAGTAACATTTTTACCTATTGTGCACCTGGTGGTCGTACCATCCTAACGTGCATTCCACCCAAGCGGCTCCAACACACACTCCTTCCCTAGTGCCTGTAACGGGTATTGCATAAAAGTGCAGTTAACGCACTCCTCTGGGCCACCGCAGCCTTAGCACGCGCTGTTGTGATACTTACCTAACTTTATATCTTTTTCCAGGAAACACTGTTTGACCTATGGTAAGTGAGGTATCTCCTCCCTGGATTCTGCACTCTACTGTTCTGATGTGGCAGCTTCTGAGTCATCCCTGGATAATCTGCTTCCCCCCCCCCCCCCCCGCCTCCTGTCAGGGGATATAGTTAGTCTGATCTTGCCTGTCTCAGTGCAGGAAGTAATAGATGGCACTATGGGTAAGGATATTCAGCCAGCTGGAGGGATCCGGCAACCATGCTGTGAACCACTCATCATCCTCTAGGGGGGGCGGAGCTAGCCGCAGTGCAGAATGGACGTGTGAGTTTCAGCTCCCGTTGCTACTGAGAAATCCTGAGCTTTTTCCGGTGCGAAATTTGTGTTTCCGAATCCCCTTTTGTGGTGCGAAAGAAAGGAGAGTGATTGAGGATGTCAACTCTAAAACCGGCGCGGCTTGAGTTTCAGTCGGGAGTTGGGTCGGCAGCGAAGCGTTCTAAATCTGAAGCTGGGTCCCCACAGAAAATGGCCGCGGTAGAGAAGGAGGGCACAACGGAAGGCCTGATTGAAATACTGACGGAGCTGAAGAGTGTGAAAGATATGATAGCCACAAATACGGCTTCGCTGACTGTAATTCAAGAGGATTTAAGTGAAGTGAAGGAGAAAATGACGACGATGAGCTTGCGATTAAATGTGGTGGAAGGGCAAATTCAGATGCACGAAAGTATGCTTGGCAAGTGGGCCCTTTGATTAGACGCACTAAACGAATGGAAGATCTGATGGAGGATCAAAATAATTGGGCCAGATGCAATAACATCAGGTTGGTGGGAGTTCCAGAGGGAGCTGAAGGCTCTGATCCGATTGCCTACTTGGAGAAAGTTATACCGGAGGTGTTGCGACTTATGTTTGTGAGGCCTTTCGAATTGGAGCGTGCTCACCGTGTCCCTACACATAAAGCAGAGAATGTTAGATACCCAAGACCTATAGTAATGAAAGCGCTTCGGTACCTGCAGGTGCTGCAGATTTTGCAGGCGGCTAGAAGGAGTACATATCTGGATTTGAGCAAGCAAACTATGGATCGCAGGAGAGAGTTGCTGGCTTGTAGGCCCATGCTGCAGAGAGTACAAGCAAGATATGGATTATATTACCCAGGAACCATGCGAGTAACGCTGCATAACACAACAAGGAATTTCGTGGAAGCTGACAAGTTGAGAGCCTTCCTGCAGGAGAACAGTGATATGGAATCCTAAGAGACTGAACTTCAAAGTGTTTAACTTCAGATAGCGGCAGGAACATAATGATGGGTTAGTGAAATGGGGATGGTATGGATAATGATAGCCTGTGTTTAGGTGGAACTGTTCATTGTTTACCAAATGTGTTTGATGTAGATCCATTTGGAAACTTAATTGTCCATTGTTAAAAAGGGTCACTTAGGTG
The DNA here is from genome assembly GCA_033557465.1 of Ichthyophis bannanicus. Lineage (NCBI taxonomy): Eukaryota > Metazoa > Chordata > Amphibia > Gymnophiona > Ichthyophiidae > Ichthyophis > Ichthyophis bannanicus. The sequence goes on along the minus strand of CM066032.1, from coordinate 911,868,939 downwards.
TTTTGTGACTCTCTTAGATAGAATTTGGGAAATGACTGCGGTAGTTTTAAATGCTGTTAGCACGGACTTAGCTATAAGATGTGTACGGTAGCAATGGGGGAAGTAGAAGATTTGATCTTCTGGCACGGGGGGTGGTTTTCACCTTGAAATGTATACGTATAAAGTTTAAATGTTTTTATTGGCCAATCCAACCCAGTGAAGCGCTCATGCTGCGAGAAGCAGTGATTAATGAAGCTAGCGGACTCCTTGCATGTATGGCAATGCCCAACATCAGAGATGGCAATTGACTTGGTTGTGCTCACCTTGAATGTAAAAGGGATTACAGACCCAATAAAACGAAAGAAAATACTATCCTATTGTCAACGGAAGAAAGTGTATGTCGTATATCTACAGGAGATGCATTTGTCAGAGAAGGAATCGTGGAAAGTAATATTGAATGTATATCGGGTAGCGGTGGTAGCTCCAGCTGCAGGACGGAAAGGAGGAGTGTTAATATTAGTGCGAAGAACGCTAAGCCCTGCACTCAAAGAAACAAAAGCTGATCCTTCTGGTAGATGGGCTAGAGCTACACTGCAAATGGGTCAGACTCTTGTTCCGTTCCTGAATATTTATGCGCCAACGGTTGAAGATCCCAGCTTCTTCAGAAGTATTGTCATGGAGTTAACTGAGGCAGTTAATACAAGCATAGTGCTGGGAGGAGATTTTAACATGATATTGGATCCATTGTTGGATAGGGTACCATACAAAGCAATAGCCAAAGCTAAATCGCATGCAGTATTGCTGGGAATGATGGAGGAATTGTGTCTAGTTGATCCATGGCGGCTTCCCCATCCCACAGATAGGGAGTATACGTTTTATTCAATGCCACATGACACCCAGACTAGAAATTATTACTTGTTGCTCTCTGCTGGGTTGATTAAACAAGTAGTGGCGGCAGAAATACATGCCTTAACAGTGTCGGATCATGCAGCGGTTTCCTTGGTCCTAGAAGTGGGGCAGCCGCAGAAGGTATCCCCCAGATGGACTTTTGATAAGTCATTATTGCTGAATGAGTCCTTGGAAGCCTACATAAGCAAAGTGATAGAGATGTATCTTCAACATAATGATCCTTCAGATACCTCTATATGGGGTTGGTGGGAAGGTTTTAAAGCGATGCTCCGTGCTCATATCACAACGTACACCATACGAAAGAACAAGAGTAAGAAGACGGAACAGGAGGAACTAGAGGTGCAGATAAAAGCCAGGGAGCGGCTATTGGCAAAGAAAGCTGACTCGATGGTATTGATCAGACTACAAAGTTTGAGATATAGGTATAATACCATACTTAATAAAGAGGCACACTTTGCGGTCCGTGCCCAGCAGAGTACATATTATCATGAGAGTAATCGAGCGGGCTCGTTGTTAGCTAACTTACTTAAAGCTCGGAAGAATATGACGTGTATTGCGGCGCTGCAAGATAGTGGAGGAGACCTTCTTGTGCGAGATGAGCAAATATTGAAACGCTGCAAAGAGTTCTATGAGGAATTATATCGCTCAGAGGTAAACTGCAGTGACGAGGCTTTTGCAGAATTTGTCTCTAACATAGCTGGACCTAAACTCCTGGTAAGTCAAGTCCAGGAGTTAGAGCGGGAAGTTTCAGCAGCGGAGATACAAAAAGCAATTGGACAGATGGCTCGTGGTAAGGCCTCAGGGCCAGATGGTATACCGCTGGAATTTTATCACAAGTACCAGTTGTTGATAGTACCGATGTTACAGAGCTATTATAATGGCCTATATGATGCCGATCCCGAGGTGGGTGCGCTGGCAGAAGCCATTGTAGTTATTCATCCGAAGCCGGGAAGAGATCCGCAGAAAGTAGAAAATTACAGGCCCATATCGTTGTTAAATGCTGACTACAAAATATATGCTAAGGTGCTTGCTAATCGGCTGAATCTGGTCCTGAATGTTCTAATACACGCATATCAGTGTGGCTTTGTGCAGGGTAGATCTACTACAGATAATGGGAGGTTATTGGCGCATGTCTTAATCAAGGCCCAGAGGATGTCGGAACCTCTCATAGGACTGTCACTTGATGCCGAGAAGGCTTTTGACAGACTGGAGTGGTCTTTCCTGTTTCGATCCTTGCGATGGTTTGGGATTGGAGAGAAGTATCTTAAAAGAATAGCGATATTGTATGCTAAACCAATGGCACGATTCACAGCTAATGCTGGTCTATCGGCTCCCTTTGGACTTCAGAGAGGGACTAGACAAGGATGCCCTTTGTCACCGCTCCTTTTTAATCTTGCATTGGAACTGCTAGCGATTGCAATTAGACAGCACAATAGTATTGCGGGAGTGGAATTAGCAGATGGGCAATGCAAACTGTCAGCATATGCGGACTATCTCTTACTTTTTCTTCAGCCGGATGCCTTGCCAGAAGTCTTGCAAGTTATTGATTGTTATTCTGCCATATCAGGATATAAAGTAAACCTAACTAAGACAACAATAATTCCTCTGAATGAGCATGTAAATGCGGACATGTTGAAAGCTTATCCTTTCCAATATGCGCAATCGTCTTTCAAGTATTTGGGAGTTGATTATGGCTTTACTGTTCAGGAGACCATGGATCTCAACATGAACGCATGCAAAAAAGTGGTTAATGATTGTACTAGTAAGTGGACCCCATGTCATTTAACCTGGTGGGGCCGGTTGGAAACCATAAAAATGGTGCTGGTTCCCAAGATCAGCTATATATTGAATATGATCCCTGTACTGTTCTCTCAGAGATTCTATAAGAAGATAAACAGTATGCTGGTGTCTTTCTTATGGGGCAGTAGAGTCCCAAGGATAGCTGCATGGAAGCTAAGACTACCAAAGGAAAAAGGAGGAGTTCACTTTCCAGATGTTGAGTGGCTACATCTAGCCTCATTGTTGCAACAGGGTTCACAATGGACCGCCGAGGAGCACTTGGAGAGTGGAGCTAGGTGGTTGAAGGTTGAGCAAGCTATGAATGCCCCATTGCAGACATGGATGATGGTTGGGACGACACAGGATCCGCGCAAGTTGCAAAATACAGTTATGTTGGCAACGCAACAAGCGTGTAGATTGATGGCAAAGTGTATTGAAGATGGTGAAGACTTTTCAATGGATATGTCTATATGGATGAATCCTCGGTTTCTTATAGATGGGAAACCAGTGATATGGAAGAGGTGGATGGAGCATGGAATTATGACGCTTGGGCAATTAATGTCTGGGAAAGAGTTCAAGACTTTTGGAATGTTGAAGGCGGAGTTCGGGCTGCCACATGCCAGCTACTTTCAATGGTGCCAGCTTAGACATTGCCTGAGTAGAGGTGGTGTGTCTCCGGTATTGATGAGGCCGGGATGGCCACTGCTGCAAAAGCTACGTGAGATACAGGCGGGCACACAGGCCATGTCAAAGTTCCTGAGGATGCTTTGATCGCGAGGGGAGAAAGAATGTGTGAAAGTGCAGTTGGCATGGCTTGCTGACACAGGGGACTGCTTGCCTTCGGAGCAGTGGAGCACTTTTTGGGGATCCCAAATACGAATTACTAGAGCTGAATCCCTAATGCAATCAATGTACTTCATGGCACATCGGGCCTACCTCACTCCATTAAGGAAAATGAAATGGGCAGGACAGGATGGGAATCAATGCTGGTCCTGTAATACAGCAATCGGAACGTTAGCACACATGCTATTTTATTGTGGACAGCTACAGACATACTGGAGTAGTGTTTGGCAGCGTGTATCTAGTATACTGGCCATACAAGTTCCGATTACATATCAGATAGTAGTGTTTAAATCCACGATGATCAGGCCAAAGTTGCCTAAACAGGATAGCCAACTGCTGGACTTAATGATAAGTTTGGCTATAGAGGTCATCTTGATGCTTTGGAAGAATTTGGAAAAGGTGCATTTTGAATTCTGGTGGAATCTGCTATGCCTACATAAGATCTACGAAGAAATATATATAGTTAAAAATCCCTGTGCAGGCAAATTGTGCAAGAAGTGGGACGCTCTGAGTAGATACGTCAGAGAAAAATAGTAGAGCGTTTTGCTGGTCATGCTGGCGGTGGGGCGGAGCTCTGGGTTGGATTGGTCTTGGCCTGTTTTGGTTGTTATTTTATCTTGTTGTAAATTGTGGTTAGATGCAGATTGATGTGAAGACAAAGAAGTAGAGTTTGTCGGATATATGTATGTTTTAAAAATTTGAATAAAGAGATATTGAAAAAAAAATCATCCTCTAGAGGGTCTGTGGAGGCTGTGCCCCCTGGCATTGGGGAGTCATGTTTGAGAGGCGAGCTTTTGGACTCTGGATTGTCCTCTCCAGAATTCCTTTTCTTTTGCAAAAGGACTGGTCCTTCTGGCATGGAAGTTCAAATCATGCAACCTCTGGGTGCCCCCAGGCACAGTCTCATGTGAGGCAGGCTGAGAGTGGAAGCCCTGTTAGATTATCTTTGGCTAAGCATCCCCGGCGAGGGTGCTCCCCTGGAGATAGGTAGCAGCTGGGAGCTGACTGAGATTTTGACTATGACTCAGATGGCTAAGTAGTAGGCTCTGATGTGGATGAAGATGTACTCTCGTCTTCACAAGATTGTGCAGAAGCCGAAGTGATCTACCTATCCTAGAAGGAGGAGCCAGCAGCATTGATTGACAGGGTCTTATCCGCCTTGAACTTGGTGGATGCTTCCGGCATGGAGCAGGAATAAAAGGTACACCCACTCCTTCAAGGGGTGCTGAAATTCACTATTTCCATTTCGAATATGATCAAGAATTTGATCTGGTCAGAGTGGGACTCTCGACGCCCTACCTAAGGGACTAAGGGTGTGTAAATAGATCTACACCCTCCTGGAGAAGGAATATGTTTAGTGGTTTGGTATTCCCAAGGTGCATGCATAGGTCACAGCAGTTGCCAGATGGATCACCATTCCTGTGGAAGACGGATCAGCCTTCAAGGATTTTCTGGACTGCAAGGTGGATTAATTGTTGCAAAGCCAGTTCACTGTGGCAGCTATTATCCTGAAGCTGGTGGTATGTACCAGCCTGATGTCTCAAGCCCTGCTTCAGTGGATTCAGTTTCTTCCACCAGATGATACTACTCCTCTTTTGGATTCTGCTACAGCCTTCCTTTCTGATAACATGTATGACCTGGTACGTTTGGAGGCCAGGGATGATGCCCTGATGAAGTTGTCACAGCATTGGATTTGGCTCAGGTACTGGGCAATGGACACATCTTCCAAAGACCAGCTGACCCAACTGGTTTTTAAGGTGAAACTTCTGTTTGGAGCGAACTTGGAGAGACTGATAAAGGACCTGGTTGAGGCAAGGTCTTGCCACCTTCTGGAGGACAGGTCCAAGGGACCTGTGATGCGGGCTGTGACCCTTTCTCATCAGCCTCTGCCTGTTCACCAAGGGTGCATTGGCTGGATTCCCGGGGGTCTCAAGACTCTCAGTGTTGTTGAACTGGAAAACTTTTCTTCCCCTCTACTTCTGGGCTTCAAGCTCATTCTCAGTCCTTTCATAGAGTGTTTGGGCTCAGGGAATGAGCCCCTTCCAGAGGAGGACCTTCCCGGGCTGCGCAGTGAAAGTTTGGGGGCTCATTCCTAGATTCCTTCAGTTGGAGGCAGACTTTGCTGGGTGCTAGACACCATTCAATTTGGCTATATTTTGGAGTGCATAGAGTCAATTCCGGATGCCTTTGTCATCTCCCCATGTGAGTCTGCGAGCAAAAGTGGCAATCTACTGGGCACCTAGGACAAGTTTCTGCAGCTAGTGATGCCTGTCCCGCCAGACGAGTGAGGCAAGGGCAGATTCTCCATCTATTTTGTGGTGCTCAATAAGGACACGCCCATTCTGGACCTCAAGGAGGTCAATGAGCACTTGTGTGTTCTGCGCTTCCGGATGGAAACATTGCACTCCGTGATTCAAGCAGGGCACCATGGGGAATTCTTGGCTTCTCTGGATATGCCCGAGGCATATTTTCATATCCTGATCTGGGCAGATGAGCAGAAGTATCTGTGTTTTGCCATGCTTGGCTCTCACATTCAGTTCGCTGCCCTCCCTTTCGAGCTATCCAATGCCCCGAGAATATTCTCCATGGTCAAGATGATAGTGGCTGCGGCGCCAAGGGACCTGTGTCCATCCATATCTGCACGACTAGCTCATCCGGGCCCATTCCTTTTCAGAAGTGTCTTGGGTGACGTCCTGACTGGTGTCCTTTTTAGAAAGCCTTGGCTGGGTGATCAGTTGGGGAAAGCACCAGCTGTTGCTTTCCCAGCCCTTGGAGTTTCTAGGAACACATTTTGACACTCGAGTGGGCAGAGTCTTCCACGAAAGTCAAAAGACTGTTGGATTGCCTGGAGCTGTTTTGTGTGCAGCAGGCTCCCAGAGTCTGGGATTATCTTCAGATGCTCAGATTGATGGCGGCGACCACAGAGATGGTGTCATGGATGCGTGCTCACCTGCGACCACTCCAGTGGTCCTTGCTCACTCAGTGATCCCTGAGTTCCCAAGAATTCTAGCGCAGGCTCCCGCTCCCATTGATGGTGAGGTCCAGCCTGCAGTGGGGATGGTGGCCCTGTCATCCAAGAAAGGGCGTGCTGCCGGACGATTTTTCCTGGATCCTTCTGATGATGGATGCCAGTCTCTCAGGCTGGGGAGTCCACTGCCAAGACCATATGGGTCATTGAAATAGCAGAGAAGTAGTGTGGTCCATCAACTGCCTCGAGGCCAGGGCCATCAGGTTGAGTCTTCTGAGTTTCCGGCCCCTGGTCGAAGGCTCGGCAGTTTGAGTATTTTTGGACAATACTACAGTGGTGACTTATGTCAATTTGCAAGGTGGTATGAGGAGTGCCAGAGTATCTCTGGAGATGGTTCTCCTGTTGCCTGGGTGGAGAAGAACCTCCTAGCCTTATGGGCTCAGCACATTGCTAGGGGTGACCGATGTGGAAGCAGACTTCCGTGGATAGCACTCTTTGGATCCAGGAGGGAGGGAGTTGAGTCGGGAGGCGTTTTGGCTGATTCTGCGCTGCTGGGATTGCCCAGAGAGGAATCTAATGGAGACTTGCGCCAGTGCCACTTCTTCAGTTGCCATGTGGCGACAGGGTCCAAGGGCATCAGCAACCTGACTCAGCCTTGGCCAAGTCAGCACCTGCTGTACGTGTTTCCTCCATGATCCCTGGTGGGGCATGTACTTCGGTGTACCGAACTTCACCAGGTAGGATTTTTCTGGTGGCAACGGATTGGCTGAGTAGAGCATGGTTATCAAGATAAGGCAGTTTAGAAATACTGTTAAATAAATAAATAAAATAAATGGTTCAAAGACCTGATGTGGGTCCTGTGGGTGCCTCCTTTTCGGTTGCCTGCATCCTGGGGCCTATATGGCGGGGACCGATTGTCCTGGAGGATCTGATTCTCTTCTCGCATGTGGCTTGGCTTTTGAAAGAAGATGGTCAGTGCATAGGGGCTGATCTCCTGTTTAGGTCTTTACTCTGCTTGGAGGAGGTCTACCAGGCTGACATTCAGGCATATCTGGTGCCTCTTTGAGTGATGGTGCAGTGCTTGGCAGTTGGCCCCTGTGGTGGCTGGGTGCAATCTGTTGGCCTTTCTACAGGATGTCCTGGAGAAAAAACTTCTCTCAACTCCCAGAAAAGTTCAGGTGACAGCTTTGTCCAGTTTCCAAGGTCCGGGTGAGTCTCTGGTCTTGCACCAAGATGTCTCACGCTTTCTCCAGGGGGATCGGTGCCTACGTCCTCCACTTTGATCTGTGATCCCTTCCTGGGATCTCTGTCTGGTGCTCAGGGTCCTCATAGCGACACCCTTTGAGCCGCTGAAATGAGCTACCTTAAAGGATTTGACACTCAAGATGGTCTTCTTGGTCACAATTTGTTCTACAAGGCAGATTTCCGAGCTGCAGGTTCTGTCTTGTCGAGATCCTGATCTGTCCTTTTCAAAGGAGGCTGTTTCCATTCAGTCTGTGCCTTCCTTCTTGCTTAAGGTGATTTCTGCCTTTCATGTGAACCAGATGGTCTGCCTGCCATCCTTCTCGAAGGAGTAGTGTCGGGGGAAGGATAAGGATCTTTGCTGTGTGGATTTCTGGAGGGTGATTCTCCAGTACATGGAGGTTATGAATTCCATTCGTAAGTCCATCTTTTTGTGCTCTTTGCTGGCCTGTGCAAAGGTGATGCAGCAGCCAAGTTGACATTGGGGTGCTGGATTAAGAAGGCCATTAAACATAGAAACATGACGACAGAAAAAGACCACATGACCTATCTAGTCTTTCCTTCCATATCAACCACTACAATAGTTCCCTTGTTTCCTTTAGAGATCCTCTGTGTTTGTCCTATGCTTCTTTGAATTCAGATACTGTCCTCATCTCTACCACTTCCACTGGGAGACTATTCTACGGATCCACCACTCTTTCTGTAAAGAAATATTTTCACACATCACTCCTGAATCTATCCCCTTTCACCCTCATCCCATTTCCCCTCATAGCAGAACTTGCTTTCAATCGAAAGAGGCTCTCCTCCTGTGCATTAAATTCCATGAAGATATTTAAACATCTCAATCATATCACCTCTATCCCGCCTTTCCAAAGGTGAACATATTAAGATCCGTAAGTCTACCCTTTTATGCTTTATCATGAAGACCACTAATCATTTTAGTAGCCACCCTCTGTACCTCTGTTATGGAAGGACAGACTAGATGGGCCTTGTGGTCTTTTTCTGTCATCATGTTTCTATGTTTTTATGTTTCTACCTACTCCAGTCTGTTTATATCCTTTTGAAGGTACAGTCTCCAGAATTGCATACAATACTCCAAATGAGATTGCACCATAGACTTATACAGAGGCACTATCACCTCCTTTCTTCTGCTGGCCATTCCTCTCCCTATGCACCCAGCTTAGCTTTTGCTGTCGCCTTTTCTACCTCTTTAGCTACTTTAAGATCATCAGATACAATCACGCCTAGGTCCCACTCTTCTTTAATAGACAAAAGTACTTCACCCCCCCTACTATATCGCTCCCTTGGATTGCTGCAGCCCAAATGCTTCATCTTGGATTTTTTAACATTAAATCTCAGCTGCCAAATTCTAGACCATTCTTCAAGCTTAGTTAGATCCCTCCTCATGTTACCTACACCTTCCTGGTATCTACTCTATTGTAGATTTTGGTATCATCCGCAAAGAGGCAAACCTTACCCGACAGCCCTTCCGCTATATCACTAAAAAGAATCAGACCAAGGACAGATCCCTGGGGCGCACCACTGGTATCCTCCTTCTCCTCAGAGTAAGCTCCATTTACCTGTACCCTTTGTCGCCTCCCACTCAACCAATTTTCCACCCAAGCAGTAACTTTAGGCTCCATCCTTAGGGTGCTCAGTTTGTTTATAAGATGCCTGTGAGGAACGGTGTCAAATGCTTTACTGAAATCTAAATGCACCACATCTAGGGCTCTCCCTCGGTCCAACACCTTGGTAACCCAGTCAAAGAAATTAATCAGATTTGTCTGACAAGACCTGCCTCTGGTGAATCCATGCTGTCTCAGATCCTATAATCTGCTGAACTCCAGAAACCTCACTATTTTCTCTTTCAGGAGCATTTCCAATAATTTACTCACCACCGAAGTTAAACTAACCGGCCTATTGTTTTCAACCACATCCTTACTTCCGCTTTTATGTAAAGGGGCCACATGAGCCTCTCTCCAATCCTTTGGCACCACTCCCAATTCTAATGAGGCATTAAAAAGGTCAGTCAGTGGAGCTGCTAGAATGTTCCCAAGTTCCCTCAGTATTCTAGGGTGTATCCCATCCGGTCCCATCACTTTGTTTACTTTACGTTTAGCTAGTTTCTCACGAACACAGTCCTCTAAAAATTGTTCAAGATGCCCTGTTTGTGGGTATTTTCTCAAGTCCTGCTCCTGGTTCTTCATCTGTGAACACAGAACAGAAATATTTGTTAAGCAATTCCGCTGTATCCTCATCAGCTTCTACATATTCCCCCCCTACACCTTTGAGTCTGACAATACCACTCTTGCCCTTCCTCTTCTCACTAATATATCTGAAAAATGTCTTATCCCCCAATTTTATTGCATTGGCTATTTCCTCCTCCTTTTGAATCTTTGCCTTCTTGACTACTTTGCTAGCTTCTCTAAGTTTTTCCAAATATAGATGCCTGTCTTCATCTCTCTGTTATCTCTTGTATTTCATGAAGACCTCCCTCTTTTTCTTCACCTTTTCAGCTACTTCTTTCAAAAACCATAGCGGACTTCTTTTCCTTTTACCTTTATTTACCTTTTTTAACAAAAAGGTTGGTTACCCTTAAAATATACCTTTCAGTTTTGCCCATTGTTTTTCTACATCCCCCAGTTGTTCCCATCCCGCTATTGACTCCCTGAGGTATTGGCCCATCTTGGCAAAATTAGTTTTCCTAATGTCTAAGACCCTTGCTTTTGAATGGATTTTAACAGCCCTAGTCCCAATACTGAACCACACCATCTGGTGATCACTGGATGCAAAATGATCTCCCACTATAACGTCAGAAACACTTTCCCTATTGGTATTCACCAAGTCCAGTATGGCCCTTTCACGTGTGGGTTCTGTTACCAATTGCCTGAATAGTTCTCCCTGTAGAGAATCCAGGATCTCCTTACTTCTAGATGATACTGAAGCCGGAATGTGCCAATCAACATCTGGCATATTGAAATCCCCTATCAATATCACTTCCCCTTTCCTAGCAATGCTGCTTAAGTCTTCAATTAACTCTCCGTCCACCTCTTCCTCCTCTGAGGGAGGTCTGTATATCACACCAATGCAAATAGATTTATCCTTCCCTCTTTCTAATTTAACCCACAGTCCCTCCTCTCTCCCTTTTAAGCTCTGTAGTTCCAAAGCTTTAATATTATTTTTTACATATAATGCCACTCCTCTTCCCCTTCTTCATACCCTGTCCTTTCTGAATAAAGTATAGCCTGGTATATAGTGACATCCCACTCATGGTTTTGTTGAACCATGTTTCTGTAACTGCCACTAAATCCAAGTCAGCCTCTCCCACTGCCTCGGCATATCTCTTGCAGAACTGGCCAGTTCCGAAGAGTTTGCGTGCCCATTCTACCTGAGCACAAGCATTCTCGTGGGTGATGTAGGAATGGACAGGTAGCAGAATATCAAAAATCTTTATGGTATATTTTATTTATTTATTTATTTATTTAAACGGACTTGGTATACCGCTTTCTCATGAAATCAAAGCGGTTGGCACAGCAAACAATCAAAGAAAGGAAGGTTGTCAGTAGCATGCAGTGGTTGATTTGTCGCAGTGTACTTTGTGAGGGAGTGTGGTTGATTTGATGTGAAGCTATATACATTGTGTGCTTATGATACATATTTACAGATTCATATTTACAATGGTGGCTTTGCTATCTGACTTGGTTGATCAAAAGTCATTCTATGAGGTCCTTGAAATGTTTTTTGAATAGTTCAGTTTTGAGCTGTTTTCTGAAGTCTTTGATGTTGTTTGTTGCTCTGAGGTGGTCTGGGAGAGAGTTCCATATGGCGGGGGCTGCCAGGGTGAAGGCTCTTTTTGATGTGGCTTGGTTTGTCCTGGTGTAGTCTTTTGGAGTTCTGATATTGTTTGATGTTCCCTTTCTTCTTGGTCTTTTGCTGTCGTCAGCTGTTATGAGCTGTTGTAGGCTGTCTGCAGATAGTTTGTTTATTATTTTGAATGTGGTTAAGAGAACTTTGTAGCGGATTCGAGAGCTGATTGGTAGCCAATGGAGGTGGTATAGAATGGGTGTGATATGTTCGTGGCTTGTACTGTCCGTTATGAGTCTTGCAGCGGTGTTTTGTGCTAATTGAAGTGGTTGTGTGGATTTCTTTGGGAGTCCTAGGTAGATGTGGTTGCCATAGTCCAGGGTGGGGGTGATGATGGACTGGCAGACTGTTCGAAAATGCTCGGGAGCAAGGATGGGTTTAAGTCGTCTGATTGTCCTCATCTTGATGTAGGCACTCCTGGTGGTTTTCGTGATGTGGGAATGAAGGTTGAGCTCTCTGTCAAGGGTTATTCCCAGGTATTTTATTTCTTGTTTTATTGGGATGGTGGCCTTGTTTAGATTGATGGAGGGCGTGGGTGTGAATGTTTGGTCTCTTGTTATGATCAGTGCTTCGGTTTTATTATAGTTTATTGCTAGATTGTTTTCTTGCAGCCAGGTTGTCATCTCGTCAAAACAGTTGGCTATGTTGGTGTGGTCAGGTTTGTTTAGATTGATTGGTGTGAATATCATTATATCATCTGCGTATATGGTGTATTGTATGTTGAAGTTCTTGATGATTGAGCAGATGGGTTGTATGTAGAGGTTGAAGAGCAGGGCTGAGAGTGCTGAATCCTGTGGAACACCCTGTGTGACGCTGATGGGTTGAGAGGTCGTCGATCCACATCTGACCTGGAGCTGTCTATCCTTTAGTTAAGATGTGAACCATTTCAGGGTGGTGTTGTGTAGGCCTGCTTCTTCGAGTCTTGTTAGTAGGGTTGAGTGGCATACAGTGTCGAATGCTGTGGAGATGTCCAGGAATATCATGAGTACGCCCATTTTGGGGTTGTCGATCGTTCTTAGCAGACTGTCGAATAGTTGTGTCAGTAGAGTTTCAACTCCGTGGTTAGGTCTGAAACCATGTTGGTGTGGGTCAAGGGGGTGGTGTATGTCTAGATGTTGTTGTAGTTGATGTTGGACTACTTTCTCTATGATCTTTGCCAGGAAAGGGATGCTTGAGATGGGCCTGTAGGCTGCGGGGTCCGTTTTTGGTAGGATGGTCTTCTTTGGGATCGGACGTACTGTGGCTAGTTTTAGTGAGTTTGGCATTATCCCTTCTGTGAGAGAGTTTTGTATGATCTTCCGTATTGTTTGTGTCAGTTCTGCCTTTGATGCCTTAATCCATGATACTGGGCATGGGTCGTGGGGGCGGTGCTGGTGTTGAGGTCAGTGATTATCTTCGATAGCTGTTCCTTTGACGGGGTGTTGAATGTACCCCAGCTTTGATTTCTTCAGGGGGTCCCTTCTGTAGTTGTCTTGTTGCTGCTTTTGGGTGGTGCGGTGAATTTGGGGGTAAGATGGTCTGCATAGGTCTGAGGATCTATCTGTTGTTCATTTCTGTTGAATATATATAATTGAAGGGGCCTCTAATACGTGCTGACTAGATGAACTTTGGAAACAGTCATGTGTTTAGCTTTTTGCCCATTGCTTTAAATAAAGACAGACATATAGTCATAAAGAAATTGTGATTACTCTAAGAGAATTATAGGTCACTGCTGGTCTTTACTAGCTTAGCATATCTTTTGGGACTTGCCAATGTGTGCAAGAAATTTGATTATGGAGAGATAACTGAATGTGTTATATTTGGTCATTATTGAAATAACCTATCTATGTAAAAAATGATGCTATTTGTGATGCAATTTGTGCCAAAGCTGATAATAGCTGTGTAAAATGTTTTTTTATATTATCAGTGAATTTTTTGTTTAAGTGAAAGAATCTGTGATTTTCTTGTGATTATGCAATAATGCTTTTTCCTTAAATTTAACCAATAAAAAGGGTAGATTATGAGGAAGACCTTTGAATCAACTGCAGGAGAAACTGTGCCCATCCACAGATCCTGGTTGAGAGCTTTCAGAATTAATTTTGAATATGTGTCTTGTCTCTCTCTCTCTTTTCCCCACTGTCCGGAGGACCAGATTTTAAAAAATGAGCTGACCTTGCCCTCACATGAAGGGGTTAAAACAGGAGGAGCGGAGCTCGGTTGCCACTGCAGAGATTTTTTGGGCAGTGGCATGAGCATTACTTTGCACTTTTGTCAAGCATTTCTGCTTGGATGTGGGAAGACATGGCCTTTGGCTTAAGGGTTTTATGAGCAGCTGTATCTTCTTCCTGCCCAGTGGAGATGCAGATTTACTACATCCCATTTGTCTGGACTGGTCTATGTTTGCAAGAACCTCTTTATATTTACAATTGATAGTGTGCACACTAATTTGGAGTGGAGGAGTGGCCTAGTGGTTGGGAGAAGGTACTTCAGGCCAGAAAGTTGGGGGTTCAAATCCCACTAGAGGACAGCAACCTTGGGCTGGAAGGACTGGGGTTTCTAGTCCCAGAGGTGCTCCTTGTGGTCTTGGGCAAGCCACTTAACCCTCCATTGCCCAAGCCACTTAACCCTCCATTGCCCAGCCGGCAGACACCACCGAAGCCTGCTCTCCCCTCAGGGGGATCGAGTTCTCCGCCCGCAGCTCCGGCAGCCATCTTCCAGGCAGGCTACCCAATCGGGGCAGCTGCCTGCAACCTTTAAAAGCAAGCGCCAGCAGGCGCGGGAAAACAGCCGGCAGACACCACCGAAGCCTGCTCTCCCCTCAGGGGGATAGAGTTCTCCGCCCGCAGCTCCGGCAGCCATTTTCCAGGCAGGCTACCCAATCGGGGCAGCTGCCTGCAACCTTTAAAAGCAAGCGCCAGCAGGCGCGGGAAAACAGCCGGCAGACACCACCGAAGCCTGCTCTCCCCTCAGGGGGATCGAGTTCTCCGCCCGCAGCTCCGGCAGCCATCTTCCAGGCAGGCTACCCAATCGGGGCAGCTGCCTGCAACCTTTAAAAGCAAGCACCAGCAGGCGCGGGAAAACAGCCGGCAGACACCACCGAAGCCTGCTCTCCCCTCAGGGGGATCGAGTTCTCCGCCCGCAGCTACGGCAGCCATCTTCCAGGCAGGCTACCCAATCGGGGCAGCTGCCTGCAACCTTTAAAAGCAAACGCCAGCAGGCACGCCCGCGCTCTGCGGGCCCGCGCCTGAGGGCCGCGCAAGAGGGCCCTTTGGCACGGCCCTTAGGCAACGGCGCTTAAGAACCACACAAGAACCGACCAGAGACTCGAATAACAACGAAATAAGGACTAGCTACGACATCGTCTACGGCTTGAGCTCCCTTAGGGTCGAGCTCGCACACCATCATCCTTCCTGCTAGAGCCGCAAACGCAGCAAGTATTTCCATCCTGGAACAATCCTATAACTAATATATCCTCCTAATTATATTTTGTTTAATTACTCTAGACTACTCTCCTTCATCGCAGCTACCTATTACTGTTAGATTCAGTATCACTATTCACTAGCAATTCTATTTAATCTGTTTATCAGTGTACTTGTGGCTAGCACAAACACACTGGATACTTCCAACAACTCAATCCATTATTGACAACCTTTATCAATGCAAATGCCACTGTCATATATTTACCATTGAAAGTATTTCAATTATAACCACAGAGAGATCTCTACTGTTGCAAGTAAGTCATTGTTAACAACCATCTAACCTATAACTACAGCCTGTTTTTATACTGCTGCCAAGTAAATCATTCTATAAACACTACTTGATTTATACTGTTGCAAGTAAATCTTTAACCTCTGTCTGTCTCATTGCTGTTGCAACAAACTCTCCACTTTGTATAAGATACAACTGTTGCCAGTAATAGATAACTGTTATTGCTACTCTTAGACACAAACCAACTGCTAACAACATAACCCACAACAAACACCCTCCATTATTGAACATGTCACGCTCAAACACTAAGGGGCATGTTTACTAAACATTCCTAACGTGCGGGGCCGCGCTAGTGAGCGTGTGCCATATAAGGAGTGGGCGGTTCAGGCAGAAAATAGAAAATAAACGGTAGTAAGCAACCGGACGTGTGTGCGTCGCGCTAATGTGCGGGGGTCGACATTACCGCGTGGAAAGGCAAAGTGGCGCGCTGCTGAGTATACAAAACAACAGAGCCGTGGTACAACGGTGAAGACACTGACCAATGGTGCAGGGGCCATGGGTTCAATCCCCCAGTGTGCGCAACGACAAAGGTCAGCTGAGGCAGTAACTGTAATGATTAACATTGTTTTAGGAGGCAAATTAATTTGGAACGGCATAAGGCGGCGCACAGTTATTTTTGGGCGGCATAAGGCGGCGCACAGTTATTTCTGGGCAGCAGAAGGCGGCGCACTGGTCCCCTTGGGCGGCAGAAGGCGGCGCGCTGAGAGGCACAAGGCGGCGCGCTGATGCACAAGCACAGGAACAGAGCCACAGCACAATGGTGAAAACACTGACCAATGGTGCAGGGATCAGGGGTTCAACTCCTCACAATGCCCAGTGAAAAATGCCTGCTGAGGCAGTATGTATTATGTTGAGGAGTGCTGTAGGAGGCTGTATAATTATATTTTGTTATCACTACTCGCAAACGCACTCTCCCAGCATGTTACCATACGGCGGCCCATAAGGCACATGTTACAGTGCACTGTTCGCCAAGGCACCCTTGAATGACCCCTATAGGGCAGCATGTATGTTGCGACACAGGATAATGTATAGTGCACCCTATAGGGATGGCAACCATAAGGTGGCCTACAGGGCGCCCTATGAAGCACCCTCAGAGGCACCTAATGGGTATAGTAAGCTGAGGGTGGTCTTGCCGGCATAGACATATGTACAGTAAATATAAATAAAGCTGTGGACAGCCCTACCAAAGGGCACCACTGTGGGTTTGAACCCATGACCTCTGGCTGCACAGGCAGTGATGTAACCATTGCGCTACAGCTCCATAGCTGTAAGCAGGCCCCTGGCTGGCTGCAGATAGCCTACACGTCACTGCACAGACAGTCTGCTGGTGTCAACAGGATAGGGTTAGGCCACCCGTACCCATGATGCACTGCACATGCAAATTAGCTGTCCGCAGATGGACACAAGATGGGGAATGCACCCCCACAGCACCTCGGCCCTGTTGGGGGAAGTGACCGGGTGCACCCACACAGCACCTTGGCCTAGTAGGGGGCACTGACCGGGTGTTTCATTGGCACAGAGTAGCCACACACCGTTACATCGTGCGGGTACGGTGCTCACCCTGAGTGTGCAATGAGGTGGCCAGGACCAGGTCAACAACACCTGCCATGGCTGATGGAGGCCAAGCGGGCGTTCCAAAGCAGTGTTAATGTGTAAGATAGCTAGTTTCTGCACAAACACCATGGATATCCCTGTCTGCCGCCATCAGGCACCCCCCCCGTGGCAAACATGGTCTCCATCAAGGGATCCACACTCTACCTCCCTGCAAAGGTGGCGGTAGAGGGCAACATCAACCCCAGTCCTGCTGAGGAACACCACCACCACCCCCCCCCAGGCAGGCAGCTCCATACACAGCCATAACACAATAGCAGACAGACATAAGCCCAGGGTATGGTAAGCTGCATTCCACCACCAGTTATTCCCCTGCAGCAAGCCAACAGCCACTGCACCCTGCAAGCCATTATAGCAAGACATTTACCAGCTACAAACAGTCTGCTGGTTAGTCCATAGTGCATGTTCCCAATGGAGATGCATGCACCCAGAACTGGGCTGTCTGCATACACAGCAGGCAGATAGATCAGTGACTGGGCCCCAAAGAGAACCCATATCTATCACATGAGAGAACTACTATACAGCACTATGGGGGGCCTAGCCATGCTGTGGTCACTGCACAGTCAGGGTGAGCGTGATCCCCCAGAAGGACATGCTTTGGCCACCCTGTCTGTGTAGGTGGTGGCCGGACACTACAATATCCCAGCCAATGTCCCTGCCAGGGCCCTATGCCCAGTGCAGATGCATCCTGGCCACGTCACCCTGCCCTGGCTATACCCATGGTACCTTGCACCTCATTATGCACATTGACTGGCCAATACTGGCAACAGTGCTGGCAGTGCGGGCTGTTGAAGGGGCTTGCAGCCAACACCCACTGTATAGACAGACACACAGTTCCACACCTCTGCCATCATGGTGCTACGATTGAGGGGGTAAGTAGCCTTGCCCACCAAACCGGTCCTGAGCACGGCAAGGCATGGATATGGTACGCATTACAGCTGGTGGTCACTCCCCAGGGTGGTAAGCACCGTCAGAGGCCAGGGCTGGAGCATGCCCCGCAAACACCTAACAGATTGTTTGGATGGGGTCAACTAGCAGTATGTACGTAACGTATGGATAACTGCCTGCCTGTGCTCCTAGCAAACGTCTCCGAGCTGTGTACCGTATACCTCAGGTGTAGGGTGACATTGGTAAGTTATGCAAGTGCTCGTTGTGGGTGCTGCATGCACGGTCCAATGTTCTGCCTTTCCAGGAGACATTGGCCAATGGGGCCTGTGGGTGTGGGTGTGTCTGCCCTTGATGGCTGCTGCTTTACGGCACAGATTCCCAACTCCAGTCCAGGTTTGCATCACACTGTTCGGGTTTTCCTGCTATCCCTCATGAATATGCATGGGCTACATCTACATGCCATGGGGGTGGTGCATAGATATACAGCACAGGCATTTGTATGAGTGTCAGCATGGAACCTGACTGGTGTGTGGCCCACCAGGACTGCATTTGGGTGATTCTGCTCTAGGTACTGCCCCTGTTCATGGTGTCTGTGCTCAGTGGGGTAAAAGATAGATGTCTTACCATTGCATATGTCCCCGCCATGAAAGGTGTGTCCTTACTATCACTGTTTAGTTGTGGGAAAAATATGTGGGCAGGATTGGCAGTAGCCCCAGCTGGGCTTTGAACCTGTGACCTTCTGTTCTTGTATGCACTGTCTGTGTGCACTGCACCACTGATTGGTTGGATTCCCTGGACTGTCCATGACTGTGGATCCGGCAGGACCTGTCTGTTGCAGTGGACTGTGCCAGCCTGCACATGGCTAGGCCTCTGTCTTCTGTGGTTAGCAGCCACTGCCCCCTGCACCACATGTACATGTCCGCCAACATGCTGGCATGAACTTCTCTCAGAAAAAGCAGTTGACCTGATTGCAATGTGGCAGTATGGGACTGCATTTGGGGGACTTGGCTGTAGGTAATGCCCATTGTTGTGGGGTGTGTGCGGTGTTGGGTAAAATATGGGTGTTTTCCCCATGCATACAGGGGTGTCTGCGCTATCTTTATTTAGTGGTGGGTAAAATATAGGGACTGGGCTGGCAGGTGCCCCAGCTGGGTTTTGAACCTCTGCCCTCTGGTCCTAGAGGTAATAACTCTGTCCGCTGTACCACACTTTGGCCACAGAGACAGTGCAGCCCCTGGAGGCAGTAAGCCTGGCAGGATGGAGTCACAAACCCTGCTCTACGCAATTCTACTGTGGGCATATGCACCCTGTCTGGTGACAAACGTGCACATAAACCCCGGAAATGACCACGGGAACTGTGGGACAAAATATCACCACGCTGGGCAACAGTGATATTAATGGGCAACCATAGCGAACACTCCCAGGAAAGCTCCATAACGTGGAAATGGTTTTTGGAAGAGTCTCCTCTCAGTAGACCCTTCCAAACTTCATTTCTTTTTTCTGGACCTTTGCTGGGTGTGATTTCTGTATTTGCCCATCACTATAACTGTTCCCCAGCTGACTTACTATTTGTAATAGTTCTGTTGTGGTCATTTTCTATTTTTATGTTCACTTTTGTGCTGTGCACATGTATCACACTGCTCACGTTTTGCTGGTTTCCCAGGTTTTCCTGTACATTGCTGACGGAAATGGTTTCTCTTCCCTTTAAATGCTTTCTACCGCGAGTGTTTCACTCGCGGTAGTTTTTACATGCAAATTCGGGCCCGCTACTGTGCGGGGAGCCTCTCCCCTCCCACTCTCCACCCATTGACCCCGTCCCTCCGCCCCTCCGGAGCCTTCCTCCGCCCTCCTTTCGCCGTTCCACGCCTCTATCGCACATTTGCGGGCCCGCACTTGTACGGGGCCCGTTAGTGAGCCGCGTACCTGTGCGGGGGTGACACGCACATGTGCGGGGCGTTTAAACGCGTTTATTCGCGTTTCAGTGCCGCGTTTCCGTGCGCTATTTTGCGGCGCGCACATTTGCGGCTTTTAGTAAACATCCCCCTAAGATACTAAAAATAACATACAGCTGTATTTTATTAACAATCTTAATTGACCTAACACTAAGCTTAACACCTAAAAATCACATGGCAATCCCTATAATTCAAACAACAATTAGAAATTACAGCCACATTGGACATCCCAACACAAACCACCATGCAAAAATAAATTACCACAGACTTATACAAATAAAACAAACTAATTTACCACAAATAAAAAATGAAATTAGCACCAACAATACTACTAATTCTCTAACTTGTATCCTTATAAATGCTCGCTCAATGAAAAACAAACTCCCCATATTCAATGATTTAATAACCGACTCAAAACCTGATATATTATACGTAACGGAAACATGGCTAACTGAAACGGATACAGTCTACTTAAATCAACTTAATAGCGTTGACTATGATATAAACTATACACATAGAACCAACAAAAAAGGAGGAGGAGTACTAATAATGACAAAAAAAGGGATTAAATGCAAGAACAATACCAACTACCATAACCAACAATATTGACACATTAATTATAAAAACCAACATCTTTAGAATTTGCCTAATATATAGACCCCCTGATCAAAAAAACAGATAGCCTAGATTCTCTAATTGAATTCCTAGGCTCATCTACAGAACATAATCCCATAATCATGCTTGGCGACTTCAATCTCCCCTCACTCCCAGCATCAGAAGCCAACTTGTTCCTAGAATCCATATCAGACATGGACTTTCATCAAATAGTCAATACAACAACACATATAAAAGGAGGCACTCTTGACCTTATTCTCCTCCCAAACACACTCTACAAATCATTCAACACAAACTCCTTAGAATGCACACAAATACCCTGGTCTGATCATTACATTATCAAAACAAATCTTACATTCCATACCAATAACACTAAAAACACACGAAGTGATCCAACTACAAAATTCAAAAAATTTAATGAAACTGAATTCTTGGATACAACAATACCCTACCTCTCACCATCCCCAACGAATCTAGACGAAGCTGTCAAGAACTGGCATGACACAATCAACAATGCAGCCAAAATGGATCAACGAATCATAAAGCCCTCTAATTTAAAAACAAACAGAACACCATGGTTCAACAACAAGCTAAAACAAATGAAAAAAAGAACTAAGAAAACTAGAACATAAATGGCGCAAAACCAAATCATTCATCAACAAGGAAATATATAACAACTACCTCACGAAATACAAAGAGACTTTAGATAACACAAAAAAATCTTATTTCGCAGCAATATTATCAAAATCTTATAACAGACCACGAGAACTATTCTCCATTGTTAGAAATCTTACTAATAATCCTCAAACATCTAACACTGAAATCACTGATATTTCAGTACAAATCTTAGCCAACCACTATCAAAACAAATCTATGCAACCTATAATGACTCTAAACAATATAGATACAGTCCATCACTGCTCAGATGAATGGTCCAAATTTCACACTATATCAAAAGACGCACTAAAGAACATCATTTCTAACCTAAACACAACAACTTCCTTTTGGACCCATGCCCAGTAACATGGATAAAAAGTACACTCCCAATACTACTATCATATATCCTCCCTATAGTCAACCTCTCATTACTTCAAGGATACCTCCCATCTATGCTCAAACATGCACAAATCCGTCCAATCCTCAAAAACAACACGCTTGACAAAACATCACCAAAATCATACAGACCCATCTCAAGTATCCCTTTTTTGGCTAAAATAATAGAAAAAGTGGTACAAATCCAAACACAGGAATACCTAGATTCATCCTACCCACTTGATGAGCACCAATATGGATTTAGGCCTCAACATGGAGTTGAAACTCTCTTAACAGTCTTAACCGATGTACTACTTAAAGGAATTGATAATCATAAACAAGCATTTATACTCTTATTTATTGATATTTCCGCAGCATTTGATAGTGTTCACCACACTATAATGCTTAATAACCTGAAACAAATAGGAATAAATGCCACTGTACACAAATGGTTTACCTCTTACTTAAATAATCGAACACAAAATGTAAGAATTGGTAACCAAACATCAACCATATATAAACAGGAAATTGGACTCCCACAAGGCTCCGCACTATCAGCCCTCCTGTTTAATATTTATATAAAACCAGTCTGTGATATCTTTAAAAAAATCGGAGTATACTATCATCTATATGCAGATGATATTATGATGTACATCCCATTCACAATCCCTAATTTGCCAATAAAACTACTATCGGATTGTTTCAATGAAATCACAACATGGCTAAAAGCTCAAAACCTCCACATTAATCATTCAAAAACAGAAGTCCTAATTGTAACAAAAAACCAATCATATACCCCCCCAACCCACATAACATTACAAAATCATGACATTAAAATAAAAAATGAAATAAGATACCTAGGTGTTATCTTGGATACACATCTGACGATGAATACTCACATCAGAAACACCATTAAGAAAATATATTTTAAACTCAAAATCCTTAAACAATTACGCCCTTTAGTACACCAACCAGACTTCATTAATATAATCCAGGCCACAATAACCCCACACTTTGATTTTGCCAACCTAATTCTATTAGGAATAACGAAACAAAACATAAAAAGAATCCAATTAGCACAAAATGCAGCAGCTAGAATTATAATGAAAGCACACTCATTCCAGCACATAACACCATTATTAGCTTCCCTACACTGGTTGCCAATTCAAAGCAGGATAATATATAAAACCACAATAACAACCTATAAAGCTTTAAATAACATGGCTCCAATACCACTAAGCAAACTAATCAGCATGGAATCCCAAAAAGCTACGCACAGAAAAGGATACTCAAATAAACTAAACACTCCTAATGATTTCATAAAAGCAAATAAATTAACTAACAACAGAGCTTTTTCTCATGCAGCCCCATCTATTTGGAACTCCCTCCCGGAGGACCTACGAACTATAACCGAAATTATGGAACTCCGTAAAAAACTAAAAACCTATCTATTCTCCATGCACTATGGCAACACAGATAACCCCTTGATACACTCAGATAAAGGCTAAAGAATCCAGATAAAGGCTAAAAATCCTGACTGTGTAATACTATTTCTAATAATTTAACAGATAACACATTATCCTAAAACACTATGATTCAACCCTAAAGTACCCACAACTTGTATTTGTATATAGTTATTGTACATAGTTTACAAGCTAGCCTTGTGCTGTTATGCATTAGTTCATGCTGTTAACTATTATTCTTTATTGTTACAAAATGTTCCATGTAAAACTAAGTTCAATGTAAAACTAGTTTGATGTAAAACTAAGCTTTTGCTTTGTTGGATTGTTTTATTGTGAACCGCAACTGAACTCTGGAAGATGCGGGTTATAAATGATTGCTAAATAAAATAAATAAATAAAATAAATGTTCCCTGTAAAATAGTTATCTCCAAGTTATAATGTCCTGTTCAATGTAATTTCAGTTTGTTCAATGTAAACCACACTGATGCAGTATATAAGAGAATATAAATAAATAAAATATACATATGTACATACAAGTGATGACTCAAATGAACACTCACAAACACACCTCCTATTTTCTGTTCTTTTTGGGAATACCCACTTTGCCATTTTATTTTTTGTTTGTTACCACAGATGAATACACTAAAACCCCCTTGGCAATAGCACTTAAGAATGGGCAGCATAGTTACTTTTAAGAAGTGCTTGTGGTTTCTCAACTAGAGGGCAAAGAGAGTAATACCAATGTGCTGAAAGAAGATTTATGTACCCCTTGTAATTTTAGAACCCAACCTAATACAAGAGGGCTACATTTGCTAATAACTCCAACTTCCTGTAGCTGTTTCCCAACACTATACCCCTCACTCTGGAGTTCCCTTTCAAAATTTATTTTTACCTTAGATGCCTCTACCCTTTCTTGTAAGGACCAACAGTGAACTTCTTTATCAACTTTTATCATTACTCCAGGTACCTCCGAGGGCATATTACTGGCTTTCACATGCCGATAAGAATAAATCAGCAAAATGACCATTTTTTTTCTTATGAAACAAAACCAGCAGTAGGTCCTTTGTTACCTTAAATGTTTCTCTGGGGATTGTGTCTGTGCCAAAGGTATTTTCAGCGTAGATTTACAAGTTTCCATGCCATCTATCATGGAGAGAACAAACAACATTTTACAGGTAAACCTGTATAATCAGCTGACAAATTACATTTCTACCTATTTCTTACTGTAACAAGCTCAGTCCCACCACACATTCTCATCTAGATTCAGTGATAATGCTACAAATTACTTATGAAGTATGTTTCAGCAATTCTGGTCCACTCAATATACATTTTGCTCTCATAAATTAATTTAACCAGAGATTCCTGAGAGCCCACAGCAGTCCTCTCTAGCACTTTAGTGTGTACTTGTTGACAGGGCTTAATTTTAGAAAAAAATGAACTGTGGAGTTGGGGGAAGGGGGAAGGGGCAAATGGGTCAGGGATAGGGGCAACAAGAGAAGAGGGACAGGATTAGGGAGTACAGGAATGTTTTCTGCTCTGCTCCAGGGTCAGCCCTACCCTTCTCTTTTCTAAAGGCTGCCAGAAAGACACTGGAATAGAACACACTTCCTGCTCTGGCATCGTGGAACAGCATTCCAATCCACTCCCCCAGAAATTAAGCCCTGTAAATATTCCATGTGTCAAGTTGGCATAATCAAACAAAACAATAGCTTAATTCTTATTTATAGGTTAACAAATTTATTAAAAAGAAATGGTGTTGATATTCAAAGGACTTTGTGTGGATAACTTTGGGAGCTACCCAAAGTGTTCATTTTAAATTCTCCTCACCCCCTCTCCGACTGCTTACATTTTAACCAGATAATGTCTTATTTGGTTAAAATGTAATTAATTAACTTAAGGGAGAGCAAAGGCGCACTCCAAAGGGTGGATTCAAGGATAACCAAATAGCTCTGACAGTGCTATAGAAAAAGTTTACATATTTGATAATTTTCTTTCCTTGAATCTTGTCACATCAGTCCAGAAGAGTGGGTTGTGCTCCTCAACCAGCAGGTGGAAGAAGACCACAGCAATTTTCAGTGATGACATCACTGTACATATGCTGGTGCAGCAGTACATATGGTACATATGCAGAAGGCAGTATGACACTTTCCAAGCAAGTCTGAAAACACTCAGAAAAAGCATTAATCCAAACAACAACCATGATCAAAACTGTTGGCTCTTTAACCATATATGACCCTGCATAAGATATAGATACTAAAAAGCTGTAAAAAGGCAGAGAAGAGGCAGCCAGTTTACCAAACTGTAGGTATAGCCTTGCCAGGGTGGGTCCTAGACTGGTCTAGCAGAATTCAAGGAAAGAAAATTATCAGGTATGTAAAAGTTCTCCTTCCTTATTATCCTTCTAGACCACTCCAAATGAGTTGTACCCATGCAGTAAGAACCCAGGTCGGGAGGAAGATGGTGTTCCAGACAGAACTGCTCTGCCAAAGGCACCAGCCACAACAGCTCCCACAAATAACCTATAGCATCAAAGTGTTCAGGGAAAAAAACAGGAAGTTGCTAAATAGATGTCCTTCAGACACACTAAGGGGTCTGTTTACTAAACGGCGCACTTGTACGGGGCGCACATGAGCGCTCTAAAAGAGGTATTTAAGTGCTCTTAAGCGCCCCGTACGAGTGCGCGGCACATTAACGGGTCCCGCAAGCGTGCGCCGACAATGCGCACATTTGCGGGACGGTAATGTGCGAAACAGGCGTGGAAAGGAGAAATGAGGGCGGAGGAAGGCCCCCTAGGGGCGGAGAGACGGGGTCAGTGGGCGGAATGTGGGAGGGGGGAGACTCGCCGCACAGGAGCGTGCCCGAATCTCCCAAGAAATATACCGCGAGTCCAACAGTCGCGTTAGAGGTGCTGGGAAGGGAAAGGAAACCGTTTCCGTCAGCAATGTGCAGCACAATACTGGAAAGCCCAAATCCGTGAGCAGTGTGTCCCATGTGCACAGATCAACCTCGTTAAGTGCACAGGGCACTAACCACACGGGCGCCGCGCACCTTCGCGCATCTGTCACTCACAGCTTCCCGACGGAACGCCCACTCCTTCTACGGCACCCGCTCTGCACCGCGGACCGCACACCACCGGCCTTTAGTAAACAGACCCCTAAGGGGTATGTTTACTAAACTCCATTGCTGTGCGGGTCCCCGTTAGTGTGCGTGTGCCATATAAGGAGTGGAGCCATAGCACAATGGTTAAGACACTGACCACTTGTGCAGGCATCATGGGTTCAATTCCCCACAGTGCCCATTGAAAACAGCTGGCTGAGGCATTATTTTAAGGGGCATGCCCATGTTGGGCAGCATAAGGCGGCGCGCTGTTAATTTTGTGCGCCACAAGACAGCGCACCGATGGCTACAAGGCTGCACGCTGCTGCTCAAACACAGGACCAGAGCCACAGCACAATGGTGAAGACACTGAGCAATGGTGCAGGGACCAGGGGTTTAATCCCTCACAATGGCCAGTGAAAAAGGCTAGCTGAGGCAGTATGTTATATGTTGTGGAGTGCTGTAGGAGGCTTTTTAATTTTATTTTGTGATAACTACTAGCAAACGCACTCTCACAGCATATTAATATAAGGTGGCCCATAAGGCACATGTTACAGTGCACCGTCCGCCAAGGCACCCTAGAATGTCCCCTATAGGGCAGCATGTATGTTGCGACATAGGATAATGTATAGTGCACCCTATATGGCTGGCAACCGTAACGTGCCCTATAGGGCAGCATGTATGTTGCGACATAGGATAATGTATAGTGCACCCTATATGGCTGGCAACCGTAACGTGCCCTATAGGGCGCCCCATAAAGCACCCTCAGAGGCACCTTATGGGTACAGTACGCTGAGGGTGTTATTGCTGGCAGCAACATATGTACAGTAAATTAAAATAACTCTTTGGACACCCCTATCACAGAACCCCACTGTGGGTTTGAACCCATGACATCTGGCTGCCCAGGCAGTGACATAACCATTGGGCTACAGCTCTATAGCTGTAAGCAGCCCCTGGCTGGCTGCAGATAGCCTGTATGTCACCTCACTGACAGTCTGCTGTTGTGAACCACCTGTACTCATGATGCACTGCACATGCAAATCAGCTGTCCACGATTGAACACAGGATGGGAAATGCACCCCTAAAGCTCCCCGGCCTGGTAGGGGGAAGTGTCCGTGTGCACCCACACAGCACCTCGGCCTGGTAGGATGTCCTGAGTGGGTAGACAAAGGGCAAAGAGTAGCTAAACACCATCACATTGTGCGGTTACTGTGCTCACCCTGAGTGTGAGATGTTGCGCCCAGGACCAGGTCCACAACACCAGCCATGGCTGAATGTGGCCATGTTAGAGCTCCAAAGCAGTAATAACCTGTGGTATAGGTAGGTGCTGCATAAACATTTTGGAGATCTCTGTCTTGCTCAGTTAGTGGGCTGCCGCCCCCCCCCCCCCCCATGTGGATAAAACAGGGCTTCCCCTCAACAGATCCCCCACCCTCCCCTCCCCCGATGGCAGCACAGTGGACCATCAACCCCAGTCCTGCTAGGGAACAGACACCCTACAGGGCAGTCCAAGCAGCTCCACACACATCCATAACACAATATCAGACAGACATTAGGCCTGGATATTCACAGATGCACCCCACCACTATCTGATATTCACCTGCAGCAAGCCATCAGCCACTGCATCCTGCAAGGCACTCCATCACAACAGATACCAGCTGTGAACAGTCTGCTGGCTGGTCCTGATGGACATGCATGCACCCACAACTGGAGTGGCAGCACACACAGGCAGATAAGTCCATGAAGAGGCCCCCACAGGACACCCATACATATCACATGGGAAAATCACAATATAACACTATGGGGGTGCCTAGCCATGCTGCCGTCACTGCACACTCAGGGTGAGAGTGATCTCCCACCAGCACATACAGAGGTCACCCTATCTGTGTAGGTGTTGGCCGGGCACTACCATGCCCCTGCCAGTGCCCTATGCCCTGTGCAGCTGCATCCTGGTCAGTCCACTCTGTCTGAGATATACCCATGGTCCCTTGCTACTCATTATGCACATTGGCAGGCCAATACTGGCAACAGTGTTGGCAGTGTGGGCTGTGGAAGGGGCTTGCAGCCAACACCCACTGTATAGACCAGGGGTGGGCACCTCCGGTCCTGGAGGGCCGCAGACCAGTCAGGTTTTCGGGATATCCCTAATGAACATGCATGAGATATATATGCATTAGAGATATCCTGCCAACCTGACTGGTTTGTGGCCCTCCAGGGCTGGATTTGGAGACCCCTGCCTTACACCTCTGTCATTTAAGATCGTGAGTGGGCAAGGTACAGATGTCCTAGACATCGAAAGGGTATATAGAATGTGTCACATTCCTCCTCGATTCTCACCACCACCAAAAAGTTGTCTAATAGACAATTTTTGGTGGTGGTGAGAAGTTAGGAGGACTGTGACAAATTCTATCTAACCTTTTTGATGTCTTGGACATCTGCACCTTGTCCACTCACTATCTTAAATGACAGAGGTGTAAGGCAGGGGTCTCCAGATCCAGCCCTGGAGGGCCACAAACCAGTCAGGTTGGCAGGATATCTCTAATGCATATATATCTCATGCATATTCATTAGAGATATCCCGAAAACCTGACTGGTCTGCGGCCCTCCAGGACCAAGTTTGCCCACCCCTGGTATAGACAGACACACAAGTCCACACCTATGCCATCATGGTGCTACTATTGAGGAGGTAATTAGCCTTGCCCACCAAACCAGTGCTGGGCACGGCAAGGCATGGATATGCTACGCAGTACTGCTGGGGGTCACTCCCCAGGGTGGTAAACACCGTCAGAGGCAAGGGCTGGAGCACGCACCGCAAACACCGAACAGATTGTTCGGATGGGGTCAACTAGCAGTATGTGCGTAACGTATGGATATCTATCTGCCAGTACTCCTAGCAAGTGTCTCAGAGATGTGTACCGTATACCTCAGGTGTAGGGTGACATTGCTAAGGTATGCAGGTGCTAGTATTGGGAGATGCACGCAGGGTCTAATGTTCTGCCTCTCCAGGAGACATTGGCCAATGGGGCCTGTGGGTGTGTGTGTGGGTGTGTCTGGCCCTGTTGGCTGCTGCTTTACGGCAGAAATTCCCAACTCCAGTCCAGGTTTCCATCACACTGTTCGGGTTTTCCTGCTGTTCCTCATGAATATGCATGAGCTACATCTACATGCCATGGGGGTGATGCATAGATATACAGCACAGGCATTTGTATGAGTGGCAGCATGGAACCTGACTGGTGTGTGGCCCACCAGGACTGCATTTGGGAGATTCTGCTCTAGGTACTGCCCCTGTACATGGTGTCTGTGCTCAGTGGGGTAAAAGATAGACGTAGTACCATTGCATATGTCCTCGCCACGAAAGGTTTGTCCTTACTATCACTGTGTAGTTGTGGGAAAAATATGTGGGCAGGATTGGTGGTAGCCCCAGCTGGGCTTTGAACCTGTGACTTTCTGTTCTTGTATGTATTGTCTGTGTGCACTGCACCACTGTGTAGCCACAGATTGGCTGGATTCCCTGGAATGTCCATGCCTGTGGATCCGGCAGGGCCTGTCTGTTGCAGTGGACTGTGCCAGCCTGCACATGGCTAGGCCTCTGTCTTCTGTGGCTAGCAGCCACTGCCCCCTGCACCACATGTACTGGTCTGCCAACATGCTGGCATGAGCTTCTCTCAGAAAAAGCAGATGACCTGATTGCAATGTGGCAGTACGGGACTGCATTTGGGGGACTTGGCTGTAGGTAATGCCCATTGTTGTGGTGTGTGTGCGGTGTTGGGTAAAATATGGGTGTTTCCCCCATGCTTATGTTCCCTGCAATACAGGGGTGTCTGCGCTATCTTTGTTTAGTGGTGGGTAAAATATAGGGACTGGGCTGACAAGTGCCCCAGCTGGGATTTGAACCTCTGGCCCTAGAGGTAATGGCTCTGTCTGCTGCACCACACTATGGCCACAGAGATAGTGCAGCCCCTGGAGGTAGTAAACCTGGCAGGATGGAGTCACAAACCCTGCTCTACGCATTTTTACTGTGGGCACATGCACCCTGTCTGGTGACAAACATGCACATAAACCCCGGAAATGACCACGGCAAATGGGGGACACAATATCACCACGCTGGGCAACAGTGATATTAATGGGCAGCCATAGAAGACACTCCCAGGAAAGCTCCAACAAAAAGGAAATGTTTTTGGAAGAGTCTCCGCTCCGTACACCTTTCCAAAAAACATTTCTTTTTGCTGGAGCTTTCCTGGGTGTGTTTGTTGGTTTTGCCCATTACTATAACTGTTCCCCAGCTGAATTACTATTTTTACAAGTTTTGTTGTGGCCCTTTTCTATTTTTATTTCCACTTTTGGACTGCTCACGTTTTGCAGGTTTCCCCGGTTTTGCTGTACATTGCTGACGGAAATGGTTTCTCTTCCCTTTAAATGCATTCTACCGCGAGTGATTCACTCGCGCTATTTTTCTTTGGAAATTCAGCACCGATAATGTGCGGGGCGCCTCTCCCCTCCCCTTCCCTGCCCATTAACCCCTTCTCTCTGCCCCTCCGGGGCCTTCCTCCGCCCTCCGTTAGCCTTTCCACGCCTCTATCGGACATTTGCGGGCCCGTACTTGTGCGGCACCCGTTACTGTGACGCGCAAGTGTGCGGGGCTTCATCGCACGTTTGCGGGGCATTTAAGCGCTCTTAAGTACCGCTTTTAGTGCGCTATTTTGCGGCGCGCAAATTAGCGGTTTTTAGTAAACATGCCCCTAAGGGGTATGTTTACTAAACTGCGCACACATGCGCGGCGCACAGTAGCATACGCTAATGATGCACTTAAGTGCTCTTAAGTGCCCCGCACCCGTGTGCGTCACACTAATGGGCCCCCGCACACGTGCCCCTCACACTGACGGGCCCGTGCAAGTCTGCGGTGCGCTGATGTGCGATAGAGGCGTGGAAAGGCATTTCGGGGGTGGAGGAAGGCTCCCGAGAGGCAGGGGGACGGGGTCAATGGGTGGAGAGTGGGAGGGGAGAGGCTCCACGCACAGGAGCGGGGCTGAATTTCAGCCAAAAAAATACCGCGAGTGAAACCCTCGAGTTAGAGCCGATTTAAAGGGAAGAGAAACCATTTCCGTCAGCAATGTACAGCAAAACCGGGGAAACCTGAAAAACGTGAGCAGTGTGATACATGTGCACAGAACAAAATAGCAAATATAAATTGAAAATGACCACAACAAATTACAATAAAATTATAATCCAGCTGGGCAACAGTGATATTAATGGGCAACCATAAAAAACACTCCCAGGAAAGCTCCAAAAAAAAGAAATGATTTTTGGAAGGGTCTACGCTCCGTAGACTCTTTCAAAAATCACTGCATTTTATTGGAGCTTTCCTGGGAGTGTTTTTATGGTTGCCCATTGATATCACTGTTGCCCAGCTCGGTTTTGGTTTTCTTCCCCTTTTTTGGAGGTCATTTTTGAGGTTTATTTGCACCTTTGTCCCCATACAAGGTAAACGAGCCCACAGTAAAATTGTGCAGAGCAGGGTGTCTGACTCGTGCGGCCAGGTTTCCTATCTCCAGAGACTGCACCATCTCTGTGGCCACAGTGTGGTGCAGCGGACACAGCCAGTGCCATATTTTACCCTACTCTGCACACAAACCATAACAATGGGCATTACCTACAGCCGAGTCCCCCAAATTCAGTCCTAATAAAGATGCCTGTGCTGGATATCTATGCACCACCCCATGGTATGCAGATGTAGCTCATGCATATTTATGAGGGACAGCATGAAAACCCAAACAGTGTTTGGAACACCAGGACTGGAGTTGGGAAACTCTGCCGTAAAGCAGCAGCCAACAGGGCCAGACACACCCACACACACACCCACAGGCCCTATTGGCCAATGCCTCCTGGAGAGGCAGGACATTGGGCCCTGCCTTTATCTCCCAATACTAGCAGTTGCATACCTTAGCAATGCCACCCTACACCTGGGTATATGGTACACAGCTATCAAACATTTCCCATGATAACTGGCAGATATCAATGCCTACGTTAAGCACATTTTGCTCCTTGGGCTCCACCATAACAATCATTCTGATGTCTGCGGTGTGTGCTGCAGGTCTGGTCTCTGACAGTGTTTACCGCCCTGGGGAGTAACCCCCAATAGTATTGCGTACCATATCCATGCCTGTACTGTGCCCAGGACTGGTGTGTTGGGTATGGCTGCTGAACTCCTCTATAGTAGCACAATGCTGGCATACGCAATCTGGTTTTCTTTTGGACTCCCTTCTCCCAGCCTGTCGCCTGTTATGTCTTCCTGTCCTATTCCTCTGGTTTCAACCCTGCGGTATTTGGGCGTCACCTTGGACTCATCCCTCTCCTTTCACCATCATATCTCGGCTGTCATTCGCACTTCCTTTTATCACCTTCATAGGATTCGGGCTGTCCGATCATCTCTTCCCCCCTCTTCAGTTGTTACCCTTGTCCTATCTCTAGTTATGACCCGATTAGACTACTGCAACGTCATATACGCAGGCCTCCCCTCCTCCCAGCTTCGCCGCCTTCAAGTCGTGCAGAACGCCGCCGCTCGTCTCATCACTGGTTCCCCAGCCTGCTCCCATGTGTCTCCCTGTCTTCTCGCTCTACACTGGCTCCCAGTCAAATTTCGTTTTGTCTTCAAGTTTCTTATCCTCACGCACAAGGCCCTCCACTCCGGCACTCCTCAATATTTATCAGACGCTATTCATTTCCAGCCCTCTCCTCGTCTCCTCCGTTCTGCCTTTGGTAACCGCCTTTTCCTTCCTTCACCCTCTCAGGCCCACTTAGAATCGACCCGCCACTCCGCCTTCTTTTTCCTGAGCCCTGCCCTTTGGAACTCACTCCCATTGCCTCTACGCTTGGAACCTTCTTACCCCCGTTTTAAGAACCTCCTCAAGACTCACCTCTTCTATCAAGCCTTTGACCTTCCCCCTCCTGCCGACGGTGCGCTGTCCCCTGGTCGTGCCCTCCCCCCAGGACTCTCCCCCTGACAGTTCACTCCCCTTCCTTTCCTTTCTGCCCTCCACACCTCTATGACCCTCTTGCCCTACTGGGCCTTTTCGCTCTCTGTTTTAATCTATCCCCTCTTTCCTATCTGTTTTTGGCGTTCTCTTCTGACTTTGTTTCTGGTAGCCTGTGATTGTATTGTACACCGCCCTGACGCTTCGGCCTGGGCGGTCTATCAAATGTTGTGAATAAAGATAAAGATAGGTGTGGGGGTGGCTGTCTGTCTATCCAGTGTGTGGTGGCTGCAAACACCTTCCACAGCCCACACTGCCAGCAATGTTGCCAGTATTGGGCTGCCAATGTGCATAATGAGGAGCAAGGTACCATGGGTATAGGCCGGACAGGGTGGCCTGGCCAGGGTGCATCTGCACAGGGCATAGGGCACTGACTGGGACATTTTAGTGCCCGGCCACCACCTACACAGACAGGGTGACCTCAGTATGTCCTGCTGAGAGATCACTCTCACCCTGACTGTGCAGTGACTACAGCATGGCTAGGCACCCCCATAGTGCTATATAGTGTTTCTCTCATGTGATAGATATGGGTTTCCTTTTGGGGGCCCAGTCACTGATTTATCTGCTTGCTGTATATGCTGACATCCCAGTTCTGGGTGCATGCATCTCCACTGGGAACATGCACTGTGGACTAACTAGCACACTGTTTGCAGCTGGTATGTGTCTTGATGGAGCAGCTTGCAGGGTGCAGTGGCTGATGACTTGCTGCAGGAGAATATCAGATAGTGGTGGGTTGTAGCTCACCATATTTAGGCCTAATGTCTGTCTGCTATTGTGTTATGGATGGGTATAGAGCTGCATTGACTGCCCTGTGGGGTGTCTTTTCCTCAGCAGGACTGGGGTTGATGGTCCCCTCTACTGCCACCTTTGCAGGGAGGTAGAATGTGGATCTATTGATAGGAGGCCCTGTTTGCCACCCTCAGCCGAGGAGGAGGAGGAGGAGGAGTGGTGGTACATAGCCCACCTAGGGGTCCACCCCTGACTGAAATAGACAGAGATATCCAAGGTGTTTGTGCAGAAACTACCTATCTCACACATTAATACTGCTTTGGACCTCCAGCATGGCCGCTTTCAGCTATGGAAGGTGTTGTGGACCTGGTCCTGGGCGCCTCACCGCACCCTCAGGGTGAGCACAGTACCCGCACAATGTGACGGTGTGTAGCTACTCTGTGCCAGTAAAACACACGGTCAGTACCCCCTACCAGGCCGAGGTGGTGTGTGGGTGAACATGGTCACTTCCCTCTACCAGGCCGAGATGCTGTGGGGGTGCATTGCCCATCTTGTGTTAATCTGTGGACAGCTGATTTGCATGTGCAGTGCATCATGGGTATGGGTGGGCTAACCCTATCCTGGTGACCACAGCAGACTCTGTGTGGTGACGTGCATGCTCTCTGCAGCCAGCCAGGGGCTTGCTAGCAGCTATAGAGCTGTAGCCCAATGGTTGCTTTACTGTCTCTGAAAACAGCAATCATGCGTTCAAACCCACAGTGGGGTTATTTGATAGGGTTGTCCAACACATTATCTTTTTTTAATGTACATATTTTGATGCCAGCAAAAACACCCTCAGCGTACTGTACCCATAAGGTGCCTCTGAGGGTGCTTTATAGGGCGCCCTATAGGGCACCTTATGTTTCCCGTCCATATAAGGTGCACTATACATTATCCTGTGACGCAACCTATAGGGTGCCTTATAGGGGACATTTTAGGGTGCTGTGGCGGTCAGTGCAATTTATAATGTGCCCTATGGAGTGCCTTATAGGGTGCCTTATACGGCACCTTCAATTACAGCACATGAGGGCGTGTTTGCTGGCAGCAATTAATAACATAAAAATAAAGTGCTGCAGGACAAAATATGTACAATGCAAAGCTGATGCCACAGCCAGCCTTATGTATTAGGCACCCTGGGGAGCAAACTCATAACCCCTGTATCAGCAGTCAGTGCCTTAACCATTGTGCTCCACTGCTGCTCCTCCTTGCCTGTCAGCACACCTACTTATGCTTTTCATTCCTTAAACTGCACAGTGCTGCCATAAAAAACAGTACACTGACCTTGCGGTACCTCATACGGCACCCTCTAAAGCACGCTATAAGCAACATTCTAGGGTGCCTTGGCTGACAGTGCACTTTAAAATGTGCCTTATAGGGTGCCTTATGTTAACACGCTTTGAGAGTGCGTTTGCTAGTAGTGATAATTAAAATATGAATAAAATGCCTCCTAAAGCAATCTTCCCCATAATATGCCTCAGCTGGCCTTGTTCATGGGGCACTTTGGGGGATTGAACCCCTGACCCCTGCACCATTGGTCAGTGTCTTAACCATTGTGCTGTGGTTCTGTTCCTGTGAGTGCACATCAGCGCGCCGCCTTTTGCCTCACAATATTAAAAAGCCTCCTAAAACATTAGCGCGCCGCCTTATGCCCATCAGGGCGCCGCCTTATGCCGCCCATCATTTAAATGCCTCCTAAAATAATGCCTCAGCCAGTTGTCTCCATTGGGCATTGTGGGGGATTGAACCCCTGATCCCTACACCATTGGTAAGTGCCTTAACCATTGTGCTGTGGCTCTGTTTTTTTTTCCTGCACATCAGCGCGCCACTTATACCGTCCAGTATTATAATGCCTCCATAAACATCAGCACGCCGCCTTATGCCGCCCAGTATTAATATGCCGCCAAAAACATTAGCACGCTGCCCAGTATTTCTGCGCCTCATAAATTAACAGCTCAGCCAGCTGTCTTTGTTGGGCACTGGGGGATTGAACCCCTGATCCCTGCACCATTGGTCAGTGTCTTAACCATCGTGCTGTGGCTTTGCTCTTTTTCTTGCACTTCAGCGCGCCACTTATGCCTCCTGCGCAGCTATCTCATGCGCTAAGGTGCGGGGCGCACATGGGCGCCGCGCACCTTAGCGCATATGTAAATTCCGGCTTTTCTTTTTCAGGACGGAACGCCCACTCCTTATATGGCACCCGCACACTACCGGGGCCCGCACTCTACCGGGAGTTTAGTAAACATACCCCTAAGACTGAAACAGCGCAGAAAGAGGCTTGTGCCCTGGTGGGATGAGCTCCGACTCCCTCCGGCATGTGTCTCCTGAACAAAGGGATGTTGAACCATCAGTTTCCACAAGCCAGTGAGCAATTGGATGCCTGTCTGCTGTTGACCTGTACTCAGGAATAAATAAATATAAGTAATGACTGCTCCAAAAAATATACAAAATACTTCAAAGTACTATAGATGAATCATCAACCCGCCTGGGAGCATGTATCATCATTATACACACAGGATGCTCTCAAAAAAACTCACCAAAGAATGTCCATTGCATAGAACACCCACAAAAGTGTGCAAAAAAGTATCCAAAATATAATATACATCAATAACATCTCCAGGAACAAGCAGGGATGTAGTCTTCACATATAGGTGACATTGGTACTGACGGAGCTCGTGCGTGAATGCTCCCCAGCGTCCAATTGGAAAGCTTTTGAGAGCACTTCACTGCGCCTGCGTGTCTGCCTTCCCGCTTTCCCAACTCTCTTTCTTCAGTTCTCTGTTTTCCATGGAGACAGCAGGAAGCAAATCCTGTCATCACAGAAAAATTCTTTTTTGTGTTTATGTTTATGTTTATTTCGGCATTTTGGTATACCGCCCCCCCTTCCCCCCATTACATCAGGACGGTTTACAATACAATAAAATGTATAGGAAAAGGAAATGAAGCTACAATCTTTTTTCAGAAAAGAAAAGAGAAAAGAAAACTTTAAACATTAAATTTGGCAGAGAATAGGAAATAGGAAGTCAGGGGGGAAGGTTAAAGGCAGAGGAAAAGAGGTGGATTTTCAGTAGGGAGCGGAACTTAGGGTAGGACTCCTCCATTCGAAGGGCGGTGGACAGAGAGTTCCATAGGGAGGGACCAAGGTAGAAGAAGGCCGAATGTCTGGTTGACTGGAGATGTGCCTGTGAGGGGAAGGGTAGGTATAGGTGATTCATGTGGATAGAGCGGAGACTGCAAGATAGTGTATGAAATGTTAATAGATCGGTCAGGTACTGGGGTCTGTGGGAATAGATAGCATGATGCACCAAAGTAAGGATCTTGAATTGTAGCCGGAAATCTAATGGCAGCCAGTGAAGGTGCTGAAGAATTGGAGTAATGTGATCTCCAGAAGAAGCGTGAGATGCCATCCTGGCTGCAGTGTTCTGTAATAATTGTAACCTGCAACGTTGATATTGAGGGATACCAGCAAGTATAGAGTTGCCAAAGTCTAGTCTAGTAATAACCAACGAAAGGAGAAGAGTGAGCAAGGCCTGTGGGGAGAGGAAGGGCCTGATAGCACGAATGCGTCAAAGGAAAAAGAAAGAACGCCGGGAAACCTGAGAAATATGATCATTGAATGAAAGAGCACTGTCAAGAATGATACCTAGATAACGGAGCTTGGGCACAAGCGTGATTGGAGTACCTGAGAAGGAAGGAGCAAGCAGTGGGCAAGTAGAACTATGAGGGAACCAAACTGTGGCAGTTTTGGAAATATTAAGTATGAGGCAGTTCACAGAAAGCCATGCAGCGAACAAAGATAGGCATTCATTGAGACGGGTGATGTCTGTATGAGAGGAAGAAGTATGATGCAGGA
The DNA here is from genome assembly GCA_033557465.1 of Ichthyophis bannanicus. Lineage (NCBI taxonomy): Eukaryota > Metazoa > Chordata > Amphibia > Gymnophiona > Ichthyophiidae > Ichthyophis > Ichthyophis bannanicus. The sequence goes on along the minus strand of CM066032.1, from coordinate 911,831,302 downwards.
GAAAAATGTCATCAGCATAGTAATATGCTGAAATGCCTGACTGCTGGATTAACAGAGCCAAAGGAGCCAGGAATATGTTAAACAATAGGGGTGCCAACAATGAGCCCTGCGGGACACCACAAGCAAGGGGGAGATGATCTGCGGTAGAGGAGCTAGAGGTGACAGCAAAAGATCTTGAGTAGAGAAAGGAGTGAAACCAATGATAGACAGTGCCCTGAAGATCCGCGTCCCATAGCCTGGAGAGAAGGAGAGAGTGATCCTCCAAGTCAAAGGCAGCGGAAAGATCTAGAGACACCGCCACCGTAATATCACCACGATCATGTGAGGAGTGTATTTTGTCCATAACGGCGGTGACAATGGAATCTATGCTATAGCCTGGCCGAAAGCCAGATTGACGGGGATGAAGGAAGTGAGTTGAATCCAGATGGTGGGAGAGTTAAGAGAAGACTGCTTTCTCTAGGAGTTTTGACGAAAAAGGCAGATTGGAAACAGGGCGGTAGTTTGCTGGAATAGAGGAATCTAGGGAGGGATTCTTCAATAGAGGGCGGACCAAGGCGTGCTTCCGTGAATGGGGAAAAGACCCAGAAGAGAGGCTGGAGTTAATAATGGTAATCAATGGCAGAAGCAGACCAAGTGAAGGCTCAAATAGCCAGGTGGAAGGTATGGGGTCTAATGGGCAAGTGGTTTTGTGAGTGGTTGAGATAAGTTTGAGAAGCTCTGAGGATGTAAGGGAATGGAAGTTAGTCCAGGAATGAGACAATGGAGAGGATGGAGGTGGTGAGACAGGAGGGGGGGGGGGAGGATATCGTCTGTGGGCAAGAAGGAAGGGATGAATGCAAATCCTGAATTTTAGCAGAGAAGAAGGAGGCTAATTGCGTAGGGCTGGGAGCCAGAGCAGAAGAAGAAATAGCATTAGATGGGGGGATGAGACTTCAGACGTGAGAGAGCCTGGAGAGTGAAAAATAAATGGCAAGATCTATTAGGGGTGGAAGAGATTGCTTCTGAATAAAAAGTGTGCTTGGTGTGGTGAATACTTGAACGATACTGCAGGTGACAAGATCTGAAATATTGATAAGCTGCTGGTGATTGAGCTTTTCTCCAGAGATGTTCAGTTCTACGCAGGTGTGAGCGCTGCAATCTGAATCCTGCATGGAACCAGGGATGGCGAACAGCATGACGTGGGTAATGTGGTTGCAAAGGTGCAACCTGGTCCAGAGCATGGGAGAGTGTTGAATTCCAGGCATCAACCTGAGACGTGGGAGAAAGGGACGAGAAATCAGAAGGAAGGAGCTTATGTGCTGCAGGAAAGTTCTGTAGTGTTACGGAATTGATACGACGAGAAAGACGGGTTGGAAGGGAGGAGGTACTGGAGGAAGGCAAGCTAAGGGGGTAGTTAGGTCGCATAAACTGCAGAGAAAAGGCAAGGCAGGAGTGATCAGACCAAGGAACTAGTTTGTGGATAGCGCCTCTACCTTCCCATCAACACCAGCATTGTCAAAACATCGCTGGTTATTCTTTTCTTTTACTTCTTTCTTTATCTTCCTTAAAGAAAAGTCTTGGGTGTCAATGCCCTTTTTAGGCCTTAAGCCTACCAAACCCTTCACATCCTCGAAGGTATGGAGAAACCAATTAGTGGTTTAAAAAAATGTTCTAATTGTGCTAGTACCATTTTGGCGACTTACACACTTGACTGGTGTTTAAAATGCCTCGGCCCAGACCACCAGCCAAAAGACTGTTCCTTGTGCCAGAAAATGACATGGAGAGGCCTACAAAGCCAGGGTTCTAAAATTGGAGCACTCTTCACTTCGCACACGGTATTGATGGTGTCCACTTTGTCGAGAGCCTCATCATCCTCCCATGGATCACAGGAATCTTCGAAGTCCAAACACAAGGCCACATCGAAATATGATAGTACCTCAAGGAGAAGATCTTGCTCAAACATCAAGACTCCATGGGAGTTGCCTCAGAGGTGGATCAGCCTGCTAAATAGCCCTGGCGGGAGGCCCTGTCCTCTAAAGCCATCGAAGGGCCCCAGGATGCTCCTGTGGCCTCGACTTCCGGAGAGCTACTGGTGCCATGCTCTGGGACGGTAGCACAAATATCCATCACTGACACCCAAGCATTGGCAATCTTGCATAGGGGAAAACCTCTTTGGCAAAGACTGGCAAGATATAGCCTCTCAGAGTAAGAAAATACTACTTTAAAGAGACTGTCCAGAGTAACAGTTAACCATGCTAGGAAAAAGACACCTGCAAGGAAGTCTTTCTACAATAATAAGAAAAAATTATTCTCTTCTTATTCTCCTGCTTCTCAGTACCAGGGTCAGGCCCCACAGAAGTGGCAGCAGCCTCCTAAACAATAAAAGAAGCCACAGGTGGCTAAATTTCAACCAGTTCTGCAGTCACAGTCTGTGCCTGGTTTTTGACTCTTTCCTAGAGAACACTGCAGCCCTGCCTGTAGAGGACCCCCACCCTCTGATTATTCTGTGAATCGCGTGGAGAGGGAGAAGATCTTGAAGTACCAAGAAATGCAATCAGAGACCAAGAAAATGTGACAGAAAGATACAGAAATATTTCCCATCGTGTTGGGTGCCACAGGCTTGATAAAGAAGAATTTCCAAGCACATCTTGACAAACTACCCATACATGTTACATCTTATGAACTCCAGCAGGAGGCTCTCTTTGGCACAGTGCAAGTATTATGCCGAGCATTAGCAGTAGATCTGAGAGATTGAGATCATATTCCACATACCCTGGCTTAGAAGTAAGGTTCACGACTGCCATAGTATGCGCAAAATTAACCCATTAGGAGAAACTACCCCCCAGGCAAACTGTGTCACTATGCCACATATGACACCTCATCACCTCAGAGCAGTGGACACCCATCATAATCCAGGAAGTGTACAGATTTCATCTGCAAACTCTGCCCCCCTCCACTTTCACGGGGGAATATCAAATGCAATCCCCACTCACTGCTCTCCTACAGGACGAGGTGTCCTCTCTTCTGTATCAAGGCACCATAGAAGATGTCCCAACATCCCAACAGGGAATAGGCTTCTACTCTCCATACTTTCTCATTCCAAAGAAAACCAAAGGGTACAGGCCCATTCTGGACCTCAGAAACCTCAACAAGTTTCTAGCCCACGAAAAGTTCAAGATGATCTCTCTCAGGACTCTTCTTCCCTACTTCCAGAGGCAGGACTGACTCTGTTCTCTAAATCTAAAAGAAGAATACACACATATTCTCATCTATCCAGGACACAGGAAGTATCTACGCTTCACTTTTCAAGAGAAACTTATTAATACAGAGTCCTTCCCTTCGGACTCACCTCTGTCCCAAGAGTCTTCACAGAGTGCATGGCGGTTGTGACCACATATCTAAGATCGCTGGGGATATTTGTCTTCCCTTACTTAGATGACTGGCTAATCAAAGCAGACACCTTCCAAGAGGTACTGCTTTCCTTGCATTATACCATCACAGTATTAGAACATTTGGGATTTGTGGTAAACTTCCCAAAATCCCAGCTCACTCCAACTCAAAAACTAGAGTATCGGATCCCTACTAGACACTCAACGGTCCAGGGCATTTCTGCCCCAGCTCCGTTGTGCCCTTCTAGTTGAACTAGCATCCCAAATGCTCCTATGAGACCATCTCACAGCCTGAGAGATACTGTAGCTCCTTGGGCACATGGCCTCTACAGTACATGTCATTCCATATGCCCAACTACATATGCGGACAGCCCAGTGGACTCTTGCTTCCCAGTGGAAGCAGGCCTTGGGCCGTCTCCTGGACAGGATCCACGTCACTGCTGTGATAAGGAAGCTTATCAGGTCCTAGAAGAGAGGGGTAAAAAGAAGGAATTTACCTTAATAAAGGGACCCATTTTAAAAGGTCCAGGATTTAAAACTCCATTTGCTCCTAGAAAGCCAGTAGTTCCTGGCTACATTGAGGAACAGAGTGCCCCTAGTGGTGGAAAGGATAGGGAATACAGGCCCAGGGTAAGGAACCCTTACGTCACTGCATCCCCTAATCACACAGCTGCCACGAGGGAGTTTGATCTTTCTCACCTGAGAGGGGAGAGGGTGGAGCAGGAGCCTGAGGGGTTTAAGTTTAGCTCAGTTAGACCAGAAGGCAGAGAAGGAGCAGGAGAAAGCAGTCGAGCAGGAAGTCGAGGAGCAAGAGGTTGAAGAGGGACAAGCAGGACACATGGGGAGAAATTGGAAGGACTCCTGAGACCAGAGAGTGCTGCAACTGCTGACCAGAGAGAAAGAGAGAGCAGAAGTTTTGTCTACTCAAAGAATGGAGCAGTAAGAGCCAGGAGCACTAATTGGAGAACAGGACGTGCTATATGGTGGCCAGAGCATATAAGAAGTGAAGCTACTACAGGCTTTGATCAAGGTATGAAGCTTAGCTTAGCTAATAAGGAGCACTATGTATTTGCCAGAGACAGCTTTAACCCTAATAGAAGGCAATCAAGTAAGCTATCTGAATCTGAGCTAGAGAGTGAACCAATGGAATTGGGGGAGCCAGATTTACCTTGTGATGAAGGGGTCTCATTCATGGACTGCTCTGCATGCCAGTCTGCCAATTAAGAATGGTTGCAAGGGGGATGTCAACCGTAAAGAGAAGCCTCCAGTGTCCAAAGCCCTGAGAGCTGTGTTTGCTTGTTAATGCTCTAAGCTCAGGAAAAGTGTGATGCAGTGAAAAGCTGAATCTTCCTGATTATCTTTTGAGAAACAGCTGTGAGCAGTGCAGAGCTCAATTTTGGATGCCGTTTCAATTGAGGGAAGTAAGAAATGCTTTTGTTTGTCTAACTACTGAGAAAACCTGGAAAAGAGTTTTTATCTGCTTGTATGAATTGGACTATCTGTAGGAAGTGCTGAGTTTAAGCACACAAGATAGTCAGGTATTTGTTCTGGACTGGAAAGGGAAAAGAAACCTGGTTTAAAAGTTTTTTTCTGTTTGTTTTGATCTGCAGGGCAAAGCTCTGCTGAAAGCAGGTGCAGTTAATTAAGCTGAGGGAAAGCTGTTTGTTTCAGTTCAAATTATCCTGTAAAGAGTTACAAGAATTCCTGGTGAAAATATCTTAAAAAGGTGGATCTGTGAACCTAGCGTGTCTTTCTGTGCTAATGAATAAATTGCACACACTCAAACCCAACTACAATGAAGGTGTTTTTTTCATCTGAGCCCAAATGATATCTAACTGAACTACCTTTCCCAGAATGCATTTAAAGGCATCCTGTTAGAAAAGGTCAGAAAGTTGAAGCACCACAGTGACAAAAATAAACCCACGCCCCTCCATACTAATGTAAGGGGCTAAGGGCATGACACTGCCCATCTAACCACTTCTCTTCAGTGGTGGTATGCTCCAGAAAACCTGCTCTTAGGGTCACCTTTTCAGATGCCTCCACTTATGCACCCTGATGAGGTGAGGATCTGGTTAAGAAAATTTGTTTGCTGATTTCATTCTGTGTGTCAAGAGATTAGAGTAGCAATGTCCTGGTCTGTTCTAAATCACTTACAAGAGTCTATTGGATCTTAAATTCTTATATTGTGCGTTTCAGTTTTGTTATTAGGGAATGACCCTTGCAGAACTGATGTTTTGTTGCTAGTGGAATAGGCAGTAAATTAGTATCACTGACTGAGGTAGATTCAAGGTGTAAATAAATTTCTCTGTGCAAGAGAGTTATTGATCCTTTATTTTGTGCTGGAGGTGAAGGAGCCTTGTCTGTGGGGCATATGAAGGATTTGCATTGAATGAATTATCTGGATTGACCTAGCCATGGTGAGAAACCACCATTAGGACTGAATAAAGTGTTAATAAAGAGAAGTTGTAAACACTGACAATTGAATTTCTAATTGGTTTAAATTTTATGTTTTTGAAAGTTTTGTGGTTATGAATGCATTCACTTTTGTTCAGCATAATTCTTGGTATTCTATGTAATGCCCCATGATGTATCTGTTTCCTTTTGTTTTGTGTTCTGTGTCCTTTCTTTGTGAGCTGAGGTATCTAAGTCAATCAGACAATGTTTAGGGCAATGTGAGTCAAACCATTACCTAAGATAAGAGAGCCTTCCTAAATTTTGGTGAACTATTGAAATGAGTTTAGTTTATTTGCCATAAACTGCCAGTTATGTTTTCATGTTTGTTACCCCTTAAATAATAAGATTATCAATACCTTGTATAATTGTGCATCTGATAAGAGAGTTGTTTCTGTTAGGCCACATGCTAAAATTAATTTGATAGCTAAAGAGTAAAATGAAAGAAAGTAGATGCAAAATAGAAGTATGTTGCAAGCTAGCTTGGTATACATATATTCAGGGCCAGCCCGTCCATTGTGCGATAATGTCGTTCGTACAGGGCCCCGCGCTAACACCATTATGGCACACTGGACAGCTTCAGAGGGAGCCGGGGAAGCCCGCGTGGCTCCCTCTGTACAACTGCCAGCGTGAAGATCCTTTTCCTTCATGCTGGTGGCTGTTTCTGTGAAGCCGCGATTGCTGGGAAAGGTTAAAGGCAATGTTGGGAGTCTGGGAAAGTATAGCAGCAAGGGAGACATCCAATTCAGAGGGCGAGGCCAGTGACCCAGAATCCATGGAAATAGACCTAGAGAATCCTATTCCCATGCCTCCAGATGAATTTATGGATTGTACCTTGTGTATTGCTAGCAGCCTTGAGTCATTAGCAGAACTGTGAATGGAACAGACCTTTTTGCTTTAAGAATGCTCATCTTTTGTGCTAAGTGCCAGAGAACTGTTTTGCTTATTTAAGTTGCTCTGAAGTAAGAGAATCTTTTAGTTAATTTCACCAATCAACTGTGAAACTTGTAACAGTTTTTCTTCTTGCTTATGTTTGGTGATACCCTGAAAGAAAGGACTTTCTTTATTTCTGTGCCTTACTGAGCCTTTGCGTTAAAGGGGAAATAAAAGTCTTAATACCCTCTATATGGCTTATACAATTTGTAAATACAAGGAGCTGGACTACAAAGACCAACCTGCACTTGGCCTTAACGAGCCCTTTCCTCCTTGAAACAATAAAAATGCTCAGCCTACCCTTACAGTCATTGGCCACCAGGGAGTGCTGACGACTATTGTTAAGTTCGGTGCTGATGACTGATGAACAGAACAGTAACACCATAGGTGTTAACTACACTGATCTTTCCAATTTTATTTGTTACAATATTGGGTTTTAGGATAAATTCATCTGTTTTTCTGTATTTGAATTTTACGTGTTGGTGTCCAGAGAAAAAGTGTATTTTGTTTTGAAAGCTTTTTTAATTTCAGGTTCAGGAATACAATTCCTGAGAAAAACAGATATTTGTTGTAGCACTTACTGTTTCTTTTGAACTTGTATTACCCTTACGTTTGCTGGAATTTTGGACAGAGGCTGATCTGAAATTGCTTTGTTCCCAAGCATATAGATTACATTTAGTAGAAAGATGGAACTGAGTTCCCAGAAAAATATGACAATATTTGTAATGCTATTTACAAATAAAACAATAACATTAACTTGAGTTCATTGGACAAAGAAACAAAATCTTGCTTGTCAGCAACGATCCAGGGGCAGTTTGGGAAAAAGAATCAGAGAGAGAGAGAGAGACAGAAGGTGAGGCCACAGCCTAGGAAAAGGCAATAAACGTGCTGCTTCGAATGTGATGATCTGGGCCACCGGAATTCTGACTGCTCTAAGACTCCTCGAGGACCCCCAAGGCCTGAAGAACATGAACCTTGTATATTTATGCCTCGGCAGAGACATGAATAGGCAGGGGAGAGTAGGCCAAGAAGAACCCGAGGAAGTATCACCATGAGGCCCAACCACAAATGCCTTGTACCTTCTTAGGCCTCTCACCTCAAAAAGGATCTTTTTGACACCATGAGTAGCTTACACAAATCATTCTCCTAGGACAAGCAGGATGAGTCAGCCACACTTGGTGACGTCATCCGATGGCGCCGAGACGGAAGTACTCTCCATAGCTCAGAAGGGCTTTTCGCCCTTCTGAGCATGGGCCAACTGGCCCTGCCCCCTGGCCCGCCCCTAGCTAGCCAGTTTCAGTTCTTCCGCCTTGCCAGCAAGACGGACATTGCTACTCTCCACCAAATTTATACTTAAAATCATCTACAACGTAGGTATTGTCAGTTTTAAACTTGCTTTAATGCCTTGTTCATGCTTCTCATTTAAGATCGCCTGTCTAAAGGACCGAGCTGTCCTAGCCAAGCCGTGAGCTCTCAGCAGGCAGCGGAGGATCTCTATCGCTGCTGCGATCCAGGAGCATGGGGGCACATGGCTCACATGCCCTCATGGCTATCTCTGCTCCAGCGACAGACGCAAAGGTCTCCAGGAAAATGGGGCTGGAAAGGAAGCCCCAGTCAGCAGCCCTCGCGGCGGCCCAGGATGTGCCTAACAGGCCTCCGTCCCTAGCCAGCCCTCTATCAGGCCTCCGTTCCCGGCCAGCCTCCTCTACCCCTGCCACGGCCTTGAGGCCACAGCCTAGGAAAAGGCAATAAACATGCTGCTTCGAATGTGATGATCTGGGCCACTGGAATTCTGACTGCTCTAAGACTCCTCGAGGACCCCCAAGGCCTGAAGAACATGAACCTTGTATATTTATGCCTCGGCAGAGACATGAATAGGTAGGGGAGAATAGGCCAAGAAGAACCCGAGGAAGTATCACCATGAGGCCCAACCACAAATGCCTTGTACCTACTTAGGCCTCTCACCTCAAAAAGGATCTTTTTGACACCACGAGTAGCTTACACAAATCATTGTGGACACTGCAGTTACAAGATCAGTCCTCAAATGTTTTGAGTTTCCTACAGCACTCTCACTGGGAACAGTGTATACGATAGACTCTAGTCACACCTGAGAGATATGTGGCCATTCTGTTAGAAGCCATACTTCTTCCTATTGGGATTGATATTATAAAATGTAAAATAATAGTTTTACATTGTATTTAGAAAGAGCACATGTCCACTTAGTACTGGACCAATTAAGTTAGTGGGAAAGGGACACTGTTTACTCACACTGTTATGCTTATTGAGAAGAATCTAAATTTATATTTTCTATCTACCATTTGTTTACAACAATACTAAGTTTTTTTTTAACAATTGTTTGATGTTCTTTGCAGCCTTGCCAAATAAGGATACCTTAGTACAGTAAAAAACAGAAGGACCTATGCATGTAGTTTGATGGAATGATGTAAGTGGAAAAAAAGTGGTGTTGAGAGGAGTGTGATGGAATATTTATGTCGGAAAAGAGAACTCAGATTGACAGTAAAAAACAATGAAGGTAAATTGAGATGTGAAATGATGTATCTGATGTATCCACCTAGCAGAGGAACTGATGATGAACACTCTACAATTTTTGATTATGACATCTCCATTAACTCCAATTTTGGAAGTCATCTAGCCCAGATATATACTCAATAATTGGAAATAGACATTTGGAGACAAATTGGTATAATCCTAAAATTGTGAAAATTGAGGAAGTGTGGGCATCTCGTCTGCAACTTTTCTGATCTATAAAAAAAAAAATGTGTATTAGCTAATTGAGTTGCGTAGGATCGGCTGTTGTATGCAAGCAGCAATCCAAGAAGGGGGGAACCTCCAAAACTTTAAACAACTTTGTAAAGATACTAAACTGTCTTGTCTTTGACTCTGTTCAACAAAAAAAATTTGCCAAGAAACTAAACTGTCTTGCCTTTGACTCTGTTCAACAAAAAAAATTTGCCCTAAGGGGGTAGACTGAAAGTTTTCTCCCTTTGAACTGTTATATGGAAGACTGCCTACTTTTTACACTCCTGAGCCTCACGCTTGATCTCTTGTATTTCCTAGCAGCAGAGGCAACTCTCTTCCCTCCACAGGTATGTTCAGCAGTTCCAGTCCATTCTGCTAGATGATTCAGCTCTTTCTTTTCAACCCGGAGACAAGATCCTGGTAAAGACATACCATCAGCACACAGTCCATCTATAGATTAGGATCCAGGACCAGGATGCGAAGTAGCTGACGCCGGGGCAGCCAAGGCCCTAGCAGCTGGGGAGGGAGAGGAGAGGAGAAGACTCCTGAAGAAAAGCAGCTATCGGCCTGGAGGTACCGAACCAACACATCCCTTCAAGATTGGTGATTAGGTGCAGGTCAGAGCGCTTCACAAGCACGGTATCCTGAACCCGCCCTACAGACCTCCAACTACAGTGATTGCCATCACATGGACAGCCATCCTGTGTGACTCCTCCCCTTCATGGATCTACGCATCAAGAATCAAGCGTGCACCGCCTTCACTGACGCCTTCTTTGGTTCCAGACCATTATGAGCAAGACTGCGTTGACTCTCCTCCTACTACTCATGTGGTGCCTCCTTCAGCCCATCTTTGGAACTGTTAATACGGCAATACTACTTTCCCAAACTGCCTTACATTTGTGTGCGCAGCTCGCTACAAGCTGGAGCTTTTCTATCAACATGTCTCATTGCTGTACCTTCTAATCTGTGCGAAATGCAGATGTTTACTGTACTTGACAATTTAAACTGCACCCAGCCCATGTTTCTTTTTCTACTTTCTTGTATAACATTGGTGTTATTCGTCCCTCTTTGGGATATAACCAGGTCCCTTGCTCATTGTAAATTGTCTCTAGTCTCAATGCTACAGATTGTTTTATTGCTTCTGCTTTTAGCCTGTCTAATACTGCTCTATACTGTTCTTCAACTACAGCAATTTCTCATGCTTACTCCCTGATGTATCTTCCTTTGGGGTGGCCTCAGAGGGCTGATTATTGCCCTATTGAGCGGTTTTATAATTCTTGTTCTTTTCTGTTGTATATTCTCATTTGTCCCTGGATGTTGTCGGAAGGCCCTGCAGAGCTCCACCACTTTTATGTACTCTTATACACCTGTTTCCATGGTGGCTGATGTACCTGAGCCTGCCGCCACTGACCTCCTGTTAATAATGTCTGCTTAACTGTCCTTTAGAAGACTGTTTGGCTGCTCTTATAGTTGGCCTGTTTAGGCCCAATGGCGGGATTGATAGGGGAAAATAAGGTTTAGTTTAAGAGTATGTACAGAAGGATTCGGAGGCCTGCAGAGGGGAATCAGAATCCTGTATATGTCTATATATGGAAAGGAATGTGCTGTGCTAAGCTAAATTGATTGTTCTACACAGAGACGACTAGCAAAGTTACTGATAAGCTGTGGTGGGCCTCAGGGGATGGGTTGATGACGTATGAATATGTTTCTATTAATGTATAAAAGACAGACAGCCCCTCTAACCTGTGGAATAAACTTGCATACTGTGTCTTGGTGTGGTTGTGAGTTCATTCCCCTGGAATTCCAGACAGCCGAGGAGGAACAAAGGAAGCAGACGGAGGGGATTCACCGAGCCTGGAGGCTGTGAACAGGGACAACCACGTTACAGGTTGTTTATGCCATCAAAAAGTAGAAAGACTAAAGGACATGCAATGAAGCTATAATGTAACCCCGGGGTCTCAAACATGCGGCATTTGGGGATAATAAAACAAATAGACATTACTGTCTATTTGTCTATTACGGTCTAATACCTTTATGGAAATGGGTAACAGGGGTAACATATGGAAAGCAGTGTGTATTAATGCCCGTAGCATGGGAAATAAGATCCCTGAAGTTGAAGCTTTGGTGGGAGTGGCTGACTTGGATTTAGTGGCAGTTACAGAAACGTGGTTCACAGAAAACCATGACTGGGATGTAACTATACCTGGCTATACTTTATTCAGAAAGGACAGGGTAGGAAGAAGGGGAGGAGGAATGGCACTATATGTAAAAACTACTATTAAAGCTTTGGAATTACAGAGCTTAAAAGGGAGAGAGGAGGCATTGTGGGTTAAACTAGAAAGAGGGAAAGAGAAATCTATTTGCATTGGAGTGATATACAGACCTCCCTCACAAGAGGAAGAGGTGGACAGAGAGTTAATTGAAGACATACGCAGCATTGCTAGGAAAGGGGAAGTGCTACTGATAGGAGATTTCAATATGCCAGATGTTGATTGGCACATTCCTGCTGCAGTATCATCTAGAAGTAAGGAGATCCTGGATTCTCTACAGGGAGAACTATTCAGGCAATTGGTAACAGACCTCACACGTGAAGGGGCCATACTGGACGGTGCTTACCAATGGTGAAAGTGTTTCTGATGTTGTAGTGGGAGATCATTTTGCATCCAGTGATCACCAGATGGTGTCGTTCAGTATTAGGACTAGGGCTGTTAGAATCCATTCCAAGGTGAGGATCTTAGACTTTAGGAAGACTAACTTTGCGAAGATGGGCCAATACCTCATGGAGTCGTTAGTGGGATGGGAACAGCTGGGAGATGTAGAAAAACAGTGGGCAAAACTGAAAGGGGGTATTTTAAAGGCAACCAACCTTTTTGTTAAAATGGTAAATAAAGGCAAAAGGAACAGGAGACCGCTATGGTTTTCGAAGGAAGTAGCTGAACAAGTGAAGAAAAAGAGGGAGGCCTTCATGAAATACAAGAGATCACAGAGAGAGGAAGACAGGCATCTGTATTTGGAAAAACTTAGAGAAGCTAGCAAAGTAGTCAAGAAGGCAAAGATTCAAAAGGAGGAGGAAATAGCCAATGCAATAAAATGGGGGGATAAGACATTTTTCAGATATATTAGTGAGAAGAGGAAGGGCAAAAGTGGTATTCTCAGACTCAAGGGTGCAGGGGGGAATATATAGAAGCTGATAAGGATAAAGCGGAATTGCTTAACAAATATTTTTGTTCTGTGTTCACAGATGAAGAACCAGGAGCAGGACCTCAGAAAACACCCACAAATAAGAACAGAAGCGAGGGACACCTTGAACTATTTTCAGAAGACTGTGTTCGTGAGAAACTAGCTCAACTTAAAGTAGACAAAGCGATGGGACCGGATGGGATACACCCTAGAATACTGAGGGAACTTGGGGACGTTCTAGCAACTCCACTGACTAACCTTTTCAATGCCTCATTGGAGTCTGGAGTGGTGCCAAAGGACTGGAGAGAGGCTCATGTGGTGCCTTTACACAAAAGCGGAAGTAAGGATGTGGTTGAAAACTACAGGCAGGTTAGTTTAACTTCGGTGGTGAGTAAATTATTGGAAACGCTGCTGAAAGAGAAAATAGTGAGGTTTCTGGAGTCCAGCGGATTACAGGATCCGAGGCAGCATGGATTCACCAGAGGCAGGTCTTGTCAGACAAATCTGATTGATTTCTTTGACTGGGTGACCAGGGAGTTGGACCGAGGGAGAGCTCTAGATGTGGTGTATTTAGATTTCCGTAAAGCCTTTGACACTGTTCCTCACAGGCGACTTATAAACAAACTGAGCACCCTAGGGATGGACCCTAAAGTTACTGCTTGGGTTAGAAATTGGTTGGGTGGGAGGCGACAAAGAGTACAAGTAAATGGAGCTCACTCTGAGGAGAAGGATGTTACCAGTGGTGTGCCCCAGGGATCTGTCCTTGGTCCGATTCTTTTTAACATCTTTGTTAGTGATATAGTGGAAGGGCTGTCGGGTAAGGTTTGCCTCTTTGCGGATGATACCAAAATCTGCAATAGAGTAGACACCCAGGAAGGGGTAGAAAACATGAGGAGGGATCTAGCTAAGCTTGAAGAATGGTCTAGAATTTGGCAGCTGGGATTTAATGTTAAAAAATGTAAGGTCATGCATTTGGGTTGCAGCAATCCAAGGGAGCAATACAGTATAGGAGGTGAAGTACTTTTGTCCACTAAAGAAGAGCGGGACCTAGGCGTGGTTATGTCTGATGATCTTAAAGTAGCTAAACAGGTAGAAAAGGCGACGGCAAAAGCCTTACGGAGCATACGGAGAGGAATGGCTAGCATACGGAGAGGAATGCATACGGAGAGGAATGGCTAGCAGAAAAAAGGAGGTGATAATGCCTCTGTATAAGTCTTTGGTGCGACCTCATTTGGAGTATGGTGTGCAATTCTGGAGACCGCACCTTCAAAAAGATGTGAACAGGATGGAGTCGGTGCAGAGGGTTGCTACTAAAATGATTAATGGGCTTCGTTATAAAGCATATGAGGACAGACTTAAGGATCTTAATATGTACACCTTAGAGGAAAGGCGGGATAGAGGTGATATGATTGAGATGTTTAAATACCTCCGTGGCATAAATGTTCAGGGAGAGTGCCTCTTTCAATTGAAAGCAAGTTCTGCTACGAGGGGACATGGGATGAGGGTGAAGGGAGATAGATTCAGGAGTGATATGCGGAAATATTTCTTTACGGAAAGAGTAGTGGATCCATGGAATAGTCTCCCAGTGGAGGTGGTAGAGATGAGGACAGTAACTGAATTCAAAAAAGCATGGGACCAACACAGAGGATCTCTAAAGGTAAAAAGTGGACTGTTTTAGTTGTTGTTATGGAAGGACAGACTAGATAGGCCATGTGGTCTTTTTCTGTCATCATGTTTCTATGTTTCTATGTTTCTACTGTAACAAAGAAACAAAAAAACCCCCACGATGGCAGATAAAGACCGTGTGTTTGAGACCCCTGGTCTAGTCTCTCTGTTTAGCGTTTTGTTTGGAATAACAGTGAGGTGGGGGCGCATCCTTCCTGCGTGTCCCGGAAGTGCTTGTGTGCGCGGTGGAAGCAGCTGAGCGGGAAGTTGGAAGCGAGGAGCCGGAGCGGAAGAAGCCATTACGATTCGCCGTCATCACCACCGGGGATGGTGAGCGGTTGGTTCTCTCGAGCTTTCCTTCTTATTGTAGTAGTCAGGCTCCACAGCCCGGGAGAGGATGGGAGGACGTGATGGGAGGCAGCTGAAGTACTGACATTCAGGTAAGCAAAATAAATAATAAAGTAGTTTTTGATGTTGTGGTATGAAACCTTTTGCATGGAAAGTTTGGTATCTTAGCCTTTGAATGTTTGGTGTTCATCAGCATTTTTTCAAAAGCGGAGGACTGTGAAACTTCAGGGTCCAGGCTAATCACAGTGGGGTTCTATTTGAAAGAACGCTTCTAAGATGAGTTAGCTCTGCAATATATTGTGTGGGCTATAAAACCCATTATACGAGGGGGTACCCAAAAAAACCAGGAATTATTTTTTAAAAGCTATTTATTTCAAATTCTTTACAAAACAACCTTATCCCCTTCAAAATACTCTCCATTACAACTGATACATTTGTCCCACCGGTGCTTCCACTGTTTTTGTAGTCATCTTTAGAAACGGCTGACAGCTCCTCCCTCCTTTTTTTCTTGACTTCTTCAATGTTGTCAAATTGGTGTCCTTTCATGCCCCTTTTCATGCGTGGAAATAAGAAAAAAGTCGCACGGAGCCAGGTCAGGCGAGTAAGGTGCGTGGGGCAGCGGGACCATGCCATTTTTAGCCAAAAACTGTCTAACAGAGATGGCTGTGTGTGCAGGTGCATTGTCGTGGTGGAAGAACCAGTCTCCTGTCTGCCACAAATCGGGTCTTTTTTGACGAACACTGTTGCGCAATCTTCTTAAAACTTCCAAATAAAAGGTTTGATTGATGGTCTGACCTGGGGGAACAAACTCTGAATGAACTACCCCCTTGGCATCAAAAAAGCAAATCAGCATTGTTTTGATGTTTGATTTGACTTGACGACATTTTTTTGGACAGGGTGACGATGACGTCTTCCATTGGCTTGACTGTTGCTTTGTTTCTGGGTCGTAACCATAGCACCATGACTCATCACCTGTAATGACCTTTGACAGAAAATCTGGATCAGTTTCAAGCTGTTGTTTCAAAACACGACATGTTTCAACTCGATGTTCCTTTTGATTGTCAGTCAGAACCCGAGGAACAAACTTGGCAGCAACCCTTTTCATTCCCAAATCTTCCATTAAAATTCGCTGAACCGAGCTCCAAGATAACCCACTAATCTCTGACAGTTGATCAATTGTCTGTCGATGGTCTGTGAGCACAAGCTCTCTAATTTTTTCAATATTTTCGTCGATTCGGGCAGTTGATGGATGCCCAGAATGAGGTTTGTCATCAATCGACATGTCGCCATTTTTAAACCGAGCAAACCACTGGTACACTTGACTTTTTCCCATAGCGTCATCTTGATAAGCTGTTTTCAACATTAAAACAGTTTCAGCAGCATTTTTACCGAGTAGAAAACAAAATTTCACAGCTGCACGTTGTTCACTTAAACTTGTCATCATAAAAAAGAAACAAGAACAAAACAGCGCTAGCAAAAACAATCACTGCAGATGAACAGAACAAGCCAGGTTGACAACACAGGCGGCACTGAACTGACAATAAGTTGCACTATACACGCCTAGCGGCAGAAGTGCGTACTACACAAGCTCCGCCCACGGCAATGTTATTCCTGTTTTTTTGGGTACCCCCTCGTATGCAACACGTTATTTAGTTGTTAGCCAAGTATTACCATCTGGACAACAAACAATAATCCTGTATGAAAATTGTTTAATTGAGCATTAGATTCTGGTATAATTGCTTCAGTCTAGCAGTTAGGGCAATTAACCATTGAGCTGGAAGGGACCATATAAGAGTGCAGATTGAGTTTTAGTCTATCTCAGAGTGTAATTGTGTGCTAGGTTTGTTTAATAATTCTTTTGTGGATTCACTTGATGCCCCCATGTACAGCAGCTTTTTGATATGTGATAGTAGGTATAATTTTTCTCCACTGTTGTCCCTTCAATGGCACTGATGGCTCTTCATGCCTAATCTTTTTTGCCATTTGGCTACACTCCTGAGGCAGCCTTGCAGCAAAACGGGGCTACGTCAAGTGTGCCACTAGAATACATCACTGAATGTGCCATCATGGTGCATTACCAGCTGCCAGCATTGCTGCAGGTGCAGTGTGTATATCCAGCTGCTAGCATTGCTGCAGGTGCAGTGTGTATATCCAGCTGCCAGCATTGCTGAATGTTTTTTGTGTTTCTTTGTTACAGTAGAAATATGCAAAGTAAATGGAAGTTTGCCGTCCAAAAGTCAATAAAAAAGTCAACATAATAAGAACATAGTGACTATGTTCTTATTATGTTGACTTTTTTATTCACTTTTTTCCATTGTAAAAAAAAGTTCCGACAATGCAGCCCACGGGTTACAAGTCCTCATTTGGCCCTTAAAGCAATTTGAGTTTGAGACCCCTGATGTAACCCTTTTAAGGCTAATAAAAGAAAATATTTTTCCATTCAACTCGTAATCAAACTTTGGAATTCATTACCAGAGGATGTAGTAAAAGCTGTTACTGTAGCTGGGTTTAAAAAAGGTTTGGACAGGTTCCTGGAGGAAAGATCCATAAACCATTATTAAAGAGGACCCAGGAAATCCACTGCTTACCCTGGACGAGCATTATGAAAGCTGTGGACTTTGGGTACCTGCCAGGTACTTGTGACCTGGATTGGCCACTGTTGGAAATAGAATACTGGGTTTGATGGACCTTGGTCTGACCCAGTATGGCAATTCTTATGTTCTTGTTGGATAGCTGTGAGTTGCAGAAGGTGAGTCCTCAACTGAGAGACTCTGCAAGACCCTAGCATCCAGCGGCACCATCACTCCAGTAGCCTGAACACATAAGAGTCAGAGGGCAGGAGTTGCCTACACCCCGAAGAGATTACGGAGTACTGCCTGGACGAAGGCACTGTCCCGACAGGACTCATTCTCCAGGCAGTAGTGAGCTGCAAACATATGAACTGAAGAACATGTGGCAGCTCTGCAGATTTCCATCACCGGCACTGAGTGCAGGTTTGCCACTGATGTGGCCATCGCTCTCACGCAATGCACTGTGATCCGGTGTTCCAGGGAGAGCCCAGCTCGCTCATAGGCAAGGGTAATACAGTCCACCACCCAAGTGGACAGAGTTTGCTTAGTCACAGGGAGCCTCAGGCTGCTGGGGTCTAAGAATCGAAAATATGAGGAGGTTTGCAGTGGCCCTCCGTTCATTGAAGGTAAAAGGACAGGGTTCGTTTGCAGTCCAGTGTATGGAGTATAGTTTCCTCCCAATCAGTGTGAGGTCATGGGAAAAAGGAGGGAAGGACCACCTTCTGGTTGAAGTGGAAAGGGGATACTCACCTTTGGGAAGAATTTGGGGTGAGTGCAGAGCACCACCCTGTTCTTGTAAAATCTTGTATATGGCAGCTCTGCCACCAGGGCCTGAAGTTCTCTCACTCTGCAAGTGGATGTGAGAGCCACTAGGAAGACAACCTTCCATAAAAGATATCACAGATGGCAAGTAGCTAGAGGCTCGAACAGCGATTTAGTGACCTGTGAGAGCACCATGTTGAGGTCCCATTCTGCCACTGGGTTGCAGACAGGGGGCTTAGACAATAGGAGGCCCCGGAGAACCTGGAGACCAGGAACTGACCTGAGAGGGGCTTCCCCTCAATAGGGTGGTGGTGTGCGGCAATTGCACTTAGATGCACTCTGAGTTTGACTTTAGTCCAGCCTGCTACAGATGCAGTATTTACTGGAGCACTATTTATTTTATTTATTTGAGCAGGTTTCTATACCACCCCTTCCAATGATCAGGGGCGGTTTACATAGAACAGTTAACGTTAAGATTCCATATAATGATAATTAAACTATATACAGAGAATATTTAACATGCCATCTATACCCGAGGTGAATATAGTGGAAGTGGATTATATAACTATTTACATAATTGAATTCACACAGTGTGTAGTGAAAAGAGGTAGCTGGGAGGGGAGGGAAGCCTGACAAGGAGTGCTAGGCAGTAGTTAGGTTGTTGGATTGTAAGTAGCTGGATTGTATGATTGTATCATTAATGGAGGGGTTGTTATAGTGTTTGGTAAATAGATGTGTTTTCAGTTCTTTTCTGAAAGCTTGAAGGTCCTTTATTGATCTGACTGGGTCTGAGAGAGAGTTTCAGAGTGTAGCGGCTATATATGAAAAGGCTCTATTACTGGTTGTCTGTTTTGTTTTTCGGAATGAGGATGGAGTTGCTAGTAGGTTTAACTTACTTTTTCTCCTACTCTATTTTCTGGTTGGATTTGTATTTTGGTTGTAAGAAAAGATGGGGAGATATTATTGATAAGCTTGACTGTGGTGACTATGGATTTGTATATTATCCTACTGGCCACTGGGAGCCAGTGACGGTTGTAGAGAATACGGGAGATATGATCAGTGAGTCTTTCCTTAGATATGACTCTTGTAGTGACGTTTTGGGATAACTGGAGGGTGTGGAGGCTCTTTTTAGGCAATCCTTGAAGTATGCTATTACAGAAGTCCAGATGGGGCATGATAAGGGCCTGAACTACTGTTCGGAAGTCATGAGTCTCTAGAAGGGGTCTGAGATGTTGAATTGTCTTGAGTTTGTAAAATATGGTTCTTGCTGTTTGCTTGATTTGTGCTGTCATTGAGAGGGATTTGTCTATTGCAATGACTAGGTATTTAACCTCATCTTTGATTGGTATGTTTGTGTCATGAAGTTTAAATGAAGTGGGGGGAAAGAAGCTTTGATTTCTTGTTGTGAATAAGATCTGTTTTTTTGAAATTTATGTACAGGTTGTTTTCCTTTAGCCAAGAGTCAGCTTCAGTTATGCAATTTGTGATATTATGGTATGTAGGGTTTTTTTATGTCTATGGGTGTGTAGACCATGATGTCGTCTGCATAGATGTGGCAGTTTATATTGTATTTCCTGAAGATTGAGCATATAGGTTGGAGGTATATGTTGAATAATAGAGTGGATAGCACAGAACCTTGTGGAATTCCCTGTTCTTGAGGGAAGGTGGAGGACAGTTCTTGGTCTACTTTCACATACAGTGAGCGGTTGGACAAGAAGGATTTAAGCCAAGTGAAGGTAGTACCGGTTATGCCTATGTGTGCAAGTCTTGTTAGGAGGGTGTTGTGATTGACATTATCAAAAGCAGAGGATATATCCAGTAACACCAAGAAGTAAGCTTAGAGTAGGGTATCAAATAGGACCAGGAGTAATGTTTCTACTCCATGGTATGGACGAAACCCATATTGGTGTTCATCAAGCGAGGCATGACTATCAATGTAGTCTTGAAGTTGGATTTGCACAACCTTTTCGATAATTTTTGCTAGGAAAGGAATACTATAGTGAATGTATAATAGTAACAAAATCAACAAATATTTTTGTCGGAAGTTGTAGCCATGGGAGGAAATCCTCTCTTGAAGCGTAACTTCCCCAACAAATATCGCTTCAAGAGAGGATTTCCTCCCATGGCTACAACTTCCGACAAAAATATTTGTTGATTTAGTTACTATTATACATTCACTCTAGGAAGTTAGGTTGCTATATGTGTTGGAGTGAGGGTAAATGTTTGTGTTAGGAAAGGAATACTAGCAATCGGCCTGTATGATGTAGGATTGTCCTTGTTGAGGGATCTGTTTTTAAGTATGGGATGGATTATAGAACATTTGAGTGTAATTGCCATTGTTCCTGATGTTAAGGATTGACTGACAATTTCCATGATGAAAGCTGCTAGTTCAGTTTTTGTTGCTTTAATGCATGCAACTGGGCATGAATCAAGGTATGACGTGGTGGTGTTGATTTTGGTTATCGTTTCTAGAGTTTGTTTTGTATTGATGAGGTGAAAGGCTTGCCATTTATCCAGGGTAGATTGATCTTCTCTAAGGTGAAGGGAGGTTAAGGGGTTTTTGTTTTTTTAATTTTGTTGCTAGGTGGTTAGCCAATGTTTGTGGGTTAATCTGTGTGTTATCTATACGGTTTTGGTGTGTTTTGGTTAAGTTTTTTACTAAGTCAAATAATTCCCTAGGGTGATTTAAGGCTTTGTTTAGTATGTTTGTGTGGTAGTCCTTTTTGTTTCTATAGATGGTTTCCTTGCAGGTATTCAGTGTGATGGTGTAAAGGTCCTTATTTTCAGGGGGTTTCCTTGCTCTCCATCTCTTCTCGGCCTTATGAAGCTCCCTTTTGAGTGTTCGGATGTCATGTGTGTACCATTTTTTGGAGTGCTTGTGGTTAGTATTCCTGACAGGTATGTTGGAATTTGCGGCATTACTGATTATGGAAAACCAGTTTTCAGTGGCATTATCAAGGTTAGTGGATTGTGGTGCAAGTTGATGAGTGACTTCTTCTAAGAATGATTCTTTATCAAATTGTTTAAATCTTACTATATGTGAAACTTCTCTGGGGGTGGGGATAGTGTAGTGAGGTTGATAGGGAGTTTTGTTTGTATGATAAAGTGGTCTGACCATGGAACTTGAGTTGCTGTAGGGGGGCAGAACAATGGGTGTGTGGTGAGGGATATTGGGATGAAAATCATATCAAGGGTGTTACCTTTAATGTGGATGGGTTGTTTTATTACTTCAGTGAAGCCCATTTCTTCCATGAGGTCTAGGAAGGGTGTGGTTTGCTGGCTAGTGAAAGATGCAAGGTTGAAATCTCCTAGTATAAAATGGGGCTTCTTTGAGGAGGTGGTGCATGCAGATTCAAGTATGGAGGTAAGGTTGTTGTTATTGTTGGTGGGTGGTCTGTAAAGGAGGCATATTGCTACATAACTATTTTAGATTTTGATCAGGTCAACCCCATCACTGTTGCTACAAATGGTGATATCTTTAGTTTTGACTTGGCCAGTATAAGGACTACACCTCCTCTTTTGGAGTCTCTCGGGCAGTTGTGAAGAGTGAAATCCTTGGTTGTTAATTGATTAAGTAGTACGGAGTCCTGTTCGGTGATCCAGGTTTCTGTGATGCATAGTAGGTCTCGGTTTTCATCTATTAGAATATCCCGTATAATAGGGATTTTGTTTCTTATAGGAAATTAATGAGAATGCAGCTTAACGATGTGGAGTGTCCATCCTTTGAGGGCGAATTAATGTTGGAGGTAGTGTCAATACGAATTAGTCTCCTCTGTTTATGATTGTAATGGTGGTTACTTTATGGGTGTGGATATTCATAGGTGTTGGGTGGTTGGTTGTATATAGGGTGGTATTGGCTAAAGTGGATGGGTACATAGGGAGAAGGTTCCTGGTAGGTCTGAAGGGTGTTAGTTATGGTCAAAAGGAGTGCTAGCAAGTGTAAGGTAAATATTAAGATTTGTGTGATATCAGTCATTTTGTCAAGTAGTGAGATAGAGGAATGAGGGCAGAGGCTGGAGCTGGCAGTATAGGTGGGTAGGAGGTGACGAGGCTACAATGAGGGGGAATTAATGGTTGTTAAGTTTAGAGTGGTGGGGGATGGCTTAGTTCTCGATGGAAAAGATGTATGTGATCAAATTAAATGGCAGGTGCTATCTAAGCTGGATAATGGTACTCTGTAGGTGGTGGAGATAATACATATATTTTGTAAAGACAGACGGGTTTACAGGTGGTAAATATAGTACAGTAGTAGGCTCAGGTGTGTCGTACCTAAAGCCTGATATCAGGTACCTTGTATGGTGTATTTGATTTAATAAAGATATATGTTAAAAGGAGGGAGAGGGATCAATGGGGTTATGTGTAAAGATGATTGTGGTGTATCAGAAGGCTTGGTTATAGAAAACAAAATGTACAGGATGATCAGATATAAATATAACAGATAATAGAAGTAATCGGTTACAATGTAACAGTGGTATCATGTAATAGGTGTAGTAAGTTACAATGTAGATATAGCAGCTTAAAGGGTAGGCTTGAATATTGGTTACAATATAACAAGGGCTCTGCGAATAATGGTTCATTGGTTCTAAAATTCTATATATATGCTGGAACCAGGTTTGGTTGTTGTTGTTCAGCTGCTGCTGTTTCTAGTGGATCTTCACTCTTCTGTTCCTTTCTTCCGATGCGCCTAAGAGCCACGCCAAAGGGCCCACCAAGCGTGGGCACGCCTGTCGGTTGCTGGTTTTTAAGCAGTGCTGCTGAGTCCCAATTGGGCCTTGGTGGAGGGAGCAGGAAGGGCAAGTGGCTCCTGCTTCCTCCCCCGATGTCCGATCGGCATGCTGCAGTTGTGCACTAGTTGCATTGGGCAAGAGAACGGGTTCTCCTGCCTCTCCACACACCATACAGAGAATCTTCACCATTTAAAGGAGTAAGCTTGCCTTGTGGAGCACTTGTGGGAGGCCAACAGGGCCTCCTCGACTTCTCATGGGAGGTGGAAAGGGGCTAAGGCTACCCTTTCAGCAGCCATACTATTAGTGTTAGGGACCCCAGGCTGGGGTGCAGAAGAGAGCCCTCCTCTTGAGACAGGAGGTCCGGGGCATGGCCCAGCCGGGATCGGGAGTGTCACCGGCAGGGAGAGCAGCAGTGGGAACCAAGGTCTGTGCCACCTGAGGGAAATTAGTATCAGTGCTGCCCCCTCATGCTGGACATTGAAGAGGGTCTTGGCGACCAGGGGGATTGGTGGAAAGGTGTAGAGGAGGCCTTCCATCCACAAGATCAGGAAGACATTGGTCACCACCATTGCCGAGTCCGGTTGCCGTGAGCAAAAGTGGATGTAAAGAAAAAACCTTCCAAAAATGTGATGACACACCAAAAATATCATTACCAAAAGTCAAAACATATGAAAAAACCTGGGAATCAGTAGTATGAACCACATGACTATACCTAAAAAACCAAAGTACTATTTTAACAAACACACTTTTTTTGTTGGGATCCGCCGACCTGAGATGGAGAGAGGAAAAAACTCCCCACTCGTTGTCGGCCAAGGCCTTTTGTTTGTATTTTCAAAAACAACAACACAAGTAGTGAAAATCACTTATCTGATAGTGCATAAATAGGCCAGCAGAATAGCAAAGCAGCGACATGCATGTTTCGAGCCAGGGGAGGCTCTGTATCAAGCTGTTTCCAGTAATGTACGCGCCCTGAAAAACGCCAAATTCTCCAGGCTATTTAAAGCACCAAAAAGATCTCTGAATGGCTGCTGAAGGAAACGTCACCAAAACGTCATTAAAAACGTCACCAGGAAAAAGGGAAAAGATCCAAAAACCTTGATTCATTAAATCCAAAAAATCAGAAGGAAAAGAGACACAGTTAAAGTAAACTCCACCAGTCACACTCCAAATTCAAGCCCGTAGGCATTACTGTTTGAAGTTGAAAAATCCATCGCTGTTCACAACGTTGAAGCAGCTGCTCCCGGTCACCACCACGGGGGTCTAAAGGAATTAAATCAATCACTCTCCAACGAAGATCCGTGAAAACATGTTGATGCTGAAGACAATGTTCAACTATAGGAGCAGAAAGGGTCTTATTGGCCAATCGAGAGGCATGTTCACCCAGACGAACCCGAACCGGGCGAATGGTTCTACTGATATTTTTTATTTTTATTTAACAATCATTTATATCCCGCATCTTCCGGAGTTCAGGTGCGGTTCACAATTGAACAACAGTCAACAAAGCAAGAGCTTGTTTTTACTTGGAACAATTTTTGACAATAAACAGTGTAATGCTTAAATACATAACAGAACAATATAATGGTTGGATACATTATAGAACAAGAACAAATACATTATAGATACCTTATGGAACAAGAACAAAGGTTGTTGATATATGACAGGTTGCACGGGCAGGTGATAATATACACCACAAAGGGCGTTCGGCAGGTCGAATAACCTGTAAAAGAAAAAGATTTACCAGAAAACGCATGCAACCAATGAACTCCCTCCTCGGTAGTGGCATAAAATTTACAACGTTGACAGGACCAATGACCCTCTCGACGGTGAGCAAAAGTGGGGCAGATTCGCATTGTCCAGGGTGGCAAAGAGGCCACTCTGTGGTTCAGGCGCCACTCATGCAGTTTGAGCACCCTGCTCAGTCTGTCCGCCAGGATGTTGTTCTGGCCTGGGAGGAAGACCACCTACAGGAGCATGTTGTTGCGAGCTGCAAAGGACAGGAGGGCCACCGCCTCCTGGCAGAGGGGGTATGACCCCGTGCCTCCCTGCTTGTTGATGTAGAGCATGGCAACCTGGTTGTCCATCTGTATCAGCACCGGCTGGTGTTGCAGGCTGTGGCAGAATGCCCGTAGGGCCAGGAATATCGCCCTGAGCTCCAGAAGAATGATTTGTAGCAGGGATTCTGCCTGGGACCAACTGCCTTGTGTGCGACAGTCCTCACAATGTGCCCCCCAACTGACAAGGGAGGTGTCCGTGGTCAGGACCCTCTTGGGCATGAGTGCCTGAAAAGGCATCCCGGCTCAGAGATCACGGGGAAGTTGCCACCAGTCAAGGGACTCTGCCAGCTGGTGGATCATCTTGATCCTGTCCTGCAGTCTGCCATCACTTGCATCCCCTGAGAGTGGAGGAACCACTGAGCTGTCTGCATATGTAGATGGGCTAGTGGGATCACGTGGACCATGGAGGCCAGAAGGCGGAGAAGGCGGGCTGCACCAAGCGATGGTGCTGCACCATTGTCACTAGTTCCCTGAGGGAGTTATGCCTTTCCCTAGGGAGAAAGGCCTTCCTTGGCCTGCAGGGTGTCAAGCTGAGCACCTATGAATTCCAGACTCTGGGCTGAAGTGAGATGAGATTTGGGGTAGTTGATGATAAACCCCAGGTACTGCAACAGAAGGGTTGCATGCCGTGTGGCCTGCTGGGCCTCTGCGGCTGTGCTGCCCCTGATGAGCCAGTTGTCCAGGTATGGGAAGACAAAGGCCCCTTGCAGACGCAAGTGAGCAGCGACCACTGCTAGGCACTTTGTGAAGACCCTTGGCAAGGAAGCCAGGCCGAAGGGTAGGACCCTGTATTGGTAGTGCCCTCCTCCTACAACAAACCTTAGATACTGCCTGTGGGAAGGGGGGATCGGGATGTGTGTATAAGCATCCTTTACGTCCAAGGAGCAAAGCCAGTCTGCATGGAGGAGGTAGGGCAGCAGTGTTCCAAGGGAGAGCATCTTGAACTTCTCCCTCACCAGGAACTTGTCTAGGTTTCACAGGTCTAGGATAGGACTGAAGCCCCCAGTCCTCTTTGGGATGACGAAGTACCTGGAATAGAAGCCTTTGCCCCACAGGTGACTGGGTACAGGTTCTACTGCTTTGTCCCTGAGAAGACCTGTGAGCTCCATGAGCAGGAGGGTTTGGTGAAGGAAGGGTCGTACCGGCTTTCCGGGAAAGAACCTGGGTAGAATCTGCTGCAGGTGTATGAGACCCATCTGTGGGAGAAGAGCGCTAGGCAGCCCCCTGTGGGCTGGTGAAGGTCTCCTGCCTGGTACAGATCACAGGAGGTGTTCTCATGGTTTGGGTCCAGGCATCGCAGGCAGCAGTCATGGGTGTCAGTTATGGACATAGTTTGACTGCAGCAGTCACATTTTTTAAACCACCGGGGCACATGTTGGGAGAACCCGTAAGGGGTCAAAGACCCTCAGGTGAAAAAAGGTGCAAACACCAGTCAAGGGGAGCCGGGAAGTTCTGACTTGAGGCGAGAAGAGGAACAGGAAAAATAAATTTTAAGAACAATTTTTTTAAGGATTTTTCCGGTTGAATAGGACATACGTCTGTTGGGCTCCACGGACAAAAGAAGACTGAGCAAGATGGCACTCTTGGGAAGGAAGGGGACCACGCATGTGTGATGGCATCTTCCAAAGGCTTTCTTTGAAAGCTGGAGAGATACTTCCGTGCGGGCTCTGTCGGTGCTGATGCCACCCATATGTGAGGACTGACTTCTTGCTTATTCATGGAGAAAAGATAACTCTGTTCTATATTGCTATTAGCAGTGCTGCTTGTTGCAATTGTGAGGAATCAGAGGAATGTTGTAATGGTGAGCAAATTATATATAGAAACATAGAAACATAGAAACATGATGACAGAAAAAGACCACATGGCCTATCTAGTCTGTCTTTCCATATCAACAACTACAACAGTCCACTTTTTACCTTTAGAGATCCTCTGTGTTGGTCCCATGCTTTTTTGAATTCAGTTACTGTCCTCATCTCTACCACCTCCACTGGGAGACTATTCCATGGATCCACTACTCTTTCCGTAAAGAAATATTTCCGCATATCACTCCTGAATCTATCTCCCTTCACCCTCATCCCATGTCCCCTTGTAGCAGAACTTGCTTTCAATTGAAAGAGGCTCTCTCCCTGAACATTTATGCCACGGAGGTATTTAAACATCTCAATCATATCACCTCTATCCCGCCTTTCCTCTAAGGTGTACATATTAAGATCCTTAAGTCTGTCCTCATATGCTTTATAATGAAGCCCACTAATCATTTTAGTAGCCACCCTCTGCACCGACTCCATCCTGTTCACATTCTTTTGAAGGTGCGGTCTCCAGAATTGCACACTATACTCCAAATGAGGTCGCACCAAAGACTTATACAGAGGCATTATCACCTCCTTTTTTCTGCTAGCTATTCCTCTCCATATGCACCCAAGCATCCTTCTAGCTTTTGCCGTCGCCTTTTCTACCTGTTTAGCTACTTTAAGATCATCAGACACAACCACGCCTAGGTCCCACTCTTCTTTAGTGGACAAAAGTACTTCACCTCCTATACTATTCTATTCTATTCTGTTCTATGTAATTATCTCATGTATATAGTTTACCCCGGTTCTCCAAGTTTGTACTCCTGTTCGATGTAAACCAAACAGCTTGTTGTTATGGTCTTTATGTTATAATGTAAACCGCGCTGATGCCGAATAGTGCGGTATATAAGAACTTGTAATAAATAAATAAATAATAAATAAATACTGTATTGCTCCCTTGGATTGCTGCAGCCCAAATGCATGACCTTACATTTTTTAACATTAAATCCCAGCTGCAAAATTCTAGACCATTCTTCAAGCTTAGCTAGATCCCTCCTCATGTTATCTACCCCTTCCTGGGTGTCTACTCTATTGCAGATTTTGGTATCATCTGCAAAGAGGCAAACCTTACCCGAAAGCCCTTCCGCTATATCACTAACAAAGATGTTAAAAAGAATCGGACCAATCG
This sequence comes from Ichthyophis bannanicus, assembly GCA_033557465.1. Classification (NCBI taxonomy): domain Eukaryota; kingdom Metazoa; phylum Chordata; class Amphibia; order Gymnophiona; family Ichthyophiidae; genus Ichthyophis; species Ichthyophis bannanicus. The sequence goes on along the minus strand of CM066032.1, from coordinate 911,803,505 downwards.
GACCAAGGACAGATCCCTGGGGCACACCATTGGTAACATCCTTCTCCTCAGAGTGAGCTCCATTTACTTGTACTCTTTGTCGCCTCCCACCCAACCAATTTCTAACCCAAGCAGTAACTTTAGGGTCCATCCCTAGGGTGCTCAGTTTGTTTATAAGTCGCCTGTGAGGAACAGTGTCAAAGGCTTTATTGAAATCTAAATACACCACATCTAGAGCTCTCCCTCGGTCCAACTCCCTGGTCACCCAGTCAAAGAAATCAATCAGATTTGTCTGACAAGACCTGCCTCTGGTGAATCCATGCTGCCTCGGATCCTGTAATCCGCTGGACTCCAGAAACCTCACTATTTTCTCTTTCAGCAGCGTTTCCAATAATTTACTCACCACCGAAGTTAAACTAATCGGCCTGTAGTTTTCAACCACATCCTTACTTCCGCTTTTGTGTAAAGGCACCACATGAGCCTCTCTCCAGTCCTTTGGCACCACTCCCGACTCCAATGAGGCATTGAAAAGGTCAGTCAGTGGAGCTGCTAGAACGTCCCCAAGTTCCCTCAGTATTCTAGGGTGTATCCCATCCGGTCCCATCGCTTTGTCTACTTTAAGTTGAGCTAGTTTCTCACGAAAAGAGTCTTCTGAAAATTGTTCAAGATGTCCCTCGCTTCTGTTCCCATTTGTGGGTGTTTTCTGAGGTCCTGCTCCTTGTTCTTCATCTGTGAACACAGAACAAAAATATTTGTTAAGCAATTCCGCTTTATCCTTATCAGCTTTTACATATTCCCCCCCTGCACCCTTGAGTCTGACAATACCACTCTTGCCCTTCCTCTTCTCACTAATATATCTGAAAAATGTCTTATCCCCCATTTTATTGCATTGGCTATTTCCTCCTCCTTTTGAATCTTTGCCTTCTTGACTACTTTGCTAGCTTCTCTAAGTTTTTCCAAATACAGATGCCTGTCTTCCTCTCTCTGTGATCTCTTGTATTTCATGAAGGCCTCCCTCTTTTTCTTCACTTTTTCAGCTACTTCCTTAGAAAACCATAGCGGTCTCCTTTTCCTTTTGCCTTTATTCACCATTTTAACAAAAAGGTTGGTTGCCCTTAAAATATCCCCTTTCAGTTTTGCCCACTGTTTTTCTACATCCCCCAGCTGTTGCCATCCCACTAACGACTCCCTGAGGTATTGGCCCATCTTCGCAAAGTTGGTCTTCCTAAAGTCTAAGATCCTCACCTTGGACTGGATTCCAACAGCCGAAGTCCTAATACTGAACCACACCATCTGGTGATCACTGGATGCAAAATGATCTCCCACTACAACATCAGAAACACTTTCACCATTGGTAAGCACCAAGTCCAGTATGGTCCCTTCACGTGTGGGGTGTGTTACCAATTGCCTGAATAGTTCTCCCTGTAGAGAATCCAGGATCTCCTTACTTCTAGATGATACTGCAGCAGGAATGTGCCAATCAACATCTGGTATATTGAAATCTCCTATCAGTAGCACTTCCCCTTTCCTAGCAATGCTGCATATATCTTCAATTAACTCTCTGTCCGCCTCTTCCTCTTGTGAGGGAGGTCTGTATATCACACCAATGCAAATAGATTTCTCTTTCCCTCTTTCTAGTTTAACCCACAATGCCTCCTCTCTCCCTGTTAAGCTCTGTAATTCCAAAGCTTTAATAGTAGTTTTTACATATAGTGCCACTCCTCCTCCCCTTCTTCCTACCCTGTCCTTTCTGAATAAAGTATAGCCAGGTATAGTTACATCCCAGTCATGGTTTTCTGTGAACCTTGTTTCTGTAACTGCCACTAAATCCAAGTCAGCCACTCCCACCAAAGCTTCAACATCAGGGATCTTATTTCCCATGCTAGGGCATTTATACACACTGCTTTCCATATGTTACCCTTGTTACCCATTTCCATAAAGGTATTTAATGTATCACCTACCTGGGGGCTTTCACTTATCTGGGGGCTTTCTTCACCTATCCCCAACGAATCTAGTTTAAAGCCCTCTTCAGTAGATTAGCCAGTCTACTACCGAAGATGCGTTGACCTTTCTTGGACAGATGGATGCCATCTATATCATATATTACATGCACTAAATCCTATGGGCCAAAGACAATGACTACTGTAAATGAAAGGAAGTCTGCAATGTTACTGAAAGTAGGATAGAAGCAAGGATCAGCAATTCTATAGAAAGAAATAAGCTGGGTAGATAGTTGCTGAAACTGTCCAAGATGTGCATAGCGCAGCCCAGAGTGAAAAAGAGAATGCTACTGGAGAACTTGCAGTTGTGACCAGTGTAGGGATGTGAATGTGAGCGTAAACTTCTGAACTACTGAAAGATCTATGAAGAACAGTTGCCCACTGTCAGCATATTGTGCTTGCAAAAATAATTGGTAAAGCCTTACTCTGTACACATTTTTATTGAGACCTAGCAAGGGCAGTGTCACATAGTTTTGGTTAATTTTCAAGATGCTTGTAATCCTTTTTCTATATTGTCAAATGGAGCATATGTATAAAGACTTCTTCCAACCAGCAAGGTGAATTTCGCCTGTGAATCAGATGTGGTGCCTAGGACTCTGAAACAAGTGGAGAGAGAGGCGTTCTCTACTATGGCAGAAGATTTATTTTGGACTTGGATATGCTTGAGCTATCATTCATTTGTAGTGATTCTGTCCAGAATCAGAGGGCAGACTGTTGGAAGTATTGTTCCATGGTGCGATCACACCTTGAATATTGTGTGTAATTCTGGTCACCATATCTTAAAAAGGATATAGTGGAATTAGAAAAGGTACAGAGGAGAGCCACCAAAATGGTAAAAGGGATGGAAGGATACCCCTATGAGAGGCTAAAAAGGTTAGGGCTCTTCAACCTAGAAAAGAGATGGCTGAGGGGAGATATGATGTTTGTTATTTAGTGCCATCAAGTCAGTGTTGACTCATAGTGACCCAGCTACCTCTGGGTTTTCTTGGCAATGTATCACTGGAAGTAGATTGCAAGCCTTTTCTTCTGAGGTAATGCAGGTTAAAGTGACTTGCCCTAGGTCACAAGGAGTGCCAGTGGGAATCAAATGCTTGATCTTCTGGGTAGTAGGCAGTTGCTCTAACCACTAGGCTACTCCTCCAGTCTACAAATTAATGAATGGAGTGTCTGAATCAGATCCGACTGGCTCCACAAGTGGTGCTGGAAGGCCTGGAGAGTGTAGGCAATGACTCAGAGCTCTAGGAAATTGATCTGCTGGTGGCTATCTGAGCCGACCACAGGCCCTGAGTTTGGAAGTTGTCACAGTGGACCTCCCAGCTCAACTTGGAAGCATCCGTGATGAGGACCCTCTGAGGAGTTGAGGCCTGGAAGGGCATTCCCACCAGCAGGTTCTGCAGCTGTTGCCACCAGCCGAGGGACTTGGAGAGGTGACGGGTGACAGTCACCCTGTCCTGAGACCACTGGGAACAGAAGGCCCACTGGGTCTGAAGCATGTGAAAATGGGCATTGGTTGTGATGTGCACAGTTGAGGCCATGTGCCCCAGAAGATGCAATATGAGCCGGGCAGAGGCCCTGAACTTCCTTTGCAAGAGCCACTAGGTGCCGGGCCCTGTCGAGAGGGAGGAAGTCTCTGGCCTGGACCATGTCTAGCAGCATCCCTATGAATTCTAGGCACTGGGTCAGCTGCAAGTGGAACTTGGGATAGTTGATGACAAACTCCAGGTGCTCCAGAGTGACAATGGTGTAGAGTGCTGCCTGCTGGACGTTGGCGGTGCCACCCTTGATGAGCCAGTCATCCAGGTAGGGGGAAGACGAACACCCCCTGTAGTCATCAGTAGACTGCGACCACCTCCAGGCACTTGGTGAACACCTTTGGGGCCAAAGCAAGGCCGAAGGGTAGGATCCTGTTCTGGTAATGGCATCCTCCGATGACGAAGTGGAGGTACTGCTGGTGGTGCGGATGGATGAGTATGTGCGTGTGCACATCTTTGAGATCTAAGAAGCATTGCCAATCTCCCTGCCAGAAGTAGGGCGGCAACATTCCAAGGGACAGCATTTTGAACTTCTCCTTCAGCAGAAACTGGTTGAGGTCCCAAAGACCTGGGATAGGCCGAAAGCCACCGGTCCTTTTGGGGACTAGGAAGTACCAGGAGTAGAACCCCTCACCTCTGAGGTGGAGTGGGACCAGTATCACTGCCCTGTCGGCCTGGATACCGGTGAGCTTTCACTGAATCCAGTCTCGGTGAAGGGGCATCATTGGGAGTTCCCCTGGAAAGAATGGGGGAGGTATCTGATTGAAATGGAGGAGGTAACCCTTCCCCACCACCTGCAGGGCCCAGGTGTCAGTGGTGATGCTGGGCCACCGGTTGGCATAGAACACCAGATGCCCCCCATATGCTGAGGGCTGGACCTCTCAGGGGAGGAGAGGCTATGCCCAAGGAGTCAAAAGCCCCCCCCCTAGTTGTGACTGGAGTGCCGCCTGGGGCTTGGGAGCCTTAGGCTTATGCAGGCCGTGCCCTGTCCCTTGGGTTGCTGGCCCTATTGGGGAGCTGGGGGTACTTTCCATAAGCCTTCCTCTTCTTTGGTTATAGAGGCTTTTTCTCCAAAGCCTTCCATAAGGAAGGGTCAGTGGTCTTCTTGGAGAGCCTGGTCCTGATCAGGAACTCGGACTCCAACTCGGCGGCCTTGTCCATCATGACCTTGCCTAAAAGGTCCTCTCCCCAGCAGGGGACATCGACTAACTTGTCCTGAACCCATTGCTCCAAATCAGTGGTCTGTAGCCAGGCCTGGTATCAGGCATTAATACCCACCTGTAGCTACTTTAGCCACCAACTCGAAGATGTCATAGCCTGCTCGAGTGATGAACTTGGAGCACTCCATGAACTTGGGGTCAGGATCCAGAACAACTAAAGAAGTTCCTCTGACAGCCCAGCCGAGAACCCAGCAAGCTCCCTCGCTAGGCTCCGCATGTCCATGTACAGCTGGCAAGCCTGGATACTGCCCATGAGCATCAAGCCCTAGTAGCACTTCCTTCCAAAGGAGTCCATGGTGCGGGCCTCCCTTCCTGGGGGCACCAAGGAACGCGTCTTCTGGCTCTTGATCCTGCGCATGGCCAACCACCACCAGGGGTTATGAGGCAGCTGCCCTTTTTGGAGTCCTGCAGACTCAATACATGGAATCGAGCCATCTGATCACAATTGGCACTAAGGCCGGGGGCTCCCACATGCAGAAGAGAAGCCATTCCAGGATGGGGGGAACAGGCATCATGAGTGCCTCCTTTGGAGGGACCTCATACTGGAGGATCCTGAGGTCCTCCACCCAAGGATCCTCCTTGGACTCCGTGGTGAAGGCCACGGCCTTCACCATGACCCTGACAAACTCTAAGAAGGAGAGGTCCTTGGGCAGAGATCAGCAGCAGTCCTGCAGGGGAGAGGGCTCTGAAGGGACATACCGATGGAGGCAGGCATCGGGGGACTCTTCATCAGTCTCCAACTCCGAATCGGAGTCGGAGGAGACCTCGAGGACCCTCTGGACATCAGGACCATGCTGGGTCACCAGTGCCACAAGAGTCCCAGGGCCCCTGCACTCCAACCCAGATTCACTGGCAGGGAAAGTCCTTCATCCCAAACAGGACTGACCAGTGCCAGGAATCATCCCAAGGCCGATGGCGCTTGAGGACCAGCTCCACAACATCTGGCGATGCCCTCGTGGTGGAGGGACCAGTGGTAAGGACTGATGACCCAAAGGAACCAAGCATTGGTCCTCGCTGCTGGGACAAGAAGGCAGCAAGGCTGTGTTCAAGGGCTGCTATCCTGACCTCGAAACCAGAAGGCTCTGTGGTCACTAGCGCGGGCACTGAGGACTTCACGCTCAATGCTGGCACCGTCAAGGAGGTGTCCTTGAGAAGGATGGGTTTGGGAGACAGGGGTCATCTCCTGATACTAATGGCATCTTCTCCGTTTGGGGCAGCTTGGAAGGTCGCTCCAGGCCACTGCCCTCGGTATTGCATCGGGGACTCCGATGCCGGTGACCGTGTGTCTTACCCATGGTTCCAGCATCATCACCTGATGATGCCACCAATGATGTCCAGCTCTTCAGAGGACAATCCCCATTTTGATGCCCCACAGCCTCTGGGCTCAGATAGGGCAGAGCCATCACATGAGGCCAAGGCCACCGCAGCGGCCCCCGAGGGCATCGGTTTGGGAGGTCTTACCAAACTTGGTCTCTCGCTGTTTCTCTTGGTTCCTCCAGCCCTTGCTTGTCATTTGCTGACACAGCCCACAGGAGGAGTCATCATATTCAGCCCCAAGGCACTGTAGGTAGCAGTCATGCGGATCTGTGTTAGACATGATGTGCCCACAGCTGTCACTTAAAACCACTGACTGAGGATATAGCGGGGAAGATGGCACCCATCAGGGAGGGTGTGAGGGTGTGAGGATTCCCACGCACTGAGAGAAAAAACCTGAAAGGGAAAAAGAACCCAAGAAAAATGTGTTGCCGAGGTGGCAGTGGTCCCAGGAAGCGAGAAGGAACTGGTACGCATACTGGAGAAGGAAAAAGAGAAGAAGGAAAAAAAAAACAATCAACTTTTTCTGGGGTGCAGACAAAAATCTGATGGGCTCCGTGGATAAAAGGAGACTGAAGCAAGATGGCACTCTTGGGCAGGAAGGTGACCACGCATGCGTAGTAGATCTCCCAAGCTTTTCTTTTAAATCTGTGGAGAGGTTACTGCATGGGCTACATCGATGCTGACATCACCCATATGTGAGGATTGGCTTCCTGCTTGTTCCCAGAGAACAGCCAATAAGAATGCAGTACAATTCAGTCAGTAACGTTTGTAGAAATAAGTGCAAAAAAACTGAAATATATCTGGGGTAGATTCTGACTCACGTTTAGTGGGAATATATGTCCGGGTTGGATGTATATTCCCACTAAATGCCAGGTGATCGGCCATGCGCAGGATCAAGATTCCATGTACAGCAGAGATGTGTGGGGACCTCTGTATGGAGATGGGAGGGGGCAGGTTGAAGGAAGAGCGAGGGCGGGCTGGAGGCGTGACTCCCTACACAGACTATAGGGCCTTGTATGTCTGAGGTCGGCGATCTGGACAGGGGACTTATTCCACCTTGGAGGTGAATAAGTCCCTCTAAAGGTTGGCAAAGGAAGAATCCGGGCCCAGGAAAAGAGGTGAGGGGGTGCAGGGTATTCCCCATAGCCCAACCCTGGCCAACAGCAGGCCCAATTGGGGGTCAAGTGATAGGGAAAGGACCATTGCTGCATCTGCTGGGAATCAGGGCACTTGCATGGAACCGTGTTGCCATGGAAATGGAACACCACAACACCACGGCTCCATGCAGGAGCTTGGCTGGGAAAGCCGAGGAAGAGCTTGCATGTCTAGAGGCCCAGAATCAGGGCACAGCCAGCCTTTCCAGGCCAGCTGCACCCAATTCTGATCCCACGGGGACATCTAGCCCCCGTGGGATCAGAATTGGGTTTCCTGGACCATGGGATGCTGTTCCAAGGGTTGCAGAGCAGAGATGGTGTCCATCTGTCCAAGAAAGGTCAACATGTCTTCAGTAGCAGACTGGCTAATGTACTGAAGAGGGCTTTAAACTAGATTCATTGGGGATGAGTGAAGAAAGCCCTCAGGTAAGTGAAAGCCCCCAAGTAAGTGAAACATTAAATATCTTTATGGAAATGGGTAAAAGGAACAACATATGGAAAGTGGTGGTTATAAATGCCCGTAGTATGGGAAATAAGATCCCAGATGTTGAAGCTTTAATGGGAGAGGCTGACTTAGATTTAGTGGTGTGGCAGGTATAGGCCTGTGATCCACAGTGTCTGACATAAGCAAGCCTAACTAGCTTGACCTGTAAATGAAGCTTGTGAAGAGGCCCATAGGAATTGCACATCCCCCAATATGCTGCTATAGAATAAGAACTCAGTAAAAGTATTGAATTAGCTTAGACAAGCAGAACAGATGGAAAAAATACAGAAATTCATGTTTAAAACTGCTGACAGAGAAGTTATAGAGCCCTGCTTCCCTGCACGTATTAACTAGCCCAATAGCCTTGAAAGTAGGAAAGTAACAAGTGGTGAACAGACCATTGTAATTGGGACTAGAAGGGGGGTAAGCAGGTGCTGAGCCCACTGAAAGAACATAATTGGATAATCATATCAGTACCGGGACCAATAGAAGAGGTACGGGAGGTACGGGAGGTTACCGGGACCAATGAAATGTTTTTCTATACCTAGAATGAAGCTAAAGTCTATAAAAGTTGTTGTATTGCCAGAGAACTTTGCTCAGCCATTTTGAATTTGATTCTGCTTGAGACTTGTGCATAAATAAATGATTTGGACCTTCTGAGCAGACTCCTGGTATCATTGGTTTGTCTGCGCTCTGCTGCTACATATTCTTGGTGCGTTGGCCGGGAAGTTGTGGAATCAGAGTGTATATAGGGTAATATACCACGACTTTCCGCCTCTATAGGCTTGGTCCTGCCGGGATCGCGCCCTTCCGACGGGGGCTGCTTCCTGGCGCCGCCGGTCCATTGCATCGGAGGGAGTGGGTCGGACCTCGGCGGGTGCCGGGCCCGGCTGGAGCCAACGCCTCGAACCCGAGTGAGGGGAGTCCAAGGTCCAACTCATGCGCCTGCTTGGGGAATTTGAGGACCGGATCCGGTGAGTATAGTTTTAATTTGGTATGTCTAGACAGATAAGAGAGACTGGAAAGGGGGGCTGTTACTTCTGGAGAGAAATCTGAAATTGTGAGTATATACTTCTGGGAATTTTTCTGAAAGGAATTATTTTCTTTTAAAGCTAATTAATCTGTGAACCCACTATTTTTTTTGTTAAATCAGTCAGGGCCTAGTAGCAACAGTTTAAGATTCAATTTAAAAACACAGAAGAGAACTTTCTGGTTACCTTTCATACCCAGTAGACAGCTGTAGTTTAAATTTCATAGTCACTCAGGGCCTAGCATCAGCAAAGTACTTTTAGTTTCAAATTAAAACACAGAAGAGAGCTTTCTGGTTGAATTTAGAATCCAGCAGAGAGCTTGTAGTTTAAATTTCATAATAGGTTAGAGCCTAGTAGCAGCAAAGAGCTGTAATTTAAATCAAATCAGAATATAGTTTTCCTCAGCAGCACAGGACAAGGTACTGTGTAGCAGCCCTTTTTTAATAAGTGTTATATCCCTCCCTCCCTCCCCACACCCACCCTCCCCTGGGAAAATCCAGCTTTATAGGTACTTGCACACCTTAAAAGACAGGAGGTGCTCTCAGGTGAAGCTCATTACCCAAATCAGTCATACACCAAGGACCTGAGATTAATTAAGCTTCAGGTGAACAAGGTATATTAAACTTCTTAGGTACAGTTTTAGTGGTATAAATATCCATTGCACCCTTTAGTACATATAGAACTTAAAGATCTAAACACAAACTTAAAACTAAGATGCAGGACAGCAGTCCAGCAGCGGGATGTGGGCTTTCCAGTCTTTTGCATTGAGTGTCACATGTATGATTTTCTCCAGCTGGTGAGAGGTCTTACGTGTGCACTAGGTGCAAGGAGCTCTCTGCTCTCAGGGAACGAGTCCGTTCTCTAGAGGCTAGAGTAGCAGACTTGGAAAACATAAGACAGACAGAGAGGTACATAGACGAGACCTACAGGGATATAGTCCTGAAGTCCCACCTCCAGTCTGGCAGCATCCCTGTTGCCATGGAGGAGAGAGGTCACGTGACAGGAGAGCATCACCCTGGTGTGGCAGGAAGTGATCCTGTAACTAGGACCTGTCCTCCAGGTGATGTAAACCCCTCTCGCACCGAGGAGGTTTCTCCAGGGCCAAGTGCCCATGCGGGAAGGGTTAGGACAGCAGTTATAGTTGGTGATTCGATCATTAGGCATGTAGATAGCTGGGTGGCTGGTGGACGTGAGGATCGCCTGGTAACATGCCTGCCTGGTGCGAAGGTAGCGGACCTCACACGCCACCTAGATAAGGTCTTAGATAGTGCTGGGGAGGAGTCTGCTGTCTTGGTACATGTTGGTACCAATGACATAGGAAAATGTGGTAGGGAGGTTCTGGAAGCTAAATTTAGGCTTTTAGGTAGGAAGTTGAAATCCAGAACTTCCAGGGTAGCGTTCTCCGAAATGCTTCCCGTTCCCCGCGCAGGACCCAATAGGCAGGCAGAGCTCCGGAGTCTCAATGCGTGGATGAGACAATGGTGCAGAGATGAGGGGTTCGGATTTGTTAGGAACTGGGGAACATTCTGGGGAAAGGAGGGGCTCTTCCGAAGGGATGGGCTTCACCTTAACCGGGATGGAACCAGGCTGCTGGCATTAACCTTTAAAAAGGAGATAGAGCAGCTTTTAAACTAGATAATAGGGGAAAGCCGACAGTCGCCCAAGAGCGCATGGTTCGGAAGAATGTATCCTTGAAGGATACTACAAAAAGCAGAGAGGTTCCAAAAAAGAGTAAAGTAGCCCAAATGCCCTCGAGTATGGAGCAGACAGAACTTAAAGATCCCAAATTACCCATGTCTACCAATAGCCAAATTAATATGAATAAAATACAGTCTCTAAAATGCTTGTATGCAAATGCTAGAAGTCTACAAAACAAGATGGGAGAGTTAGAATATATAGCACTAAACGAGAGGTTAGATATGATTGGAATATCAGAGACATGGTGGAAGGAGGGACAACCAGTGGGACACACTGATACCTGGGTACAAACTATATCGAAATGATAGAGCTGATCAAATTGGTGGAGGGGTTGCGCTCTATGTTAGAGAGGGCATTGAATCAGAAAGGATTAAAGTTTTGCAAGAAACAAAATTTGCTGTAGAATCTCTATGGATTGAAATTCCATGTAAAAAGGGGAAGGCGATGGCAGTGGGGGTGTACTATCGTCCGCCTGGCCAGAATGAACAAATGGATGATGAAATGCTCAAAGAAATCAAGGAAGCTAGCAAAAGTTACAGTGCAGTAATAATAATGGGTGATTTCAATTACCCCGGCATCGACTGGGTCAGTGTCACAACAGGACATGCTAGGGAGATAAAGTTCCTAGATGAAATAAATGACTGCTTCTTGGAGCAGCTGGTTCATGAACCGACCAGAGGGGAAGCAATATTAGACCTAGTCCTTAGTGGAACACCAGATGTAGTGCAAGAGATAAGGGTGTTGGGGCCACTTGGCAATAGTGATCATAGCATGATCGCCTTTGATTTAATTAGTGGAGGAGGGATAGTAAGGAAATCCACAGTACTACCCTTTAACTTTCGAAAGGGAGACTATGATAGAATGAGGAAAACAGTTAAGAAAAAACTAAAAGGAGCAGTTGCAAAGGTTAAAGACGTACATCAAGCTTGGGTGTTGTTGAAAAATACTATCTTGGAAGCCCAGACCAGCTGTATTCCACGCTTTAAGAAAAGTGGAAGGAAGTCTAAAAAATTGCCAGCATGGTTTAAAGCTGAGGTCAGAGAGGCTGTTGTTGCCAAAAAAGCATCTTTCAAGAAATGGAAAAAAGAGCCAAATGATGAAACCTGGAAACAGCACAAGCACTGGCAAGTCAAATGCAAGGCATTGATAAGGCAGGCAAAGAGAGAATTTGAGAAGAAGCTTGCTGCGGAAGCAAAAACGCGAAATAAAGACCTTTTCAAGTACATTCGTAGCAAAAAACCCGTGAGAGAGTCAGTTGGTCCATTAGATGATAAAGGGGTTAAAGGAGCACTAAGAGGCGACAAGGCGATAGCGGAGAGACTGAATCAATTCTTTGCTAAGTTCATTACTGAGGAAGATGTAGGGATGTTACCCACGACTGAAGTGGTATTTAAAGGTGTGGAAGAATTGAAGGAAATATCGATACATCGGGAAGATGTCTTACAACTATTAGATAAACTGAAGAGTAGCAAATCACCTGGGCCGGATGGTATACATCCAAGGGTGTTGAAAGAACTGAAATTTGAGATTGCAGACCTGCTATCAGTAATCTGTGAACTATCATTAAAATCATCTCTAATACCTGAGGATTGGAGGATCGCCAATGTAACACCAATTTTTAAAAAGGGTTCGAGGGGTGATCCGGGAAACTACAGACCGGTGAGCCTGACATCAGTACCGGGAAAAATGGTAGAAACCATCATAAAGAATAAAATTACTCAGCATATAGATAGTCATGACCTAATGGGAGACAGCCAACATGGCTTTAGACAAGGAAGATCTTGTCTTACTAATCTGTTATGTTTTTTTGAAGGAGTGAATAAACAGGTGGACAAAGGTGAGTCGGTTGATATTGTGTATCTGGACTTTCAGAAAGCCTTTGACAAGGTCCCTCATGAGAGACTTTTGGCAAAACTAAAGAGTCATGGGATAGGAGGCAGTGTACTACTGTGGATCAGGAACTGGTTAAAAGATAGAAAGCGAGGGTAGGGCTAAATGGCCAATTTTCCCAATGGAGAAAGGTGAATAGTGGTGTACCCCAGGGATCTGTGCTGGGTCCGCTGCTTTTTGACATATTCATAAATGACCTGGAAAGTGGAATAACGAGTGAGGTTATCAAATTTGCTGATGACACAAAACTATTTAAAGTTGTTAAAACCCAGGAGGATTGTGGAAAATTGCAAGAGGATCTTGATAAATTGGAAGACTGGGCATCAAAATGGCAGATGAAATTTAATGTGGAGAAGTGCAAGGTTATGCACCTAGGGAAGAACAACCCAAACTATGGTTACACGATGCAAGGTTCCACATTAGGAACCACCACCCAAGAAAAAGATTTAGGCGTCCTTGTGGATACCATGTTAAAAACCCTCGGCCCAGTGTGCAGCGGCGGCCAAGAGAGCAAATAGAATGCTAGGTATGATAAGGAAAGGAATGGAAAATAAAACAAAAGATATTATAATGCCTCTATATCGTTCCATGGTGAGACCGCACCTTGAATATTGTGTGCAATTCTGGTCGCCGTATCTTAAAAAGGATATAGCGATTTTAGAAAAGGTTCAGAGAAGAGCCACCAAAATGGTAAAGTGGATGGAAGGCTACTCCTATGAAGAAAGGCTAACAAGGTTGGGGCTCTTAACCTGGAAAAGAGACGGCTGAGGGGAGATATGATAGAAGTCTATAAATTAATGAACGGAGTGGAACGGGTAAACGTAGATCGATTGTTTACCTTATCAGAATATAGAAAGACTAGGGGACATGCAATGAAGCTACAGGGTAAACTATTAAGACTAATAAAAAAAAATATTTTTTCACTCAACGTGCAATCAAACTCTGGAATTGTTACCGGAGGATGTAGTAAAGGCTGTTAGTGTAGCTGGGTTTAAAAAAGGTTTGGACAAGTTCCTGGAGGAAAGGTCCATAAACCATTATTAAGAAGGGACCCAGGATATCAATGCTTGAACCAATACAAGCATTGTGGAACCTGTGTCCCTTGGGGAAACTGCTAGGTACGTATGACCTAGATTGGCCACTGTTGGAAACAGAATACTGGGCTTGATGGACCTTGGTCTGACCCAGTATGGCATATCTTATGTTCTTATGTTATGTTCTTAGTGCTGACATTTGAACTTGGAACTTGGAAATTGGTAAGAGAGCTTGATCACCTCTCCAAGACGGAACGAGTACCCCGCATGAGTATTCGCAGGGCGAAACTCCCGTCTTCTTGTATTTTGGTAATTGAACAAGACTAGTCAGAATAGATAGAAATGAATGCATTCTGGGATATGTTGCTAGCATGATTGTGGTGAATGAGGTGTGTATGAGAGGTCTGGCAGCACGGACCAAGCGAAGGCGGACCCCTGAGTAGCGCATTTCCTGACAGGGCGACCGCGTTCAGGTCGCAAAAAGGGGGAAGCGATTGTCGTCTTGTCTAGGTATTTGTTCTCCTCATAGTTTCTAGGGCCGTGAGGACCCTTACCCACGGTCCGCCCTCCTTTTCCCTTCTGTCTGTTGTTGCGCGCACACATCGAAATGGGAGGGGCGGGGTCTACTAGGAACACTCCATTAGAATGTATGATCGCACATTTTAAAGAGGGATATTCCGGAGATTATGGTATTAAAATGACTGCAGCCCGTTTACAGATTTTGTGTACTAGAGAGTGGCCCGATTTAGACCCTACCTGGCCCCGAGAGGGAACCTTTAATGTAGGAATTATCCAGTTAGTGCACCGTAGAGTGCGGATAGCGCACCCGATCAGTACCCCTATATAGATTCTTGGTTAAGTATTTGTGAAGATCCGCCCCCTTGGGCGCAGCGCTGCTATGAAGAGCAGTGCAGAATAATGTTAGCGGAAACAGATTATAGTCAGAAAACAGAAAAAGAACCAGTCTAGTAAGAAAGGGAAAGATAAGAAATCCAGGAAGAAACCCATCCTGGTCGATCCTGATTCTCCAGAAGTAGTGCCCCGACAGCCTAGAACCCCGGGCCCAGTAAGAGTAGCCCGGCGTCCTGCCCCAGAGCCCCGGAGACAGCGGGTGCGGGACCCAACCCCTGAGCCACCTCCCGAAGAGCAGGAGGATGAGCTTCCTTTAGTTGAAGAAGATGATTCTACTGAGACAGAGACAGAGAGAGGCGAGTCAGATTCAGAAACAGAGAAGGAAGAAACTGAGAATTCCCCGAGTGAGACTGACAGTGTAGAAGCGACCGCCAGTGTTGGCCTGCCAGTAAAAAGTAAATCCAAGACAAAGCATATAGAAAAGAAAGTAACCCTTGATAAGCCTGTAGAAAAGAAGAAAAAGAGCACTGATAGGAAAGTTACAAAAATATCGCTTAGATCCCAAAAGACCTCCACTGCTAAGATGATGCCTTTACAGGCAAGTCCGGGAGTGCCTGTAAGGAATGACGATAATGGGTGGTAGCGGGACCCCCAAGCTATGTGTATGTCCCCTTCTCTACAACTGATTTGTTAAACTGGAGAACGCATTATGCCTCCTATACCAATAAAACCCCAAGAGCTTACAGAATTAGTGAATACTATTATGGAAACCCATCAACCCACATGGGCAGATTGCCGTCAGCTCCTGTCCACTTTATTTACTACAGAGGGAGCGGACACGAATTAAAAAAACAGCTATTGGGTGGCTGGCAGATAACCCTGTACCTCCAGAACGAGGAGGAGGAAAGAATAGACCAACGGGAAGCAGCCCAGAGGGAATTCCCGAATGAAGAACCCCCGATGGGATCCGAATACTGATTGAGGATCCAGAGCCGTAGCCCGTTTTCGCCAAGGCTAGTTACAAGGCCTGAAAAGGGGGGGCCAGAAAGCTATTAACCCTTCCAAAGTTACAGAAGTTAACCAAGGCATAGATGAAATGCAAGCAGTTTTTTATGAGAGGTTAACTGAAGCATATAGAATGTATACTCCCCTATGATCCCGATGCACCAGGAAGTTTATGCATGGTGAATTCTGCTTTTGTAAATCAGTCTCAAACCAGACATTAGTCGTAATTTACTGAAATTAGTGGGGTGTGCGTGCATGAATGCTACACTGTTATTGGATGTAGCTCATAAAGTGTTTGTGATTCTTGATATTGAAAGAGAGAAAGAATGTGATCGAAAGATGAAGTAGAAAGCTGATTTTTTGGCTGCGGCCATAGTTGAACAGAAAAGGGGAGGTGTCCCTAGTCGAAGGAGCAGAGGAAGGGGGCGGGGCCGAGGTGGAAGCCGGCCCCAATTAGGCGTAAACCAATGCGCCTACTGCAGAGAGGAAGGACATTGGAGAGATGCATGCCCGCAACCGAAAGACGCCCACGAAGATGACGAAAACAATCATCAATGGAGAGAAGAACGACGAGGCCGTCCCCGACATCGCAGAGGAGCCAATCGAGAGCAATACCAGCGTGAAAGAGGAGAAGCCATACAAGCATTGGCTACGACAGCCCATGATGAAGATGACGTGGATTAGGACAGACCGGGCTCCAAATTTGCTTTAGGTCTCCAGGAGCCTATGGTCGGAATACAAATAGGAGACCAAGTTATGAACTTTATGGTGATACTGGAGCAGGAACATTCAGTAGTAGACAAGAAGATAGCCCCATTTTCTACAAAAGCAGTCACCATCGTAGGAGCAACTGGTGCCAAAGCTACAAAACCTTTTCTTCAAAATCGCATATGCAGTCTAGGAGGACAGCAAATAACTCATCAATTCCTTTACATGCCTGAATGTCCAGTGCCACTACTGGGACGAGAGATGTAGCCAAGCTACAGGCCCAAATATCCTTCACTGAAAGAGGAGAAATGCAAATGACAGTAAATTCGCAAGCCAAACCAGCAGGAATGATGCTGCTCACAGTTCCCCGAGAAGAAGAATGGAGATATTACAGTGATGATTCTGTCCAAGACACCTATTTCGAACAAACCTTGAAAAGTATTGATGCCCCACCTGGAGTATGGGCAGAAGGCAGTCCTCCAGGCCTAGCCAAACATATAGCTCCAGTAATTGTAACTCTCATTCCTAGTGCTACACCAGTACATGTCAAACAATACCCTCTCCTAGAGCTGCAATTGAAGGCATCCACCGCCACTTGCAAAGATTACGAGAACATGGCCTACTGAAAGTATGTCAATCCCCATGGAACACCCCACTTCTGCCAGTGAAAAAACCTGGAACAGATGACTACCGCCCAGTGCAAGATCTAAGAAGAGTGAATGAAGCAGTTGAGACTATACATCCAGTTGTACCCAATCCTTACACTCTTCTAGGACTAATTCCTGATGAAGCCACCCACTTCACTTTTTTAGATTTAAAAGATGCATTCTTTTGCATAAGATTAGCCCCGTGAGTCAGATATTGTTTGCATTTGAATGGCAGGACCCAATCTCTGGAAGAGGGGGCCAACTCACCTGGACACGATTACCCCAAGGATTCAAGAATTCGCCTACCATCTTTAGTGCTGCACTGAATCAAGACCTTTCCAGCTATCCAGTGGCCCCGGGGAAGAGAGAGTGCTTCTCCAATACGGGACGATCTGCTGATAGCTGCTGTATCAGAAAGTGAATGTATACAAGCCACCAAAGACCTCTTGCAGTTACTAGATGAAGCTGGATACAAAGTTTCCAGAGCAAAAGCACAACTATGCCAAAAAGAAGTGAAATACTTGGCTTTCGCATAACCCAAGGAAGCCGAAAATTAGGCAGAGAAAGAAAAGAAACAGTATGCAGAATTCCAACCCCAACAACCAGAAAGCAAGTCAGAGCCTTTCTGGGAGCGGCAGGATATTGCCGAATCTGGATTCCCAACTTTGC
Organism: Ichthyophis bannanicus; assembly: GCA_033557465.1. NCBI lineage: Eukaryota > Metazoa > Chordata > Amphibia > Gymnophiona > Ichthyophiidae > Ichthyophis > Ichthyophis bannanicus. The sequence goes on along the minus strand of CM066032.1, from coordinate 911,786,285 downwards.
CCAAATTGCTAAGCCACTGTATGAAGCCACAAAAGGAGAAGAAAAGTCGCCACTGGAGTGGGGACCTGAGCAGGATACAGCCTTCAAGACGTGAAGGAAGAATTGATGTCATCACCAGCCCTTGGACTACCAGATGTTCATAAGCCTTTCCACTTGTTCGTACATGAAGCAAAAGGGAAATGCCTTAGGCATGCTGACTCAGAAATTGGGAAATTGGGAACGACCTGTAGCATACCTATCGAAACAATTGGATACTGTGGCCAAAGGATGGCCACCTTGCCTGAGAGCAGTTGCAGCTACAGCATTGTTGGTGAGTGAAGCAGACAAGCTCACACTAGGTCAGAATATACGAGTCACTGTGACACATGCAGTCCTTGCCCTTATGGAGCAGAAAGCAAATCATTGGCTCACCAATTCCCGAATGTTGAAATATCAGAGCATGCTATGTGAAAATCCACAGATACAACTGGAAGTGAGCCATGCCTTGAATCCAGCCACATTGATACCTATTAGTGAAGAACTCCCAGAGCATGACTGTATAGAAGTCATGGACACTGTATTTTCAAGCCGACCTGATCTGACAGATGTGCCCATAGACAATCCTGACCAAATCTATTAGTTGATGGAAGCAGTCTCATCATCAAGGACGACGCTGTGCCGGATATGCAGTAGTCACTCAACATGAAGTTGTTGAGTCATCAGCCCTAGCCTCAGGCACATCAGCCCAGAAAGCAGAATTGATAGCACTTACCCGAGCACTACTACTAGGTTAAAAGACTTGTGTTGAATGTATATACAGACTCTAAGTATGCTTCACCACCTTACATGCCCATGGAGCTCTCTACAAAGGAAAGAGGACTCATCAAATCCAGATGAAAATCAGTCATGATGGCCCCGAGATACTGATGCTACTTGGATGCAGTATGGGCCCCAACTCGTGTAGCTGTCATGCATTGCAGGGACATCAAGCAGGGAAAGGAGAAGTTGCCCGAGGAAACAGATTTGCAGGTGCATCAGCAAGACAAGCAGCTATGACAGGTCATATTTCGCCAATAGCAATGCAGATGATGGAAGCATTGTTTCAAGTACCCTTGAACTCTTGGACAACACGATATACCACCAAAGAATTAGACTACTACTGTGCCAGAGAAGATGGAGTACTACAGATGGGTGGATTGAACTGCCACTAGCCGAGGGCAGTCAACCCCCAGGACAAATAGTAATTCCCGAATTGTTAGGACAGCCTTTGTCAAAGCTTTCCATGAAGCCACACACTATGGAAGACCGCTATGGAAAAAGCACGTAGACCACATTTCTCATTGCCATGTTACCAGCCCTATCAGCCCAGTAGCACGCCAGTGTCAAATTTGTGCCAAAAACATTGCCAAGCAAGGTCCCACACCACCACCTCGAGTTCAGTCAGGAGGTGTAACCCCATGCACCACCTGCAGATTGATTTCACTGAAATGCCAAAAGCCAGTGGATACCACTACCTATTAGTATTAGTTTGTACTTTCTCTGGGTGGGTAGAAGCTTTCCCAATCAGAACCGAAAAAGCTAGAGAAGTCACCAAAGTTTTTGTTGAGAGAGATTGTCCCTAGATTTGGAATTCCAGCAGTAATAGGGTCAGACAATGGACCCTCATTTGTGTCCCAGGTTACTCAACAGTTAGCAAAAGCCTACAGATACAATGGAAACTCCACACTGCATACAGACCCCAGAGTTCAGGGAAAGTTGAGCGAATGAATCGTACCTTAAAAGCCCAAATGTCTAAGCTTTGTCAGGAGACACACTTGAAGTGGCCCCAAGTGCGCACAATAGCCTTACTCAGAATACGCTCAGCTCCTGTGAAGTCAACAGGATTTTCCCCTTTTGAAGTTCTGTATGGTAAACCCCCACCAATAGTGAAAGGAATTAAAGGAAGACTATCCCAAATTGGTTCAGAAATAATCAGGCAAGAACTCCTAGCTCTAAGTTTTGTTCTGCAGACTCTCCATGCGTGGCCCTCCCAAGACCAGTTGCCTATCAATTTGACTGAACCCCTGCATCCCTACCAGCCTGGTACCCCGGGAGGTGGATCAAAAGATTGGAAGAAGGACACCGCTGGACAACCACCCCATTGGAAGGGACCATACAACCGCTCCATCCTGTCTACTCCCAACTGCAGTAAAAGGTAGCGGAGATCGACGCCTGGATTCCACCACAGCAGAGTCAAGGCCCCGCAGCAGGCTCCAGAACCTGAGCAGTGGGACGCGCGGAGCAGTATCTTGATGAAAACATTGCGAGTTACTTTGGGGGGGGGGGGGGGGGGGGGGGCCGGCAACCAGCAGCGTTAGACACTTTGCCACAGTGCCTGCAGTAGACCAAGTTCTTTGCGAAGAGGATTGCTGTTTTCCATGCAGCAACAATTTTGTTTCAACGAACCCAATCTGCTGTATGATTTTGCACACTACTTTGATACTACATTGATTAACCATACTTCAAAAGCCAACTGAAATTGCTAAGTTTTTACTGTTGTGAATGGACAACTTGAGGATCTTCAATCAACCACTCAGCACCCGTTTGAAATTGCTTTATTAGCGCACGGGACGAAGAAGAAGAACCGTTCGTCCGTGGTCAAGATCTGCAATGATGAGGATTCAGAAGAACTCCTTTCAACATGTATCTTTACCTTTGCTTGTCCCTGGTTGCCTGTTTTGGAGGTTTTGAACTGACTCATGCTTTACTCCATGCACTGCTTGCATTACTTCTACTCGAACTGGACTGAAAGTAAACGTCAGACTTTGATTTACCATTCTCACTATCACCTTTCACGGGTAAAGTGACTAGGTGGATTTATACACCACTGAACTAAAATGTTTGCATTAAAGGTAACTCCAGAGTAGGCTCTAACCCGAATCAGAACCCATCCTATTATACGTTGGACAAATCCGATGGAATGATGCAGACGGACCTATAAAATTAATGCGACACGACCACTTAAAGATGCTAGTATACCTGCGGTTTTATATTTTTGGATGCATGATGTTATAATAGAGATAGGCCTTTCCAGATGGTGGTAACCTGGGAAAAAGCCTATCGCAATGATCATAAGTATATGTGGCCCAGAAGTTGCCAGGTTATGGAGAACGTGTACTGGTAAGAAAGGGTCATATAGTACTCTCTGCCCAGCTGCAGATTACTATTGCCCAAACTGGGAGTGTGTTTTTTAAATGCTACATGGAATGCTGGTATTACAGCTGAACAGAGAGATAATCGAGTTTCCACCTTTGACTAAGTCAAAGACAGATGACAAATGTAAAAAAGGTGCTTGTAACCCGTTGCCAATTACGGATCCGTAAATCTAATGCACATGGAAACAAGGATACAAGTTTGGTTTTACATCATTTCAGGTGGAGCAGTAGATCCAGGAACCATTGGGTATATAAGACTGAATACCCAAGCTTACAAGTCATCTAAATCCCACATCCATAACACTTTCTATGAAGCTGTGCATGTAAATCATTTTGAAATTCCCCATCCCATCCCAGAATTTGTTTCTAGAATTAGCTGGAGCAGTAGTCTCTAGTCTAAAGATCTCAGATTGTTATTTCTGTGGCGGAACCCAGATGGGTGACCAGTGGCCATGGGAGGCCGCAAGAATTGAATTATTCTCTGACTTACAATCAGGCTAAATTACACAAGACTACTAGCGAATGGGTGTTACAGCAACCTTAATTGTTTGGACGTCTTTGGCTAATTGCCAGAACTGGACCTCATTTTCACTCCAACATGTAGGACAGCTGGTCTGTCTTAGCCAGATGTTTTTATAAGGCCACTACCAAAAAGACGTCATGGTGGTCAAGGAGTAAAACACCCTGAACCTCCTAACCTATTAGCCAGATTTCCCCAACTTGCTGGTTTATGGACTAATCTTTTGCCAAAACTCATGCTTGGCAAGCCCCACCTGGTCTGTATTGGATCTGTGGAAAACCGAGCGTATGCTCGCTCCCCATCACACTGGGGAGGAGCATGTGTCTTAGGGACTATCAGACCTTCTTTCTTTCTCCTACCCACAGAACATGGAGAACAATTAGGATACCCAGTGGTAACACTACCCACAGACACAAAAGAGCTTGGCGACAGAAAAGATCACCCCCTCCCAAGTAGGTAAGTGGGGAGAAGTGGAAGGGTGATGATTGGCCACCAGAAAAGAATTATTGAATATTATGGGCCTGCCACTTGGAATGATGATGGTATGTAATGGTTTATCGAACACCAATCTATATGATTAATCGTATTAATCCCGCTTACAAGCAGTAGTTGAAATAATAACTAATGAAACTAGCCACGCTCTCACACTTTTAGCTAGACAAAGCAACCCATTGCGGCACTGCCATATACCAGAATCATCTAGCACTTGACTTATTTGCTAGCAGCTGAAGGAGGAGTGGTGGTAAGCCTGAATTTAACCATTTGCTGTTTTGAAATAGATGATAAAGGTCAAGTAGTTGAAGAAATTGCTGAAGATCTGTGCTCAAAACATGCTTCTGTGCCAGTTCATACTTGGCACCCACATAAGCTTACCATAACTGGTTTGCTTAACCTTTTCTCATGGCTAGGATGACTGCAGACTTTTCTCATACTAGTATTACTGATTGTTTTTGTTGTTATTTTCCTATTTCATGTATAATTCCATGCTGTATGCGTTCCATACACAGTGCTATTGATAGTTCCAGTAGAGCGGAAGACCGCAACTAAGATAATGGCTTTATACCAACCTCGTCCTCCTGGATATAGCCGGACTCCTCGAACCGTAGTATAATTATTTTGAAGTGATTAAATTCTCACACCTTATTAACTAATATGGTGAGATTAATCACAGGGGGGGAATGTGGCCTGTATAGGCCTGTGATCCACAGTGTCTGACATAAGCAAGCCTAACTATACTGACCTTAAAATGAACCTTGTACGAGAGGCCCATAGGAATTGCACATCCCCCAATATGCTGCTATAGAATAAGAACTCAGTCAAAGTATTGAATTAGCATTAGACAAGCAGAACATATTGAAAAATACAGAAATTCCATGTTTAAAACTGCTGACCGAGAAGTTATAGAGCCCTGCTTCCCTGCACGTATTAACTAGCCCAAGAGCCTTGAAAGTAGGAAAGTAACAATTTGTTGAACTGACCCTGTAATTGGGGACTAGAAGGGGGGTAAGCAATGGCTGCGCCCACTGAAAGAAAACATAATTTGGATAATCATATCCGTACCGGGACCAATAGAAGAGTGTACGGGGAGGTAAGGGCTGTTACCGGGACCACTGAAATGTTTTTTTCTTATACCTAGAATGAAGCTAAATCCTATAAAAAGTTGTTGTATTGCCAGAGAACTTTGCTCAGCCATTGTGAATTTGAATTCCTGCTTGAGACTTTTGCACAAATAAATGATTGGTACCTTTCTGAAACAGACCCTCCTGGGTATCATTGGTTTGTCTGCGCTCTTGCTGCTACAGTGGCAGTTACAGAAATAATGGCTCACAGAAAACCATGACTGGGATGTAACTATACCCCGGCTATACTTTATTCAGAAAGGACAGGGTAGGAAGAAGTGGAGGAGGAGTGGCACTAATATGTAAAAAATAATATTAGTTTTGGAACTACAGAGCTTAAAAGGGAGAGAGGAGGCAACTGTGGGCTAAACTAGCAAAAGGGAAAGAGAAATCTATTTGCATTAGCGTAATAGACAGACGACTCCCTCACAAGAGGAAGAGGTGGACAGACGTTTAATTGAAGACATACACAGCATTGTTAGGGGAACGGGGACGTGCCAGTGATAGGGGATTTTAATATGCCAATGTTGTGATTGTCCATTCCTGCGGCAGTATCATCGAGAAGTAATGATATCCTGGACTGCTTCTACAGGGAGACACTCTTTAGGGCAACTGATAACAGAACCCACACTTGAAGGGGCCATCGTAGAACTTGGGTGCTTA